>CAVLJG010000004.1:47749608-48349608 GCA_963669975.1 Acanthoscelides obtectus
ATTTCCAGGCGGCGGAATATTCTTCTCAAACTCTTCTAATGTAAATTCCGATAATGTTTTATTATCCATCGTTGTTGTTGTTATTGTATAGAAATTTCAACACAATTGTCCGCAATTAACTTGATTATAAGTTTGGTAAGGATCGTTGTTGTAGAAAATTTTAGCGTTTTTTCAGATATCGAACAAGTTCCTGTGGAGGCTTCAGGTTACCAAATGAATCGAAATACTTCAACGTTGTTGTTTATCTTTTTTATAAGCTACCCAATGAGTTCCGTTGTTTTGTGAAATATCTAAGTTCACGACGGCGCATTCCTCTTTTACGTGACCGTCTCGTGGTAAAGTGTCACGCATGAAGACACCTCGGAAATGAGGTATGTTCAAGAGCTTCGCATATTGCTTATTTCATAATCATAAAGCGCTTTCTTGGGTAGCTTGATGTTTAGTTTTTTTGACTTTTTTTTTGAGGTACAACCCATAACCACCTTTAGCATTTTTTCTCAAATACAATCCTTTGCCCAAAGACTCCATAGCTTTGTTATGGCGATGGTCTTCCTCCAATTTCTTTTGTGCATTCTTGGCATCAACGACCGTTTTGGCCACACCTGCAGCTCCCCCTGCGAGCGCCCCCAAGGCACTTAATCCGGCGAAAAGGGGGATCAAGGGTAGGAATCCCCCAGATTTTCCTTCGATCGGAATTATTCTCGGTAGTCGAACTTTATGTTTTCCACCTGCACTCTTCACCGCTAATCTTGCCGCTTTAAGAGCAACCAATGCAGACTTTTTTAATGTCGTGGTGGTGGGAGCATTTTTCTTCAAGGACTTTGTGATTTTCGTGAGAACACCTCGTCGAAAAGATGATTTCTTCTGCCCCATACCCAATTTTCGCTTAACTTTCATTGCGGTGGTTGTTAGCCAAGCTGCAGTCTTTTCTCCTAGTGAAGCGTCAGGTGCTTTTACACGTTCCCAGGCTCGGTTCTCAAGAATCCAATCAGCTTTGTGTCTGTCTTTCAAATTTTTGTATAAGGCGTATGCAATATCGTGGTCTCTTGCAGCACGATCCAATGGGTTCTTTCCAGGATCTCCTCGTGCTAACCTCTTCTTTAATTTAGTCCCCGCTGAAAATATACATATACATGTGTGAGAATGAAAAAAAAAATATCCTAATCTGTCGCACACTTACGTCCCAGGAACTGATACGAAGGTACGTGGAGTTCTATCGGAAGATTATTTATCAGAGAGTTTACAACACCTTCACCCTTGTACGTTAACATGAGAACTGTTGATGATGCGTTAGCAATATCTACATATATACTTTTACACATTCCTTATTCGAACGCCACACGATGAAGGTTGTTCAACAAGAGCAGTCATTACCCATTGATAACTTGGATTTTACAGCAAAAACTCAACATAGTAAACATGGTAAATTGTTACCGAATTCGTTTCGCGCTATCATCTGCGGACCAAGCGGATGTGGAAAAACGAACGTAATGCTAGCGCTGCTTTTCCATCCAAACGGTGCTAAGTTTAAAAATGTTTACGTTTATTCAAAATCGTTGTATCAACCAAAGTATCAACTGCTTCAAGAAGTGATTTCCGCTGCTAAGGGTGTTGGCTATTTCCCATTTAAGGATAACGAGGAAATTATAAGTCCAAGTAAGGCTAAAAATAGCTCTATATTTATATTTGACGACGTGTCGTGTGACGGTCAGCAGAAAATTCGAGAGTATTACTCCATGTGTCGTCATAAAGATATCGATGCTGCATATCTCTGCCAAACATACTCTAAAATTCCAAAACAGCTCATACGAGACAACTGTAACATTATAGTACTATTTAAGCAGGATGAAATTAATCTAAAACATATATTTGATGAGCATGTATCTCCAGATGTTACTTTTGATGAATTCAAAAAGATGTGTTCGGAATGTTGGGCAGAAAAGTACGGTACGTTAGTTATTGTTAAAGACTTTCCTCTTAATTATGGTCGATACAGAGTAGGATTTGATAAGTACATAAAATTGTAGGCTTATCATGTACGCCATCATTCAGTAACATGATGTCAAAGGACCAAGTTGCCGTTGCTAGTCATAAAAGAAAGATCGCAGAACTTGCTCGAGCTATACGTAAAAAGTATCTTACTTTAAAGTTAGGTCGAACTGCAGAAGATGAATCTATTAGAAAACTTTTCAAACCAATATCTGAACCTCTTAAGCAAATAGCTAAGACTCAGCAGCATCCTTCATTTATTATTAAAAAAGAGGAAAAATTGAAACAGGATGATGATGATGATGATGATGATGTATTCACACAGAACCCAAACTATCTCAATTTAGAAGACGTGGCTTCAACTGATGAACAAGGTAATATACCGCCGAGACCTGAAACACCACCACTACCTGAAGAAATGCGTCCTGCTGATTTTTCACAAGAAGCAATAGAAGAATACTTAGATCAATATCCCCCAATAAGCCATAATTATTTACAAGATTTTTGGACACAAAACGATAAAATTGATAAAAATTATGGACCTATATATACCGACAACATTGGTTGGATGTTAGGTAAACGCCGAATTAAATTTGATAGAGCGACTGGCCAAATACAGATATTACCTGAGGGGACAAACTTAGCAGGTACATGGTTTCGTGGCACACCTGGGCTGTATCAACTTTTATTCTATAATGACCCAAACTATGCAGATGCAGATTTACAACCCTATAAAAATCTATTGCAAAGTACCGGTGTTCATTTAGATTCGCTTGGACGCCTAAAAGGTTCGACAGAATTTAAATATAATCACATTATTAAGCCTCTCTTTAAAGATGTGCAGAAAAATAAAGGTACAATTGTCACACGATCAACATCTACAAAAATACGTAGTCCACTTAGTCGATCATTAACAAGATCCACTCCCTCACCAACAACAACAACAACATCATCAACATCAAAACCGCCAACAGGAAAAGGTATCGGTGATTACTTGACATACAACGAGGAACCAATCGAATACGTGTACTGGGATGATCCCAATGAATTAATCGATCGACTTAAACTCCTTATGGCATCTCAGGAAGCTGGCAATACGTCGCATGATAATGAAATAGTAGCCATCCTCAACGAGCTAAAAGAAGCTAATATAATACAGTAATCTAGTTCCTTGGTCTTTCATTTACACGATGAGTCTTGATAAATTCGGACGTCGCTTTGATAAACAAAAGACACTTCCGTATATGCGTACACCGCCAAAGTTAACACTACCCCATACTTCTGATGGAAATGTTGACTTCAAGAACGTAAAGTTGTGTAATATAAAAGATCCCACAGATAATTCAGATGCGGCAACTAAAAAATACGTAGATACCTCAGTGATTGATTTAAAAAAAATAACAGCAAAAACAGATCAAATAACAGAGTTTATTTCGAGAAATCCGCCTACTTCTGGTAAACATATGGCAACAAAAAAATATGTAGATGACTCTATTGCAAATATAACAACAAGAATAGAACAGGAGTTGGCTACAATTAAGTCTCATACCGATTTGACTCCAATAAGGAAAAATATCATTGAATGAATTACAACTTTTGCAAGGACGCACATCATATATATCATTGAAAACATTCGATCTTGCTAAGCGTATAAAGCCGATGGAACAACAATTTAAAGCGTTAAAACATGATGACGTACGCCAAGGAGAAGCTACAACTAGTTAACGAGCTGCACAAGCCTGCTCGAAAAAATTATCTAAGACGACGTACCATCATTAAAGGCTTAGACGATTTATGGCAGACGGACTTGGCTGAAATGCGACCTTATGCTCATCAAAATAAAAATTTCAAATTAATTCTCGTCGTAATCGATTCTTTTTCCAAGTTTATGTGGACTAGACCGTTAAAGACAAAGACGGGTGAGGAGATAACTCGTGCGTTTTCGGATATCCTCGCACATACGGAACGTACGCCGAAAAATCTACAATCTGATCAAGGTAAAGAATTTTACAATAGTAAATTTCAAACTTTAATGAAGAAGCATGATATTAATCATTATAGTACATATAGCATCAAGAAAGCGGCCATTGCTGAAAGAGCCATAAGGACGTTGAAAAATAAACTTTACAAATACTTTAGCTTAATGGGATCGTATAAATGGATTGATATATTACAAAGCATTACCAATGAATACAATGGAACACGTCATCAAACCATCGGATGTAAACCATCACAAATTAATAAATCCAACGAAAAATGTATCTTAAATCGAAAATATACTCATTTAAAAATCGCGGGCCCGCGTAAGTTTAAAGTTGGTGACATTGTACGCATCAGCAAAACCAAAATGCTATTCGACAAGGGATACGTTCCAAGCTGGACAACGGAATTATTTAAAGTTACTAAAATTAATATTACCAACCCTGCAACGTACATGCTCGAAGATATGCAAGGTGCACCGATCAAAGGAGCCTTTTATGACGAAGAATTACAGAAAACAGCCAATCCAGATGTTTATTTAGTTGAAAAAGTTTTACGTCGTAAAGGTAAAAAAATGTACGTCAAATGGCTTGGCCTTGATGCAAAACATAATAGTTGGATTGACAATGATGCGATCGTCTAGGTGTATGGGGTGGGGGGGTTTCTGCTAAAAGTGAGTTCTCAGTCGGTTGCAGTCAGTCAGTCAGTCAGTCAGGCAGCTAGTAAAAAAAAAATGGATACCAGTGGTAGTGGTTCAAGTTGCAGCGAGTTTGACCTCACCACCAGCAGCTCACACGAATCATCTGTAAACTACGACCGTGAGCTGGATGCTATTCTGGAAAGGTACGAAGAAGCGGCCAAGAACGAGGACCATTATCTGCTGTACACGCAGTTTCCAAATGGATCATACCAAATTGGATGCGGTCTAAGCCCAGCGAGATCATTTACTCCTGCTGTAATTGTGTGGAACTCATCACGGTTGAAACTATCTTTCAGTTCCTATGAGTGGGAACAATTAATCACCCAGCTCAATGTGGTAACGGTGAAGGAGACGGAGGAGCAGGAGGAGGAGAAGAACCTTCCTGACAAGTATGATCCTGTCGAAATCGAGTGCGGTGACTATTGCAGAATTCGACGACTAATCTATGATAGTACGAAAATTCTCGAAATAACCAAGCACAACATTAGTTTCTACCTCTCAGAAATGGACGTGAACGCTCTTTTAGAAGCAAATAATGAACTTTTAGTACCGTATATGTCTATGCTAGAAACTGTTGAATTTCCAAGCTATTATTATAATGCGCTTAAGATTGTTCGAGCTAGTTTTAATGATCAAAATTATACGTTTTCAGATGCTATTCAAAAATTGTATACATTTAAGCTCGTAGGCTGTACTTTACAACATATAGCGTTAGGACAACATATATTTTTCTATAGACATAGGATCGCTAATGATCTTGAACGATTTTAATAAAGTTTTTGTAAAAATGCATATCTGTCGTTTCATTATGATATACGTCACGTAACGTGACACGTGACGTGACGTGACACGTGACGTACGTGACGTGACACGTGACGCACGTGACGTGACACGTGACGCACGTGACGTGATACGTGACGCACGTGACGTGATACGTGACGCACGTGACGTGATACGTGACGCACGTGACGTGCACACTTTGTTCAAAAATACCAAAAAGATGTCTTGATAGCCCGAAGAACCGCGCCACAACATCAGAAGTAATGTTAGTATTATGTGTGTGCGTGTTTTTTTTTTTTGTTTTTGAACACGCTAAGTTTTGAACTCCAACCACGCACTAACATTGCTTCTGATGTTGCACACCTCTGACGACTCAAGCTATCAGGACATCTTGTTGTTGTTGTTGTTGTGAACTCTTCTTACTAGAAAAATCTAACGAAATCAATAAAACATCTTTTTATAAATATTCATTTATTAAATCTAATTACATACATGTTTGAAAAAATATATATATATATAAATGTTAGTACTACATACATGTTTGAAAAAAAATATATATATAAATGTTAGTACAATAGATAGAGAGAAACTGGAGGACGGATGAACGCTTTTTATATATTTTTTTGTAATTTGTTTGCTGTGATGTTTTTTTTTTAAACTCAATATCGCTGTCTACATCAGATTCATCAAATCGGATTCGGATGTTATTTCTAGACCTATCATGTAAGGCATCTCTGCAAGATTCCTGGTCTTTTAGTTCAAACACTACGCTTTTAAAGCAGCTGTGACACCAATTATACTTTTTTTGGTATACGTTCAAAATAATGTCATGTGCATCGTGAACCTCGTGAGAATGGTCATAGCAGGCAAATAAACGTTTATTTAAAGTTTTATGTATTTCTTTAAATTTAGATAAACAATTTTTACATACGTGTAGGTAATATTGGTCCAGCCAATATCCACTTGTCCATAGACAGTAACTAGAATAATCTTCAAAAACATAACCCCAATCTGATTTTCCTAATATAGTGTGAATTAAATTTGGATCTATTTCTTTGTGACATCTAATAAAGTTAATTCCTGTATATGAAGAATCAAGATCATTTTTGGCTTCTTTAATCATAGCGTGCCATTTATATAAAGGAAATTGTTTCACAATTTCCGTAGTTAATTTCCATGGTAGTGGAGACTGCTCCATGAATTCTACTGCTGATGATGTTATTGATTCGCAAATTTTTCTAACAGCTAACTCTGATAATGTTGGGGCATTCATCTATAACAAAAAAAAAACGCTATTATAAGATACTGTAATGCCCCCACGGAAGTGTGTCAAAACTGTTCGGAATTAAATAACGTTTGTCGTCATACGGACTTAAACTAATTTTTGACTGTTCAACAGAATATACGTTGTGTGCATACGACCTGATACAGCGTTGTGTAGCTGTTTTTTCCTTAAATTCTTTCAAACATTCAACATAATCCTCAAATGCAATTTTATTTTTAACAACATTGTACTTAACCCCTTTAGATTTTTTAACCACCTTCCCACCCTGCACCTTGTAACTATACATTTTGCTTCGAAGTCCAACAAAATGTGTCATAATTTTACCGTTATTTTCATCTTTCATTAGACCCGGCACCTTTTGTTCTTACGCAGTATTTTATATATGTTATTTTCAGGATAATCCGAAGTATCAAATTTACTGGAATCAGCTTTAATGATCTCCTCATATGCATCCTCACATTGCAATTCGTAGATAAAACTGTCTGTGTCCATGTACATGAGCTTACACCTTTCTGCACCCATTTTTGGTAGCATATAGGTGTAATGAAAATCGTACATGACTAGTTTCGATAGGTCTAGAATTGCCTGCCCTACATACAGAGGTTTGTTAAACGTTATTTCAGCCTTGTTCAATTCGATAACCACCAGATTTTCCTCTAAAATTGTGCGACTGTGGAACCGAAAACTCGAAATCAAGTTTGCTGCCCCATAGCGACCACCCCAAGATTTAACGATTTTACATACGCGGTGCTTACGTATATTTTCCATGGTCTTACCGAATACTGCATTATTCATTAATTTAAAAAGATTTTTTTCGAAATCATTCCGGGCTGCAGCTCTACATCGAGTATTCAACTCGATGTAGGGTTTCAGCCAGGCTGCTTGTTTAAATTGTAAAATTTTATGGATTTTCGTTAACTTTAACCCATTAGCTAGCATTTGTTTTAAATTTTTATAGTGAACCGTGTACTCTTTTTTATCCGTAAGTGTTGCCATTAATTTCGGCAATTTTACCCCGCCGTCGCTGGGTGGTACGCTACGTTCTGCCGCAAACGGAAAATCTTTGTGTTTATCGTGCAGTTCTTGTGGGTACGATAGATCGACTTGTAGCACGTACCCTACGTCAGAGTCGTCGGGTATTGACATCACATCAAACGATGTTACATCATCTACCCATTTGAACCCTCCGTAGGGTAAGGGTTGCTGCATAGCCTTCCCATATAAGCTATTCACATCCAGGTACATAAGGTACTTGGACGGCTTTTCAGGATCATATTCGGGCATATATTTATTGTTGGCCTCCGAAAATCGGTTGCTACACACCGAAATTCCACCTCTTATAGCATTTTCGTAAAACATCACCATATCTAGATCCTTTAGTAGTTCTAACTTACACCCAGTGTATTTGAGCATACAGTCCCACGTATATCCGGGCATTGTATAGTACCACGCAGGATCCAGACCATAGGTGGAGAAACATTTTTTACGCAATTGCTCAAAAACGTCGGCAAGAAGCAGAATATCTGTTTTTAAATATATATCAGAATACTCTCCTAATGTTTTAATGTTAAACTGTTGCCAAACAGATTGCGCATGAGCATACTTCTCGTCACTTACACTTTCATCGTTTAATTTATTGTAAAATTTTTCAATTGGGGGCAAAGTCGTTTCATTTAATTTTTTCAACGAATCAATGTAATCGTAACAGAAAACTCCTTTCTGTGTTAATAATTTGAATTTATCTTCATCTAAATTTTGAAATTCCCTTTGTAAAATTTTCTTTTCTGATACTGCTAAAATTGAAGCTAATTCATCAAGAGACGCCCCCATAAATCGAAAAGAGTCTATAAACCGCAATTTAATGTTATTTTCATCTGAGTGCAGCGTAAAGGAGATGTATTTATCTTTGTTGATGGGAAGTAGACTTAAGCGACCTTTTTTACATAAATTCGAAATCATAAAGTGACTATCGTACCCACTTAAATTATGGAATATAACCGGCACAACAAACAATTTTCTAAAGTTCAGATTGCATGCTTGGTGTGCGTAACCTCTGAACTCTCCACTGAAATGGTTGTGATCTCTAACGATTATGTCTTTTTTTGTTTTTGAAAATCTCTTACCGCAAATATGACATGATGTTGCCTTACATGTGTCTAATTTTTCAATCATAGGTACGCTTGTTTTTATTTTTGAGTTTACAAATTGCGCAACACCAGCCATACGATTTGCAAACCAATCCATACAATCTGCACCTCGAAAGCTCTCGAAATAAGAAAGGCTATCATCATAGCTGCATTTTACATAGAAACCAGCACTATACGGAACGTGTTTTTGATATTTTATGGTTTTAGTTAAATTTACGACGCTACTTTCTTTATGATTTTCTAATTGACATTCAAAATCTGCATAAACAACAAAAGGAGTATTTTGTTGGTATGTAAAGTTTTTAAATTCAACGCAGCTCTCTTTAGGAAGGTTAATTTTATATTTATTAAATTTAGAACACAGTTTTTCATGTTCAACTAATTTATTTTGCTGATGGAAATAGTTCAGACATCTATCGCAAATAAATTTTTTCTCACGATGTTTATTTAACTGGCTACTAATAAGACGCGAAAGATTTTTAATCCAACAATAGTGATATTTAATTTCATCGATTGAATCATTATCTTCATTTGCTGGCGCTGGTGGAGGAGCATCATAATCATTTAAACGCGGATAATATTTATTTTGAGCTAAAAGTAAATTAACATGCGTATCCCGTTTATTTTCCGTTAATCTTGCTGGTACTACTATGTAAAATGATTTTTTTTCTGTTTCGATCAATTCTAAAGCGTAAACATTGACTGAAATGTTATTCATCTTTTCAAATTTTGAAATTTTTGTTAGCAGCATAGGACTATCTAAATTTTCTGTTTGTAAAACGTCAGTAAAGTGTGGATATGAGGAGGTTAGTTCTGCATGTCTTTTTTTGCTAGGAGTCCGAAGAGCGCTTACAATGGCCCAGTAAAAGCAATTTTGATCTATATTTTTAATGTTTATACAAGCATTTTTCCTTATAATCGGTTCTGGTAGTCTAATATAAGATGAACCGTTTCCCAATTGATATTTACTGATATTAACAACTAAGGAAATAATTTTATTTAACGCAAATCCCGAATCTTTTTCAGCAAATTCCGATAATTCGTTTAAAAGTTTATCTTTCACATATATCTTAAACCACTCGTCTATTTGAGTTGATGTATCAATAATATGATTTTTAGTATTAATATATTTAATTCCCAAAATTTCATTATCCCCCGATTTCCTAATAAACTCCCCGCAAAATGTTGTATTTACTTTGAGCGCACAATGGGTGTTCAAAATATTCCTAATTTTCCTTTTAAAAACAACTACACAATCTGCTAAAAATTGATTCAAGTCCTTATGACGCAAATTAGCTATGGAACCGGTTTTTATTCTACTTTGAAAGCTCGATTCTACATTTTCCCATCTAACCCTCTGACCCAATGTTAAGTGAAGTCCTGCCCCAATATGTCTAGTTAAAATCAACTTTCTAAAATGTTTAAAATGCCCCAAATTTGTTTCTACTTTTCTACAGGTCCCTACAGATAATTTATTTTGCCTTCTACTACGAATTACCCGTTTACATAATCTAATTTGTTTTTCTATTCGTTTCAGCCACACTTCCGCGTCTCTGATTGTAAAATTATCAAATAAAATTTTCCGTAGACTAACAATTGATAGTAGAACACCGTCTGTTTGTTTGATGATCTTTTTAACCTTATTTGAAGACATTTGAAAAGACGACATTTTTTTTTTCAAGCAAACACATTACTCAAAAATATATAAAAATGCTCACCCTGTCCTCCTCCTCCTGTTCTCTGCTTTGTTAATTTTCCACTATTTTGAATGATGCTAGCGGTCGGCTTTTCCCTACGTCCACTTCCCCTTGGAAGATGATCGAGTATTTTCCGTGAAAAAGTTCGTCGATGACCGGCTGGTACGTTTCCGTCACCCGCTGTGGTAGAAATAGCACTTCCGGTCCTAAATCTAGTAGCACGGCTTCCCCAAATTTCGACTTGACCACTTTAGCTGCTTGGATTGCAAATGGTGTCCCGACTGGTAGGTCCTTTAATTTTCTGATAGGTTTGCGGTCTACAATCGAAGACGCAGCATTAATTTTTGATAAATCCATCTATAAAAAAAATTGAGTCGTCTAACTATTTTGAAGCATAACACGAAAAAACAGTTGCACTTAGAGACATAAAAAAGAAAAATATTAAATAAAATAGCACTTACTTTTTTTAAAATTTTCGCTATCTCGTCTCTCTCGAAGCACTATTGTACTGCGGCCGTTGTTCCAGCTTGCAGCGTTGTGCGTTAAGTGTGAAACAATGATGACTATTGCATGCGCTCGCTAAATATAAATACGTGGTTGAGATAACACACGCGTGCATGAGATAATTGTATCGTAAATATGCATATTATATGCATCATATTCTCAGTACCATTTTTATCGAGAAAACAACATTCATTGCGGTTGCAGTATTTTTTATATAATTTCTTAGTAATACATGAATGTATCGTTTGTCCGGCGGAAATTCCAATTACAAGTTGCACATGAGAGTAGAAATTTAGAAATATAGTAAATTCGTGTATGATTATTGTATATTTGCTGCCTAATTTTTTTTCAGTCAAGATTTTGATTGGGGGGTAAACGAATTTATATTTGCTATCTGAGATTTTTGACATCATTCTCTATCAGGTGTTGGTTCATGAAATTGGACATGCTCTCGGCATAGCACATAGTGCTTCTCCGAATGCTATTATGTTTGCCTTCTATCAGCATGAGATTCGTGGTCTAGATGTTGATGATATAAATGCAGTACAATATCTATATGGAAGAAAAAACAAATATGATTCAATCCCAACGTCTACCACCGCATCAGCAATACCAAAAACAACAACAACTATAAGATCTACAACTCGTAAGCAGCCGATCCTCAAAAATTTGTGTGATATTATTCCAGATTTTATGTTTTTAGCTATTGCTCCAGAGTTTTCAAATTACCGATTATATATTGCACATGATATGTTTATATGGAAACTAGACTTAAACGAAATGATTATCCCATCTCAGCCTGAACTTCTTGTCGATTATGTTCCTACAGAATTACGTCAATACACTTTACAACATATTTTCCAATCAACAAACGGTGACTTGATTACCATTGTGTCTCCAAACAACTATTTCTCAGCATCATTCCCTACCATTAAATTTCTTGATAATTTTTCAATTGATATACCCGATAGGGCTCGAATCAATGCTATTTTTCAATCAAACGCAGGACGGTCCTATACCTTTTATAATAATATGTCATATATAGAATTTTCTAACGATTTTACTGATGTGTTGAACAGAGGACGGATAAGAGACATATTTCCTGGGTTACCTGAAGTTTAGGGAAAAAATTAAAAAACAACCAGAACTGAACCGTGAAATACATAATTTGATTCTTGTCTGTCATGAACCAAATCAGTTGTCGAACAATGATTTGAGTCGATTAGTATCAACATCTAAAGTACTCCCTGATATGTAGTTTTATTGAAAATACCTCTGGTTTGCGAAATAATATTGTCGGAATTTCTTGTTGCAAGTTGTTCAAGCGCGGGTATTCAAAACATGGCACACACACACACACCAATCAACCTTATTGTTATATATACTATATGTTTCAATAAAATATCCATTATACTATTTTCATTTTGAACGGTATCATCCTGTATAATAATAACAGTACATCGTATACAGGTTATGAGACATTCTGACCGACCGACCGACCGACCAGAGGAGCCCACCACGCTATTTAGGTCACGCCTTGCTATATACGATTTAACGATATACCGTCGGTCCATCGATCCGCTATTTTTCGATGCACCCCTGTATACACGTTGCCCCCCGTAATCCACGCCAACACCAGACAGGTGCGACATCGGCGCCATCTATGCGCGAGATGCCCAACCCATCAATGGCAGCTGTCCAATGACGCATAGATTCCGTTAGGTTTGTACAGCGCCAAACAAATCGGCGCCATCTATGCGCGAGATGCCCAACCCATCAATGACAGGTGTCCAATGACGTATGACAGATGACGTTTTAACGCCATCTATGCGTGAGATGCCCAATGACGCATGACAGGTGTCCAATGACACACAGATTCCGTTTGGTTTGACAGCGCCATCTAGCGGCGGAATCCCCAACTCATGAATTTCGATTACAGATTCCGTCCAACAACCTGTCAATGGCGCGCGACGCCAGCGCCTCTGGTGGCGGATTTTGGAAGTTTTGAGACCGAATCCCCATAAGACATCTACTAAAGTGTATTAACCAGACGCCATGCAATAAAAGTAGAATAAAATGAAACATGTACTAACTTTTTTCCCAGGAAGGTCCAATCCTACGAAGGGAGATGCGCCCCGAGTGATCACAGGGCAGGAATAATACCTTATGTCGGCCCGTCCAGTTTTTATAAACCCATAGAACCCCCACCGGCGGCGAATAAAACACATTTGTAGACTATGCATTATTTGCCGACGATGTATGTGATTTCTCAGCGGATGCGGTTTAGGATGTCTGTCGACCTATATGGCGCTAATGTGGCACGTATACAGCGCTACAGGATGATCACCCGTGGCATATCTCCCTCCCCCGGCTGAAGCTGGCCCTCCAGCGTCAAAAAGTTTACCACAAATGAGAGTTAATAATGTAAAATAAAAAGTTAATTTGCCTACTATACGAGTTCAGTAGGACTATGTAGCTTCAGTATTAAAAGTATTGGCAACATACTAATATATTTTTCTTGTTTTCTTGTTGGGTGCTCGCCACCCTAAATGTTTGTTCCTCCCAGCAGCTATTCCTCCAAAGCCGCGTCTTAGGTCATTTGAACACCAGCAGCTCGAAGCGAATGGCTTCCTGGCAAATTTCTGATAATAAAAAATTTTACTTGCAGTAGTTTTTCGTTTTGGTCTGAGCCACGAAAGCATGTGATTCCCCTCCTATCCTCCAAGGCAACTTCAGTACAATAGTTAAATCCATCAAGGCAGCCCCACCTGGAAGTCAATCTGTTCCTTCTGGTTCGTTACATGGCCTGTATCCAAGGACAAGAAATACCATTCCTTTTTGGTATGTCGCAAAAACTGCCAAACATAGACATATATGCTAAGGAATCCATTAGACGTGTGCGGTGGTGTAGCAACGAACGCCGCGCGTTTCCGTTGGCATTCTAGTATACAAAAACATCGCTAACAGGATAATTACCCATAATTTAAAGTCGCGTGTTCATCTAAGAGGGGCATTCAAATATGTACGATCATTTGGTTAATGTAACACTGTAGTTTTCGTGCTGATAATCCTCCGAGATTGACCACTAAGTGAAACCACATATGGGTAAATTCAGTTTATTTACGTATACCTATGTTAGTTTTAGTTATATTTGTATGTTACGTGAATAAACTTATTATTATTATTATTGAAAAAGGCCGTCATATTGGCCGTACTGTGGCCAGCAGTATTTCAAGCATCGTGGCTTCATTTAGCGAGCAGATAAACATGAAGAATTATTTACGATCTTAGGCATTACTGAGGTGGACCGTCAGAAGAAATGCTATCCATAGAACGGCATATGATTTATGGATTGCGGTAAACGCGGGATGATCCTCAGGTTGAGTTTCAGGCCAGATGGGTAAGGAGTCAATGGACTAAACTTTACTTTAGCGCATATCGCAAATACTTTATTTCTTATTTTAAAATGAAAGATTAGGATGTAACTTGCAAGAAAATATCCTTTTTTCTTTTAGGAACCCTCTGCTTGCTATTTTATATTTTATAGAACTTCAAAGTTGCATTTTGGGTGGTAATACTTTGGTATAGAATACTGTTTTATAATCTGGTTTTTTCTTGTTTAAGCAGATTGCTCAAAATTATATGAATATAATATACACTGTAAATTACTGTGACACTATTCATCGCAATAATGCAATTTTGCATTATCTTAATGATGAAAATAGTTCATTGTTAAGTAGTCATTTCTTTTATTTCATATTAATATTCCCATCACTACACCACCATGACTATTATACTCTCTCCAGCTAGTTGCGTGCAGGTTGGTTTTACTCTACTAAATCCACCTCGTGCCCTACGATAGCGTTAGCTAAAGACACATTTTGAAGAACGCCTTATGCCCTTCACGAAAGTACTTCGGTTATTGTTTTTCCTATATTATAGTTATAATCTATTTACTGTTTGTATGTATGTACTTGAAGAATTATTTGAAGTGAAGCTGATGTCACAAAATATACCTAATTAAATGTGATATATGTGAGAAATAACTAAAAAGGTAGATGTTACCAATCACTAAATAATGAAAACATAACAAAGAACATTGCAAGTTTTTTGATGACTTGATGAAATGATCGTTGATCTTTATTTAATTATAATGTTGGACGATGGTATGTTGCGTGAACCTACCTTTACACAGTTTACCAAGTAAATACCATCATTTACGTAAGTATTTTGAACTGTTATTTTAGCTAATAAGCTAATGTGTAATAACACGGCTGGTTTTGAACCTTTTTTGCAAAAAACAACGATTTTCTACAATTTCACATCTATTCTGCTTAGTACTATACAGCGTATGTTATATTGTTATAATTTAGAGCTTCCTTTTGTGAAAAAAGCAAAAAAAGCGTATAAAACAGTATTCTATTCTAGAGTATTACAAGCAAAAATGCAACTTTGAAGTTCTATAAAATAGCTAGCAGAGGGCTCCTTAAAGATAAAATGATATTTTCGTAAAAGTCACATCCCAACCTTTCATTTTAAAGTAAGAAATGAAGTATTTGCGACATGCGCTAAAGTATAGTCTTACAAGTCAATGTCATCTACTACAATCATTTGGCACCCTAACTGCGCCAACGCCGAGCAAACGAATGCAAGCACATGTGACGTTGGCGTTTGTTGTTGGAAAGTATTGGAATGCGCTCGTCTACACCAAAATTTAGTTTTGAGGAGGACCGCGTTGGGTTAAATTCGGTGCTAATGTCGAGCGACGACTTTCCTCTCATCGAATGCAGATAAACGACTAAATACTAGAAGCGCTACAAATGCTGTCCAGTCCAAATCAAACCTCCCTTTGATGTACCAATCGAGGAGCGAATGCAATCGAACGCCAGCGCCGACCTTGGAAACCGTTGGCTTATGTTGGCTTGCGCCGTACACACCGATTCGAACACCTCCAAATCTGTAAGCACATGTGGGCTTGCGTTGTAATCTCGGTCGGTACGCGGCTTTACACTATCGAGTCGCGTTCTAACAAAGGCGAGTTTGTGACATGCAAAACGCTCGTCAGGACTACTCGACAGTCTTGCCGAACCAAAAAGGACGAAATCGGTGGGTTCAAGGACAAACTGGGTAGGTTCAAGGACAAACTCTGTAGAAGAAAAATCAAGGCCGTCGCAAAATTAGCACTGGATCAAGTGCCTTTGCGTCATGCAAAGAATGATATTTTTATTGCAACCATTCTGGAAGCTCCTTTTCATATTCTTATTCCTAAGATTGTGAATATTTTTCCCATGAGCTTGAAATCTCACCACCTGACGTCTTAATTTAATATTAATTAAAAACGAACGAACTTTGGTTTCCTTCTTAATTGTCCGGTGGTGCGGTAATGACGGTCATCTAAGTAGCTTGTAACTATTATATGCACACAAAACCAAGACGGGGAAAGCGGATTAAGATATGTGTGTACATAATTATAGGCAAAGGAAATCTACATCCCAACTGCGTAAGTTTACGCATATGTACATATATAATAATTGGTATGAAGCATAAAACTCCATAGACTACGACATAGTATTGATTCTCCAGCTGTATTTTTGGTTTTAGCTCTTTTGCGGCAAAAAAATCTGTAAATATCTAAATTATTCCAAAAGATCGTGGAAAATGAGGGGGTTTTCGGTATTACGGTATATAAGACCACATTTCGGTAGAAATACACTATATTTCAATTCATTAATTAAATATGCACAGGATTTACGAGTCCATTTGCAGATGAGAATATAAATTTTGACAAAGTCTTTATATTTGCACGATTCATTTCTGTTTGTAATTCGTTCACCTTGAGTTCTTTCAATAATAATGCATAATATAATTTTTCATAGGAGGTACGGTTGCAAAACACAAATTTTATTAAAATGTGTGGCCCACCCTGATATTCTGTACTGATTTCTGATATCAATTACTTAGTGCTAATTCTAAGATTCTTAATATCGACGTCTTTAAACTCCACTCTTAAAGCCAGGTATTCACTTAAAGCTGTCGTCACGACCGCCGGTAAAAACGGAGACTAATGGAGCGTGGCCGATTCTTGTCTAGCAGATAAGCCGCGAAACCGTAACATATTACCTTAATGGCCTAATCACATCTCACATGTCACATGCAGTGACTGGAGAAATGATGATAATAATTTGTTTGCATATAATACGTAAAACCACACCGATATCAAACGTTAAGCTATCAGTAACGCAGCCATAGCTAAGAACATATCGTGGATACGGAAAATCAAATCAAATATCTATTCAATGATGAGAGAATTGACGACCTGGCTCCGTTTGAAACTGGAGTTAATAGTTTTCTAGAAATGGTTGGATAATGATGTCTGGCTTTGGGGTGCCCAGAAACACAAGCATGCACCGATTTCTTAAGCAGTCACCTCAGCAACATATTTAGAAAAGTTTAATATGCATCAGTTAAATTTCCGTGCCAGCAGAGAAGTGGAGTTCCATTGAGCATTTTTCTAACCAACAGCCGATTTCGGATTTCAACGAAGCCAGGCATAATTGAAATTTGTATATTATTGCATCTTAATATTATCAGCTTTATTGAAGGATAGATATGATAAATGTAGATGAGGTCTAAAATTAACTGTTCTTCAAGTTCCTCGCAGTAGATTGATACATTTTACTTCTCGTGCCAATTGGCGAGGAAGTACTATAATCGCGAAACACTTTTAAAATGAAATGAGATTAATTTTTTGGATAACTACAAACGTGACATCTACATCACTAAAACCAGTGTCACTCACTTTTGTCGGTCCATCTGTCTGTCAATCTGTCAGTCTGTCTGCGAATCCTTTACCAGCCTATAACTTGGAAGGGGCCGCTCCGATCTTCATGAAATTCTGACACAAATTTACCAGGACTCCATGATTATCTGATAAAGGATAAGATTCAGGTGTTGCATTTTTTCATACTGAAGCAGCCGCGTTGTCAGAGGTTTGAATACCAGGGCATCGCGGCTGGTGTGAGGAGCTCGAAAAAACTTTGTTAATCCGATTTTAAAACTGCTTAAAGGCGGATTGCACAAAACTTAATATTTGACGGTCAGTTGGACCAATCGAAATGCAATTTGACGGAAGCTGTCTAAACTCTCTAAATATCAGTGATCTCTATTGAAATATTGAATAAAATCGTGAAAAAGCGATTGTATTATAAACAAGAACACTTTTTGATTCCAACATGATGCTTTTGTACAGAGAAAACAGGACAACTTTCATATATTTTGACTTTTCTTGTAAATTTACATATCAAGCCGTTATCCCATAGGCCAATTTTATAGCTGTTGAATTTATTAGCAGGTTTGGTCGTTTGTTAATGCATGGCAATCTCGCATTTGTTAAGTTCAATACACTGAGTGCTTATATGTTATCATTATAGCTACATACCTGTTGAAATAAGCGGATTTGTTTGTGTTTTGCATGAAAAAGGGATTTAAAATGTATTCCGACCAATTCCTCGTCATTCGTTACATCATAGTAATAATCATTTATTATCAATCTATGGGTTAGTGAATTTCTTCAAAGCAATCAAAACAGTATGAACTCTCCATCCTAAAACACCTATATCTGTAAAAAGTGTCAATCCCTACATCTCCGTGGTGCATAGTGGAATTAATATAGACATAGACCTAACATTATTAGTAATTACTAAAAATAAGAGCTAAAAAAATTATAATAGTAATAAAATATTGGTGGTCAACTTTTTTGACTGGTGGGACGTGTCAATCCCTACATCTCCCTTATGCATAATGCAATTACTATGGACATAGATAAAAAATTATGAAAAATGTTTCACAAATAATGTCCTTTAAGTCCAAAAATCAAAAAGAACTAGTAATGTTTATTGTTTGTCTATTTTTCTTTCTTGACTGGCGTGAATATCTATCTGTCACTCGCAGGGTTGGCAAGTCTAACGACGATCACGTCCCGTGGTGGAGGGTGCGAAGTGAATCTTTTACATTTGCTGGTTTTGATTTTTTTTTTCGTGAAAATTTACTTGGTATCATGATTATAAGCATCTTTGGTAGATTGTTCCATCCGGAATGGGAAAGATCTCCTATTTATGAAAATATTTTTGGTATCATCTAACCGTTGCTATCAGTGCACAAACACTGTGACATAATATGATTTATAGCATAACCCGCTGCCCTAGCAATACAAATTTAACATACAGGTCGCCTAGCCGTGGGGATGCAGTGGTCGGGATGAATATCACGGAAGCAACTGATGATTTGGGCATGTCTGGTAACAACGTATGAAGTGAAACTCGCTAACTTCACAAATTTGAAGATTTTGTACAATTTCTTTGAAAATGATGAAAGATATGTCTGATTTGGCAGGGTAATGTCGCAGCCACTCTTTCTGACACAGTCCGGATCGAAAGATGACGATACTCGTGAAATGTATTGATACTTCTAAATATAAGATCGTATCGAACATCCCTACTGTCAAGATGTATAACCCAAGGTACCGACGAGGCTATATTGCGGCGTCATGGAAATAATTTTAAATTTTCATTTGCATTTTTTCAAGTGTTGTTCAATGATTTTGGGAAAAATGTCACGAATAGTCTTATAAAGCATAGTAGAGTATATTTCAACAATTGGCGGAACTTACTCCACTGGGACCAGGAGGGTGAAACGGGATATTAGTGCACAATCTGGCAACCCTGTCGCACCCTCACAAAATGGCCGCTGATACCCACACAAGTCACCGTGTTGTCATTGAATAGCATAGTATTAAACCTTCAGAGTATATGTTTTGTGACTGGTACCAAGAGTTGACAGATCTCACACATGTGTCACTCCTTGAAATGCAATAAACAGCTGTATTCAAATAATGTCTAATATAAATATAACCTAGAATGTGTACTCGTGAAAAAAGAAAAATATGGCAAATTTGTAGTTTTTTTTGCAGGTTTTAGGTTTGCTAGTAGCTTTAAGGCATATATTTGGGAATTTCTTAATCGCTGTGAATATAGTGTGGATGTTTGTTCAGTTCCTGAACAACGAAAGATATTCAACTTTATGGATATATGTAAATATATATCAAAAAACCTGAATGGTTTTTTGGGAATATCAATATGTGCTATAATGGTTCTGATGAACGGCAAGAAAATGAATGAATGTTTGGAAACAAGCAATATCTTTTGGTAGAGCCTGTCATCAAGTAGGTGCTTAATGGCTATCTGCAAGAGGTTTATAGGAAAAAACACCCAGTAACACATATCAATTGAAGAAAATAATATAAACATGAATAAAAAATCAACAATAGTAATTAAAACATGAATTTAATTCAAAAATCAAACATTTCTTAAAATTTTGACTGAATTATATGTAATTTCTTAATATGCAATAAGCTGGTGATGTTTCAATGACAAGTTGTCATCTCATACTCTGACAGTATTTTGTTTTCAACATTTCATAGCTATTGGTTGCTAAAATTTGTTGATTGGAACTTGAAGCTCATTCGCTGTATCTGACGGTCTGTTACCCTATAGGTGGAGAATAACGGACTGTTGTTGGTGAAATTCGCCCTAAGGTTAGTATAACTGGGTAAAGGTAGATTGTTCTACAATCCTAGGAAAAAGAAGTAAAACGAGCGGCTATGTCGACCGGTTCTGGATGTATGAAGTTTGACACGGCTGGTATGGGAGGCCGAAGTCAGGCGGGTCTACCTAGAGAAAAGAGCATATGAAAAGAAACAAACCAAGGAACTTGGTACTGTTCTTGAAATGATCCATCCAATTACCCGCTGTCTAGTAACGCATGTCAAAAACAGGTGACATAATGACCTGCGTTGTTTTTGTAGTGAAAGTTTATTACCGTTGGCGGTATTATTTCAAGGGGAAGGAAATGCACTGGCTTACGTGGATTATGACTGAAATACGTATGTACACTTAAGCATCTATTTTTAGCAAAAAAAAGTCATTTTGGAGAAATGTGACTTGTGTTTTATTTGAAATGGCCGATTCAAGTTACGGCTATAACCGAATAGTACATAGTCAACCTGCTTGAAATAATTTTTTATAACTATATCATGCTGCCCCTCAGCTATAAATTAATTATGAATGTATCAAGGAGTGCTTTTTGTTGAAACCCCCAAAACCCAGGATAAGAGTTTTCCTAATTTTCCTTCGGCAATTCGTTGGCCACAAGCCAAAGCTCGATATCGACGACTGGGTGGAACACTCTGTAGATCCAGTAATCGTTTATCAGTCTTTAAAGCCGTGTTGTGTGTAATGTGTGGGCACGATCCTTGCTCTTAACGCACCTCAACGTCCGCCTAATAGCAACGAATGCACCGATGTACTCGTAAGTCTTAAGCAGAGCATGATTCGATGATCTCCGGAGACACCCTGCGAGATCGAGACAGTATGGGGGCGGCACTGTAATGAACTGCTATATGATGCGAAATATTTGCTTATTGGGTTTATATTATACCAAAGGCTCTGTAAGATAAAGCTATTTTGGTTTTGGAGATCAAATGACACAAAAATGTTTTTGGTTGAATTACATCCCTTTATTATAGAGGGCGTCAAAGGTCAGGATTGTGAGGATAAATTGTGTTCGTCTTAAACATGGCGCCCCTACAGTATGTAGCTCATAGTCATGCGAGTATTTGTTGAAAGTGCATCTTGTTGAACAGCGCATATATAAAACGCATTCTGTTATTGACAAATAAATGAAAAAGTGATATTTGGAACACTTGATTACCAGAAAAGTAGGCGAGGGCAAATTTTTTACATAGTTCGCAAAACAACGTGAAGACATTGAAACTTAATTCCAGGAGGGACATTAACTGGGCTACATTATCTTTATTCACTGGAATGTCAATATCTTGCACCCAAAAAGTACACTTTGGGTGTTTTCACTTTTTTATATTGTATATTATATCGTATAGCTGGGATCTGAACGGCGAGGAGTTGCTTGACAGGGTCCACGCGTAGGAAACCAGAGTTGCGCGACCGTGTATGGAGCGTGCTTGTATTCCGAACCGTTCGCGACGCTAGCGAGCATTCGAGATGCCATCTAGACTATTTTCATATAAGTTCACGGCTGTGCCTGGAAAACACTAGAACAGTAAAACCGGGTTTTAGTTACAATATAAACGAGAAATGGCAAAACTTGGCTCAATTAGTCAAACTAAATGAAATCTTACATCAAAGCTGGGAGTACAACTGAAAGTTAATCCGAAAATATTTTATGGTACATTTACAAAACTGAAAGTGAGAATAATAAGAATATGAACAAGGCAATAAAAATAAATATACCTAATGCTTATTTTCTAAAAAAAAGCTTTATATCAACGGAATGTCAATATTGCGCCACCGAAAATGATATTCTGTTTGCTCTCTTTTTCTATGAACAAAAAGTTTCCATGCCTGCCCTACAAAGTTTAAACGTGAAATTTCGTACCAAACCACCTGTGAAATAATGAGTTCTAGCGTGATATTATTCAACATTCCGTGGGAATATAACTTGTATCCTCCGAAGTCAACAATTTCGCTTGAAAAGTGGCTACATTCTATCGTCATCCGGAATAAAAATTAAATTCTATTCGCTTACTTCTCGAAATCTTATTATTTGACTTGTTCGGTGGGAAATTCACGGGATTTAAATGAATCATCTTTCAATGCGCGAATTTCAAGTACGTCTTTTGCGACACAAATGCAGTTTTGTCTAGGTGGAAAATACCACATCGTACGTATATTCAGTCAGAATTTAATTAGTCTTAAAATAATTCCATAACCCGCAAACCGCCAGAATCCTGTTTTTCTTTTATTTTTGGGAGCAGCTTTGCGTTTGGATTGTAAATTAGCATTGACTCTAATGTCTTTAGCAGTTAAGTGTCATATAAAAAGCCATCTGTCTGTGAAAACGTGCACGCTATATTCCAATTATGAGATTGTCTTGGCAGAATTACGGAATATTGTGTCATATTTCTCTTGTTTTTTTTCCAATACGCCATGTGATTTTGTCACTGCGAAGTGTTAAACAATTGTGTCATAAAGATTCAACCTGTCCTTCCAAACTTTCATAACCATCTGTTGGGCATCTGAATATAGAAGCTCGGGGTGGGTTACTATATCTTAGCATGGCAATACTGTTGTTTATGTATCAATGCAAGAATATCCAGATCTAATACTTTCTAAGCGATATATTTTCATCGATTTCAAATTGATTAAAAGTTAATCTTATAGGTCTGCTTTACGGACCCAAATAAGTGCAAGACCTAATGAGCAACGTAAAATGTCCGTGTAGTGAAAATAATGTATAATATTTCTTCTTCTCAACGACCGTATAGTGTATGAATATATGAAAAAAATCTACCAGGTGTAGAGATAATAGCTACTTAATAACGAAATGTCTTACTCATGAAACATTTACAAAGTTTTCCTCAAAGCCTAAAATAAGCAGGACCGCTGAAACGTCAAAAAAAAAGGATTTTTTGCTATCTATTTTTTCGTGTTTCGCCCATCACTTTGGCGCCACGACACCATAATAAATTAAGACACCCTTTGTTGGAAATAACATTTTTATTTCGTAAGTTTGAATTACGCTCACTAGAGAGCGTCTTTTTTATCCGAGAGTTCTAGATTTAATGGTTGCAGAGGTACAACCGGCATGCTTTATCCACCTTGTACATATTTTTAACATGATGAAAAGAATCTCACATTTTCGACTGTTTCCAAATTATAAGGAGATCAAAAGGAATGGTTATCGTCAACCATCGCGTTCAGGTAGCGTCTTCTACAAACGGTACTTAAAAATACCTCTCTGTGTACATAAAAAACACATTTCCGTGTACTGCGGTTTGAAGTGGCAAACGGACGGCTTCGCTTGGTCGCCGCTGGAGACAAATTCTGCGAATATATCAACGTCTGACGATGAACATGTTTATTCCTTCCACTGAGATTGGTGAGCCAGCAGTTCGTATGTCTTTGGAATGCTCTTTGTCTAACAATTTGTATAGAGAAGAGACGTCAAAGAATTAAAGTTAGTAATTATTATCCTATTGTGTGTACCTGTGTACATCATTAGTAACAACACTAAGTAGATAGAGCCTTTAAAACCAAAAAGATTAAAGGTGGAGAGATTTTGATAAAAACCGATAAAATCAATAAATCACCCATTTCAGGAACGTCATTAAGAATCAAAAATTGTGTCATTACAAACAACTGATTTTTAAAGGACTTTTTTGAGCTTAAGCTTGAATAGTACTTGAGACTCATAATAAAGAAATGCCGAATAACCCTCATAGTTTATCCAGTCAAATTCTAATATTTAGTCATCATTATATATATATATAATAAATATAACACATTGTAAAAAAATATATAACATTTGATGTATAAATGAATAATCTACAAATGGTAAGGCCTTTATTGATTAATAAATAATTAACCATTTTGGGGTGTGGCTGTGTCATTATACTGTTTAAACTTGTGATTTTATTCCCAACACCACTGGCGAGAAAGAATTGTATTCGGCAGAAAATTCAAAAATGAGATATTACGTTTAATGACATGTTAAACATAAAAAACCGCTAATTTCCGTGGTTCTATCTGTCCTATCCCTAGGCTCGTGTAGAATTTGGAAAGTACCGCTTTTTGCCGACCCCGTAATAACAACTCTGTACTACTCCACAATCCATCTACTGAAAACTGATTATTGAATTAACTAGCTCCAGCGCTGAAATATATCTATCGTTGATATTGAGCCCACGTGCGTGATATCAACAAGGAGTGTATGTCATAAATTGTTATTAATAATACATTTATGGGCTTCCAACCCCAGCAGTTCAGCGCATCTGTTAGTACATATTTTTCCTTACATTTGCCCTCAAAGCAGATAAATGCTTTTAATAGACGGCAGCGGTACGGATCTATACCTACATAGCGTTATCGAATGGCTGGAGATTATGAACAAACTATATAGGTCAGTTTGGCTGACTTGATCTATTTATTTTCCTTGTTATACATGTTCGTACCTAACCTTTTTCTTGGGAAGTGCATGAGCAACCGAACTAACTCCCCTTGTTTTGTCCGTAGTACTTTTTTTGTATTCGTTATAGGTAACGCTCACCCTTACTTTAATTTTAATAATAATAATAATAATTAACGTCTTTTATTTGTAATATTCTTACAGGAGGCGAGATTTAGATTATATATCTATTCTACCATCTAACCCCATTTTGAGACTTTTGTGCTGCACCCCACGCAGTTATAGTATAGTTTGTCGCTAATGGATAAAAATCAAAAAACACTAAAAAAACTGTTTCTGGCTTACGTTGTTTTAGCAAGAAAAACACGGTGAGTGGTATATAATTTAAGCAAAACAATTATATCAACCAGTTTATGCGAAAACCTATGTTGTTGTTCATGAAGTGAACGTCTATTAAGCTGTATTATTTGTAGATGAGTGAACATAATAACGTACGGAATTTATATACAGAATATGCATGTTCCTAAGAAAGCGTTTGCAGCAGGAGAGCAAACTGAAAAAAATACCTCAAGTAACGTACTCTGCATAGATTACGCTCCTGAAAGGTTGAACTCACCAAGGGGACCAGCCAGAAGGTTCTTTGAGACGATTAGAAACATTGAATAATTGAAAGCTAAGAGAATAACACTGGAAAAAAGCTCGAAACTGACACTGAGACCCTATATAGGCCCATTTATCGCAAGCTATGGCAAGCCACAAGTTCCAAGCGTAGTCAGTTTCTGGAACTTTGAAAGGACTGATATTCTTAGCTTCAAGGATGGCCAAACATAAGGGTGGAAATCATGGGAAAGATTGTACAATCTTCTCTTTTAAAACATTTATATTATTGCAGCTAGAAATTTTCAGAGAATTACCAGCCATCACAGAGTTGGAGTCTGTCGAATTCCAAAATTTTTGAAAGACTGGTTTGAGTAATTTGAATTGCCGTGAGCTGTGCATTACTATAAGACAGTGAACTTGTTTAGTAGTACGATTATTTGGGGCACAACAATTCATCAGAAGCTCAAAAATTGAGAATCATTTAATACAAAGACAATACTAGTTTGTACACGCAATATTAACAGGCTGCAACTACAAATGATGAAATTATGTTCCATGTTGAAAGCGTGTTCCTGGTTAATTTTATATTCTACAAATTTTACACATACAGCAATATAACTAGCGTACCATCCAACAGTATCATATTTAATTCTTAAAACCTGTTGGCAAATCGCCATTATCGCTCTCTTCAAAAAGGCACGGACACACCACGAGATTCCTATCTTAACGTCCTTTTTTATTGTACAAAGATTCCTCGCCATTATGGCTATCTATGTACAGGGCGATAGATGTTTGTGCCATATAATTTTAATAATTATAATTTGTTACAAGCGCGAAAGAAATATATAGTTGTAGGTAGATCAAGTTCGATAGTTCGATCTCACGATGTACTAAAAATGACATCCCGATCCCCCTATTTAGAAAGTTTATTTATAATAAGAGTTAATTATTTTGAATGGGATACAGAGTTATTTTTGAGTTTGTGGTGAATGTTATATAAATCAGATTCGAAAAAGTAAGGTTATGGGAGTTGCCGTGTCATAGGCTGTCATAGTGGGATAGTGATGGGCATTATCGAAGATGTACACTGTGGTCGATAAATACATAAAGATAGTACATCAAATTTACTGGTATATCGTGTTATATAAGAATCTGCTTAATTTACTCTAATGGTTATTATATCATAAAACAGAAAAGTCTTGAAATGCGTATTCGAATATTGTTATCTGAATTCGGATACATACCTCATCTCTAGCAGAAAAAGGGTCTCAAGAAAAGTAGGTTTCCATTTGACGGTCATTTCTTTTTGTTGTATAATTTCTTATCTGATTTCTACCATTTTTTCTAAAATTTAATAAAGCAGGGGCAATAGTATATATTCGTCTAAACCAGATAAAGGTGTTTAAAATAATTGTAACCCAGAATCATCTCTAGTTACCTTTAAAGGCAACATACGGATTAAGTACAACAGCAAAAATATATGATAATGAAAGATAACTAAGGAATTTGTTGAACTCTACACATAATTGACAACCGATATATCCTTTTTTCATTTTTTTTGATTTGGTTCATCTAAAAGGAGGGTTTATGATATATACTTGTTTATGATGGACCAATTTTCGATGCGGTTTAACGGAAACGCTCTCTAATTGATCACTGTTGATCTAGATCATAAGTTTTGATCTCCTCATGAAGTGAAAAATTTTGTTTTGGTAGCTGAACCAGGTGATTTATAGAGAATTTCTTGATCGAATATGGGGATTAGAGGCACTTCTTACACAAGTCATATATTTTTTTTGCTAGTTTGATAGATGTTTTAGAAGAATTTGACTATATCCTTCTAAAGACACTTAATCATTGGTCCATTTTGATCCGGATCAGGAATTTTGATCTCGCAGATCAATAGTAAAATCGTACCTAAACTTTGGTTTTAACCTTGCAGGGTTTCTCAAATCCCCTTTTAGTTACGCCAGTGGTAAGGTATCGCACTTTGTAGCAACGTATGCACCATCGATGGCAAAGGAATGAGTAATTATTCTCTTCTGCGTAGATGATGCAACATGAAACTTGCAGAGACGGCATTCGCGGAAAGACCATCGCGCCAATAAATTCAATTGAACATTGCAGAAAAATAATGACAACGAAGCAACATTCCACTGTAGCCGTGAGCTTGTATCTATTGTTTTGAGGCATAGTAATGAAGAGAGGTGGCTTTCGGGATGGAAAGATGCCTCGGTATAAACCTAAATTATAGACCGGGATAAACATTTAGGTACATGTATGTTACACCTCTAACTTATACTGCGGTTTTCATGCTGGTAGGATTCCATAGTTGTCTGGCCGCTAAATGAAGAACATATGTTTGACTTGAAAGCAACCATGGAAGACTTTTAGATATTTGAATGAAGTTGGGAATCCGTCGAGAAGTTGATAAAAAATGCTGGTGCTGGTATTATCAAATTGCCTTCTATTTCTTTAGAATTCAGTAGAGAGGGCGTGGGTAATTAACATGGAGCAATACACCGCCGAATAACGAATAAGGATCACCGAATTCCGTTAGTCTATTGTTTTACCTCAGCTTGCATATCACTAGCAAAGAACGTTATCGAACCTTCGTAGTGCTGGAAGGTGATGTACAGAAGTAACGAGTGGAATCATCGTACATTTGGGTCAGAAATGGAGTTGTCGCTTCTGGCGTTCAATATAGTGCTATTACATTTTTTAATAAGTATTTTTAAAGACTTCGCTAACATGCGGCTTTGACAAGATGAAACTACGGCTTCTACTATCAAACGAGTTGTTAATGGATCAGTTAGAGTCAAAACATATATGAAAGGTTATTTATGAAAGAAGTAACTGTTTCTTGCATTTCCCATACGTCACCAAGTTAAATTTACATCTATTATAGGTCGAAGGTTTCAATAACATGGGCTGTGAATGTTTAGCATGTGATTGTGTGTTAGAGGTAGTTGCCAAAATTGCATTTTTATAACTTCGAAATATGTACTTCGTTTAAAATGTCGTACGAGTATAAGACCAAGCAGCTAGAATTCTCAAGCTTCTAAAATTTGTTTCAAACTGAGTCAAAATTAATCAGAAATCGTAGGCGCAGATCTCCAGAAACAAATCTGGAATTTTTGAAAGATATTAACCTCTCCAAAAAATATGCTACGCCCAAAGACTATCACGAGTTACATTTTTAATTATTTACTTGTAACTCGGTAGGGAGTACTAAAAATTTTAAATATGAAGCAGCACTACCTGCTTATGATGGCAGACAAATAGAGAGACTACCAGAAAGGAATATCATGGATTTTCGTCAAACTAGACATCTTCTGAGATTTGAATCTTTCCAGGATTGTTCATAACTGATGTTAGTTTCCTTTCAAGAGTAATACCAATCAACAGCAAATGTGTTAAGTGTTATCATTTTCATTAAACTGTTAAGCTATGAATGGACCATTGTCATTACCGGGGGGGCGTTGCCTCCCTGAGAATCTAGTTAGACCTTAAAATTTGGATGTTTAGAAGTACACTTCAAAAATATTTGGGTGTAGGTACATTTTCACAAAGAGTTATCTCTTGCCAATCATCGACTGCCCCCTCTGAGAAAACTTCCTGCGGCCGCGCATCGTAGTTACCTAAGCGGTACAATCATCCGAAGATATTTATAGTTGCAATTGCGTTATAAAACATTGCTGTGAAATATGAACAAATATGCGCAATTCAAGTTTTTGCGATGAAGCCATTTTAAACATGAAGGTCTAATTCGAACTTACAGGCTAAGTATGAAGAACAATAACAGGAGTTTCCGTGAACTCCATTTAATCCGCAACTCGTTGCGTGCTTCCTATGTCCAACTTTCGCCAGACAAAGGCTGTACACTCTGGATTATCGCCGTCATCACGCCGTGTACGAGAATAGACCGTAGAAAAAGGAAAGCACCCTAATGGGTTCCAGCAGTTCCCGCTTTTGTTTAGATTTTCTCCTGTTTCCGAACTATATACTTCCATTTTTTGTCTCGAAAGTGATTTGCGCGCTTTTAAACGCAACGCGTCAGTCAGGGTCCCACTTAGTTGGAAACCAAGCGTTGCGCTAGTACAACGTACTCATTCACTTTGCAACATCCTAACTCCTTTATATTGCGCTTTTATTTATAGCCCGTTCGTGCATACTACAAGTTTACCATCTATAGTATGCCAAGTCTAAGCCATTCCATTTACTTTGACACTGAGATTTCTGATCTGATCTGGTTGTTACATTTTTTTTCATAACATATTTGATTTACTGATTTTTGGAAGTCAGTTCACCAGCAACTAGACACGAAGAGACAAAAATCTTGCACCAACCCATCGTAGAATCTTTCTGGAAAGATCAATCATCTAAGCATTTAGGAGAAAGTATTTCATCAATGTTCGTTATCGTACCAAATTTGGGATCGTTCTGGAAATGTATTGCTGCAGTGAATTCTGCGCATGTGTATAAGAGCGTATCTAATAATGAAATCTAATGTTTCTGGGACGATACCAAAACTCAAGCTTAGAACAAAATTAATATATTTTACCAGCGATTAGGCACCACATTACCTCTGGCCCCAGGTTTTGAGGATCCAAAGGTTGTCTTTTCCAAAACTATCATCTGGCAATGACCTTGGAGACAAACTTTCAGTTTTAAAGATTTAGGACTTTAGGACCTCTATTACTTTTTTATTGATTGCGTAATAGTAATTATCTTGATTCTATTCATGTTATGTGCAGCAAGGCAACATCCTTGCCAGTCTGGTAATTTGTTTTTATTTTGAAATATAAGGTGGACTGTATAATATGTATAAATTTCAAGAGACTTGATTGTCTTTTCAGCGCTAGCTTTCAGTGACAATCTAATGGAATTACTGTAGGGGGCTTAAACCATCATTATTGTGAAATAAAGATCGAAAGATATCTCGGAAAAATAACCACTGCATCAAAAGCTGGAAGCTTGATAGCTTGCAAATCTAGCTGTAGAATTTGTGGAGGGGAATGGAAAGCCATATTGGTTACCTGAGGTGGCCTATGAGTATTCTTAAACTGTTTTGAATTAGCAATAATTTTGTAAAAGGTATTTTCAAATTCAGGCCGCGTTTCTGAATGAATTGAATCAAAATTTCCTCGAAATCGGCATCTGCATCTTCTATTTTTTGCTGAACTTTATTGAAATTATCGGAAAGCAATTCGACAGAAGCTTATCTACATTCGAATTCTATACTGTTTGGGTTCGACTCTGGACTAATGGCATGGAAATAGTTGTAAAATTGAGTGAGAGCGCTTTTCATGGAAGCGCGTCTTCAAGTATTTTCATCAGATAATTTTCAAATAAAGCTAGAAATTCGAGCGACAACGACAATATGAAAACTTGGGTAAACAAAAATCATAATTATAATTAAGCGATAACGAAACTATGATAATTCGAGAAATTAAGCGATAACGACAAAGTGGAAATTGGAGTAATTAAGCGATAACGACAAAATGAAAATTGAAGAAATTGAGCGATATCGGCAAAATGAAAATTCAAGTAATTTGGGTGAGAGTGTGAATTCAAGGAAAGCGATAGTAAAATGAGATGATATCCCCGTTTCATATACAAGGGTGACTTCGAAGTTGAGTCATTTATTTTAACAGTGAATAGATCTGATCAAAAGAAATGTTTTTTTCCTTTACCATTTTTCTGGTAAAATTAAAGTAACAAAGTTATAGCCCTTTGGAAGTTTGAGTACCGCCCTGTCTCAATATCATGTGCTCGTGTTTGGCAACAACGGATATAATCCGCCTTACCGGTTCATCGCATCGGAAACAAAAAAGCGAAAGAATTTGGAACGATGTTTGTGTACAGTTTATTATTTTATTCAGTTCAGTTCAGTTATACATACAGTCAGTGTCAGTGTCGCGTGTGAATAGTGTCTGTTGCGTGGCTCAAACGAAATAAAAAATGGCACATGTTTATGCGGATCGGTTTCCCAATCGAGTGCAACCAACCCCTCGTGCCTTTGTTAATGTAGTACAACGGGCTCGTGAATCAGGTGACTGAAGACCTCACAGGGGACCTCACGATCAAATACAGGTCCGCACTGAAATACTTGTCGGGAGGATACTTTATAAAACAAGGTAAACATTTTCTTTAATTTTTTTTTATTTTTACACACATATTTTGGTTTATCTTCCTTCTACAATCATTATCTGAAAATTAATGACTCAACTTCAAAGTCACCCTGTATATTATGGAACGCACCTTCTGTGTGAGTTTGTTTGAGGATTTTCGATGGTTTCCATAAGATTTTTGATAATTTGCGTTTTTCCCAAGATGGCGGCTTCTTGTTGTATATCCTGTGGTCGCAGTGTTCCAGGCCGACCGGGGCGGTTTTTCGACGATTTCTCTGCTTCAATCCGGTCGGAAGGATCACAGCGTTATGATTTCTTACAATGGCAAGGTCGCTCTTGAACATACATACATGCACGGTGAAAGAAGCGACGCGAAGGGAACCGAGATGACAATTGTGATTTGTACGTGTCAAACCCAACACGTCTCTTATCTTCGCGTCGCTCCAGTGTGCAGGCTATCAATTGATTGTGTGTTTCGCTTCTCTTATCTTCGCGTCTCTTCCCCTCAGTGAGTATTAAGTCATGTCAAATGTCTCCAAAATAATGTTACTTACGGTAGGTATTACGTAGTTGATTTTTGGTACATATTTGACAATTTTAGAGCTAAAGACCTTTTCAAAAAGTATGTCTCTCATTATTTCGGCAGTGGCGCATTTAAGCAAATCTCATTACACTGTGAACAATCACGACATATTGGTAATAGTATGATCTAAAAATATTCATTCTCATATCTGATGCAGGTATCAGGAGGATGGTGAATGCACAAAATCAAATTCAAAGCTGAACCCAGCGAAATACAACAAAGCAGCCATATCAGACCACGGATCAATAACTTTCGATTTGAGTACCTCAAGCTTCTTCCATTCGGAGACCATCTTAGCTAGATGAAAAAAAGCTATCGTTGGTTGTTCCCTGATTTTGGAGCTTGTTCCTATTTCAAGACTTTGCTCATAAAATTGTTCCACGCATCATATCAAAAACGAAAGCACAGTTCATCAAAAAAGCTTTGGAATAGCCTTTGCTGGCTATTCAAATTTACAGCCGAAGACAAATAATGCAAGCTCGGGGGTGCATAACTGTAGAGCTGTGGGCCAAATTTCCTTTTAGTAATTTAAGTGCGTGGTTTCGATTCCGATCTCGGAGCTGATTCCCTCGATTCGTTCACGATTCCAATTTCTTTCGATTTCCGTAACTCCAAAGCATGACATCGCTGTTAGTCAGCGCAACAAAGGAACAATACCGCAGTAAGGATCTCCAAAGGTTTCGATACCAACACTCGGAAGTCCAGCGGATTGACTTTAAACGAATTGTTCAAAGTGTACGTTTCTGTTCCTGGACTTAGATACTTCTTTTCATTTAGAAACTCCGAATAAAGAACGATCTACTATCTGTAGTGCCTGTCTGCTTTCGGTAGATTTTGCCGTCTGATGGTTATGGGGAACGTAGCATGAAACAAGTTGGATGTGGTGTTGAGGGATACTAACTGGTACCCCTTCTCACGTGCTATGTCAATTGGCGTCATTTAATACCTTTATACATTTTCCGATGCCCGGATGGAGAATTGTGTATAACCTCGACTGTTTGAGTGATTAGTAGGCAGCTTCTTAAATGCGAAACAATTTGTGACATGTTAGATTTTGAGGGTAAAGCTCGGTTCAATGGTGGAGGAGTACGAGGTCTGCAAATTAAGTCATGATACTGACTTTTTTATTTTTATACCCAGATATAATTACAATCTAATATTGTGACTCTCATAGCCGTGCTAGAACTCAGATAGTGGAATAGCCTTCAACTGGTCGGTTACAACCGTTTGAACATTTTCGACTGTTCCAAAATGAGTTCCCTAGAGGTGATTTTTCAGCTTCGGAAGAGAAAAAAGTCACAAGGATTCAAGTCAGGCGGATAAGGAGGCTGACGTGCAACACGAATGTTTTTACTGAACAAAAGCTCATTTATTGACATTGCTGTGAGAAGGAGCATTACCGTGATACAACACCCAGTTGTTCTTGATCTGATGAACGGTGGTATGAGACAAATTTAACTCTTTCCCAATTATTCTGACTGTAAACCGACCATCTGAATGCACAAGATCCCGGATTCTGTCAATATTTTCATTGGTTCTTGAAGATGAAGGTCTTCCGCTTCGTGATTCATCTTCAATAGACTCTCTCCCTTCTGAAAATGTCTTAAACCAAATAAAAACCTGGTCTCTTGACAAAACACTTGCTCCGTAGGCTTGCTGAAGCTTAGCAAGAGTCTCCATTGCACGGTGCCCATGTCTGAAGCAGAACTTGATAGCACAGTCTTGCTCGAAAATGATGTCACTCATTTTTCGAACACAATAGAAAAAGCTATTTCACAAAAAAAAATCGCTACGGAAAACCAAATGACTCGAGCGAGTTCAAACTTATACTGAAGTCGTACCACATCTTCCCTTGTCCCAGGCGCGTCCAGTGTGCCAGATCGAACGCTACGTTGCCAGTCTCATCACTTAATTTACAGATCTCGTAATCTGCATGCTTTGTATTTTGCTTTCTTCTATATCACTAGCCTTTTTTCATCTGTTCTTTAAAATCGTTTTTCCTCACTGCAGAGTTTTACCACTTTCCAAAATACCCGACACGTGTTTCGCTATGTTGAATGTGCTCAGTTCATAGTTGAACCATTGACAGTCCTAATCAATGATAGCTTATCTGAAGGCTATTTCCCGATTTTTGTAAATACACCAAAGTACTACCAATATATAAGACAGGTGAAAAAGGTTCTCCAGAAAATTGTACGCTAATCCATATAACGCCAAGTTTGTCAAAAATAATTGAATATGCTATACTGGATCAATTAGTAAAATACTCAGATAAAATCAATTAACTCAATAATAGGCAGTTTGGTTTTCGATCAGGCAGAGGAACATCTGATGCTATAGTGAGCCTTGTAGAAAACATACAGAGATCATTAGAGGATGAATGTATACATGTTGGAGTATTTACAGATTTATCAAAAGCATTCGATTCTATAAGCCACCTGATTCTCCTAGAAAAACTTTTTAAATATGGCAAATGAGTTAATAAGATCTTATCTAATAAATAGAAAATAGAGAATTTCCAATAATGGGAAAGAGAGTAATTAATTGGTTGTTTGCAGAGGAGTACCACAAGGCTCCATGCTTGGGCCATTTCTGTTCGTGCATTAATGGTTTGCCTGAACACATGAAATCCATCAATAATACCATAATAGCAACGCTGTACGCTGATGATACAACTTTCACAGAAATGATTTCTGATTCAAAAGGTAGCAGTTCGTAGTATTGTTGCTAAGCTAGTTATACTATATCAGAATTTAATGCATGTGAAGAAAAACTTTATGATTACTGCACTTTATGGGATATTCACGGCTACAGTACACGAGGAAAAACAAAATAGTACCTCCAAGAAATAAAATTAATGTATCCAAAGGCCTTGGAGTTGAATATTACAATAAACTTCCTAAGTGTTGACGGTCTGCCGTTGGATCTTTTCTAAAGGAAGGTCCAATCAATTTTAGTAGACATAGCGCCATATGATGTTGATGGTCTTAAGATGTTCTGTAGAAACGTTTCTGTTACCTAGATTCTTTCCAGTTTTCGATTTTTTATATTTTATATTTTCTTTCTTAATATGTAGCTAATGTTTTGTATATTCGTGTGCACTGTGCACATTTATATGTGTATGCATTGTGTATGAATTTTACCTGTCAACGCCAAAGATATTCGCAGAGAGCGTCTGCAAATTCTTCGGCTGGCACATGTCTGCTGCGGAAATAACCTTTGGCTGGCCTCTAGGTCGCCTCTATGCGCTGGGTGTTGGTGCCGTCAGGAGCTGAAAAATAAATAATTATATTTGAAACATTGTGTATATGTTACAATAAACAAATGTAAATAATGCACTAGCAAACCGGTTTTCGGGATCAGAATGGCTCACAACCTTGTGAACATATCCCGCTGCACTCAAACCATTATATGCCCGTATGGATCTTGGATCCGAGACGAACATATTGCTGATTTATGGGGATGAGCGTCTCGACATTCCGTTCTGACACCTCCACGATCCTGACATCTTTTCCTTCCCGGTTTTTCAATAATCCCTAATGCCCAGTCGCCTTCGACGTTGCGCTCTCGATTATACTTGCGCTTGCCAAACTTGGATTCGTCGATTTGGACCACTGTGCCAGGTCCTCCCAACATACCATAGTCCAGTATTATTGTTGAAAAATGATCAACAACCATTTCACGTCAATATTTGTAACAAATGAATGTATCTTTTAGCATAGATATACTTAAACAAATTTATTGCTAACATACCAGTACGCAATGGTAGGTGAAGAAAGATGTTGTTCGGCACCAGGATTATCTATTTCGTGGGTAGCGTCACTATAGCTCCACCCTCTCGTGAAAGCGTACATAAGTATGTAAAAAACAGTCAATAAGATACAGTTACAATTTTCACAAGCATCATAATAATCTCTTAATCTTCAGATTCGAATTGGTGAGTCTTTTTCCATATCTATACTGGTTAAAATACAATCATCAATCTTATTCAATAAAGCATTTTATATATTGAAACCTCTTTAAATAATTCTGCAAGTACAAACATACTAAAAATAAACGAATTATAACTTAATATAGAAAAAACTAACCTAAACTAAGTACTATTGGGAAGGGCATACAACATTCTTCAAAAAAAGTACCAAAGGATAAAGATACCATAAGGCAGGAAGTAGATTTCGGTCAGTAAAACCTACCGGCCACACCTCCAAATCTTACTTTCATCACAATCCTGTGCCGATTGCACATTTTTGCCTTTCGAAATAATCCCCGTTCGTCCACTCGACCTCCTCTTCCGGCTCTCTGGGCAATAAAAGGCAAAAAAATATATAATATACATGCAATTACTATATGAACAGGTACTTGCCCAAAAAAGTTCACAGATGTTATGAAATAAATCACATTTATCTTAAATACAAGAAACGATTACACATTACTATACAGTGTATGTCATATTCTTATAATTTGGATCAACCTTTTGTGCAAAAAGCAAAAAACAGCGTATAAAGAAAGTTCTATAAAATAGCATGCAGAGGGTTCCTTAAAGAAGAAATGATATTTTCATATAAGTTACATCATCTTTCATTTTAAAATAGGAAATGAAATATTTGCGATATGCGGTAAAGTATATTTCAGCCGATCCAAACCTTGATAGCTGAAGCATCATGACTTTTAGGCAACACGTACAGCTACGGAACGAGTACACGCCAAGTGTTCAACAGCTAGTGCTAAGTTAACATCTTGTAGAAACACCTACATAAGGTCACAAATACCGACAGAATGTCACTTTTCAAGAAACGTAATATCTGCCGGTAGTGTTAATTCGGATAATTCTCCGCGATACTATGGAGCATCCATCGGAATCTCGCTTTCTTACTATAACCATAAGATTCCTCATAAAGGAAACGAGGGTTTTCAACTCTTGGCATCAGAGAACAAACATCCTGTTGGATCTCACGGCGGAAGGCATTGGCAGAGACGTCCCTCGTAATCTAATCATATTTTGTTGCAAATTACAAATATGATATGTTCAGCGGCGAAACGTCCATGTAACCATTGTTACCATTGGTAACAGCTAAAAATCTTAATAACAAATATTTTATGACTAAGTACTGTGAAATAATTTCATTTATTTGTTTACCAATAGCGGTATGTAATAGTAATTCAGTAAATAGCAAATTAGCCCCACGAAAATAATGCGCTCTATACTGTCTATGTTTTGCGAACGCGATGAAGCTGACTCCCCTCGACATGGTTGTAGGTTGTTACCATTTTCGTTTATGGATACACTTGATAGTCCGTCGGGGACCGTCGGTGCCGGCTCGTGTATGATCGCGGTCGCCCGAGTGCTTGGGCCGCTGCGACTATTATGTGGGCTTGTTACCATTTTTTGTTTTGGTTACTCACTTCTCACTCATTAGTAACCGTTTTGGTTACCGGCTGTAGTGTGCGTGCAATTGAACATGGATGCGTCTCGCTCCGTAATCGATCAACTACTTGAAAAGTCGTTCTCCATGTATAATTTTGAAGAAAAAAATGATGTCATTGAAAATGGAAGACAAACACCTATTTTAGATAATTTTAAAAAGGAATAAAAAAAAGTAGGTCGATATTTTAAATTAAGTTGGTATAGTGGAAACTCTGGGTTATGTGGTTGCAATGGCGATGTCTTCTGTTTTCTACAGAAAAAAATGAGTGGATCATGAGTCATGTTTTTTGGCCAAACAAGAATTACCATTTCGGGTTCATTTTGAAGGGGAAGACTCTGACACCACAGGAAATTACAGGGTTAACATTAATTACAAAAAAAGATAAAAAACTTCCGAACATCTAGAAACGTCAACTGTTTAAATAAAATACCTAAAATAAGCAAAAAATTATATTTGGGAGGTTCAAAATAAACTTTTTTCAATACGATTTTTCACATCTGGTTTTGGTAACAGCTTAGGAGGTCACGCGGCGCCACTGGTTATATGTTTGAATTTGCTTAAAATAAAAAATGTAACCCATCCTTTTTTTATCTTCCGGAATGGTTTGCGATTTATATTGGCAAGGTAAACTAGTGTATTTTTCTGTAAAATGCCCTTTGAACTAACCCTATATATTGCTCAATAAGCTAATAGTGCTGGCCGGAAAACAGGTGTGTTGGGAAAAACAATTAGAAATTCTCAAAAACTACTTGACCACTCTACTCCAATTTTGTTGTTGTTATTTAGAAGTACGGGTCTTACGAATTTGAAGCATTTCAAATATCTGCGAGAAACCATCGTCGCATTAACACCAAGTGCCAAAACCTGCAGATTGCCTCGTTTTTCGGCCATAACTTTTTTACTATTAGTTGGATCTTTTCACTTGTGGTCTCATTTTGTAGGTCTGATAAATACCTAAAAATCTTATATGGAGATTTATTTCGTTCCTCCCAACACTTTCGATTGAATCCCAAAAACACGTTTTCTCATTCTTTGTTGCCGAATAAAAAGTTTTCCCACAAAAATTGATGTACCCATTTTATGCGTTCATATTTTGAATACTCCTTTCAACAACTTGCAGCAATAAAACTAGACTATACAATTATTTCGCAAACAGAGGTATTTTCGTTTAATATGATTAGACTATCGCGAAACCACGAACATTCGACGGCATTCCGTCAGTTTAAGACAAGGTCTATGATCGCGTGCATGTAATGTCAAAACTTTGAGGATAAGGATAAGTTCAGTAGGTTGCCTGATAATAATAATAATAATAATAAAGCATATATTGCCCAACAGTATATACCATTTACAGAGCAATGTAAAAAACAATTAATGTACTAAATTTACATAAAACTAACTTTAGCGAAACTACAAATTGACACGACACTGGGTTCTTATTTCTGAAAAACTGCAGCAGAAAATGTCACAGACGTTAGACAGTTTGTTCGCGCTTGCACACATTTGATTAATAGGTGCTTTCATTAATATATTTGTTTGAGCTCTTTTACATAAAAACGTGTAATGATCCCTAGCATTAAGTCTAGGTACAAAGATATTTAGCTGTGATAACAGGTCGACAGAGTCAATTTTGCCATTCAGTAGTTTATGCAAAAATGAAACAGATGCCTGACCTCTACGGCTCTCTAAAGTTTGAAAGTTGAATCTGTTCACAAGCATCATATAATCACCACCTCTTTGTGGATATACCCCATCAAGCTTGAAAGATAAGTACATTAGAATTTTTTTTTGAACCTTTTCGATACATGTTTTATAAATATTGTAAATTGGGTTCCATATTAGTGAACAGTATTCCAATTTCGACCTGACTAGCTAGAATACAATAAAGTTAGTGCCAACAGATCAGTAAAAAGCTTACAGTTTCTTATGATAAAGCCACATGATCGAAACGCATTCATAATAATTTGATTAATATGTGAGTTGAACGTTAACTGACTGTCAAAGCAAACGCCTAGATCTCTGATTGAGTCAGTTCTCGAAAGGTCTGTACCATTGATTGTATAAGGATATAGTATGGTGGAACGTCGGCTTAAGGTTACTATTCTACATTTGGAGATATTTAAATGCAGATGATTTCTAATACACCAGTAATGTAAAACATCGATCTGCGATTGCAGGGCAGCACAGTCTTCTAGTCATGCAATGGATGCATACATATTTAGATCGTCCGAAAACATTAATTTATTGCATCCCAGTGAAGTGCATAGGTCATTAACATATAACAAAAATAATAGAGGTCCCAAATTGGACCCCTGTGGTACTCCACTAGTAGAAACTTAGTAACCAGATGTGGTTTTTAAGTCAGTCAATGAGTGCATTTTCTGAGCCCGTTTCTATGCGAACAGAAAGTATTAATTCCGTGTATTTTAAATGTGAGCGGTAGGGAAACGCGCATTGTCTCAACTTACACTTATCCTCAAAGTCTCACGTCATATGCACGCAATCCATAGGCTGGTATTCGCGGCACCGCCGAGGGATTTTTCCATCACTGCATCAAAATCCCTTTGAGTGCTCTCACCTGCCCTCCCTAAGTCTTAAAAGTTTTGATAGGTTCTGTAAACTGATAGAATCTACTTATGCTGAAAAGCTAGTATTGTGCGGTCATAAGCGCTTTACCATACCTTGAACAATATTTCCATCGAAACATTCGTATGTTCCTCTAGTTTATTAGCGGGTACTCCAAAGGCGGCTCGACCTGGCGTATACAATATTACTCATTTGAATTTATCGCAGTCTGGTTTCTCGTACACAAACCGGCGAACGATTAAAAGATACCCTTCGATAAATCATTCTCCTGCATGTGAATTTATGTTAGGCGGTACTGAGGTGTCTGCGAAGTATATTTAAATGGCATCATTAGTTTTATTGGCCTTTTGGGGTCAAAGGAAAGTGAAGGCGAGTTTATTGTGCGGTAACGGTTTGCTCCTTCCGTGTTTGAGCAATACTGAAACTGAGAAGGTTTATTTGAAAATAATAGGTATTGCTTTAAGGTTCTACTGTACGCATGCTTTATTCAAGCTCAGATACTGCAAGACTTTATCCATCTCAATAAATTTAGGGTTCAAATACAATTTATATTAAAGTTTGATATTAGAAAAAGACGTATAACTAGGATTGCATATTAGTTTAAGATTCTTGCTAAGCTCGATACTTACCGATATGAAGGATGAAAGTGACATGAAATAGGATCCATTAAAAAAGAGTTTTGATTACAGGTTGCCTAAGTAACTATTTTTAATCGGATACTGAAAAGAGCAATTGGTAATGTTGTGAATGTCAGAATTATCAGTAATCGTAACTGACAACAAATCTGACCTTGACCACCTTCTACTTTGACAGAGCGTGAGATTAGAAGAATTTCACACGATCACTAGTCACTATGATCCGTCAGCATATATCATGGAATGTGCTTGCTATTCATTGAATGTGTAATCCGGACGTCAGTAACTATAGGTGCATATGGTTACGTAGAAATCCACTGACATTGACGAAAGAATCCGTAAATACTGATGGTGCACGGTCCACAGTAGATACTGATCGTGTGACATTCGCCTTGAACAACCAGGAAACTGGTAAAATTCCGATCGACCTATGTGTTTTGCTTTGCTACCTATGGTGGGTGTTATATACCCCAGAAAACGTATCATTTTTCAACTACCTCAATTTTTTGAAATCTCCGAAACGCTGATACCTAGCACGATGTATTTTTTGCAAGTTGTTTTGGTTTTCTAATACAATCTCAAAGAAAATACAAATGATCATTAATTGTGGGACAAAAATCGATCATTTCTTTAGGCAACCTATCACCGACACGTTTTTCAATGCATAAGATGTACGTTCAATTTCTGCTGGCATAACTTAGAGTGCCATATTAATCTCAAATCTCAAACAGCCTAGCAAAATGTTAGTAGACAATGAGATTTGGTACCAAAATGCGTTGGCACATATCACAGGGCAACCATAGGATTTATGGGTATTTACAGGATACTGAATACTTGAGATATCTCTATCCGTAATAAAGCTTGACCGTCAAGCATCTCCGTAGTAACTTAATTCCAGCAGTAATATATTTTACTATTTTCAACAGATATTTCCATTTTCAGATTCCAACCAAAATTAAGACAAAGACCTATCTTCAAACTGTAATAAAGCGTATCTGCGGCAGGCTGCCGATAGGTAACCCTAGCTTGACGTCTTTCTCTATTAATGAACTTCAATATAAACTCCACAAGCATACCGTCTGTTTGGCTATCTACAGCATACCAATTTCCTTTTAATTTATCCTAGAACCACATCTCATAATGTTAGTACTTTATTTCTATGAATCTAGATTTACTTTACTATTATCACGTATTGTATGAAATATGTTTAACAGCGGCAACGTCGCGGCCAGACAAGATTCATCATCGCAAGATTGAAGAAAAAACAAAAAAAGACGTTGCTCCCGAAATGTCACGTTTGTCAACAAAATAAAATAGCGAGCGAAAACACCGAACCACAAAAGGATGCTTCCATGGTTTCAAATTAACCCTTTTTTGGAAGAGAGGCCTCCACTTTCGAAAGAAGATATCACTTTTACGCCGAAATTGGGGGAAGTCCCGATTTAGCTAACAGGAGAAAAACATAGCTAAACCTTTTAGTTTCGGTATTGGTAGCCAGCCTGGTCCGTATGACAGATCTAGGACTCGACAGCACCTTGACATATGTTCAAAGGAGCATCTAGTCACGGACCACCCGTCGCCGCGGATGAGGCTCAACTTTCTTTTGGAACAATTTGTTGGATAGCGTTTTTTAAGCCGCATTAAGAATGATTAGCGTAGTCGAAACGTGAGCACACTAAAGATGTGATTCGTATTCCAGAAAAATTCCTGCTCCTTACGCCTATGGCATGGAAAGTAAAAATATTAGAGACAGCCTCAGAAACTCACATTAGCCTCATTTCAGTTCCAAGTTTCAACGGAATGCAGCGTATTTGCGCACATCAGAGATGCACCGGGCCTTACCGCTTCGCGTCGGTCTTTTCATGCAACCAGCGAGAGTCTGGAGGCGTGCCAAACCCGCCATCAGCCATTCTATTATTGTAATCTAATAATTACGACACCATCAAGTGTGTATAAGTAGGATGGTAGGTACGGCGGTGCCGACTACTATTAGATATTGCCGGCAAACACGTTCAGAATGCAATAAGCGCACAAAGATCTACGAGCGTGCCTGCTATCTCCATCCCGACGTGGAAGTCATTACCACCGCACCGATGCGATCATCCAACATCTTCAAAGGTTAATAGGTTCCTATTCGGTCGTTCCGGAGGAGCATGGAAACCCGAAACGTGGTTATGAACGTCAACGGTGCATTCTTCAGATTCAAGCTAACGGTGAAAGCCTTGAAATAGCATTGATCATAACAAAGTTAATGGTTATTCCAAGAGCCAAGTACGCAATTGGCAAGTCAGTCTGTATGGACAACCCGTAGAACGGGCTGGAAAATATAAATATTTAGGAACGTATATCACTGTAGCCGATCGCAAAATACGAATTTGTTGTCCCAACTGAACGTTAGAACTACTATATTTTCTGAACCAGTATACTAAATCCAGTAACAAAATTGACAGAACTGTATTATAAAAAACAACGTCAAGTAGATTGACTCTATACTTCCCACGCTTTCGGAACAACTTCAAGTACAGGTTTCCAGGTAGTGCAACGGCATAAAAAAAGATGCAGGTTTTGTCGATGAGTTAGTGCACTATTTGGTCTTTTCATGGAAAAAAAATCTTCAAATTGCAATAATGAGCGTGACCGTGCTGCGTAGCCTCATTTCTTTAGAGCCCCGGAGAAAAACTCGTTGTCAACAAGGTTTGATAACTGATTGCAATAGCTCTACTATATAATATCATCTGACGAAATCTAGTAACGTAATTAAATTCCACTACAATCATAACACTCATAGATATATAAATAATATTGCGCCCATCTCGTATGTGTATATCGTGTCACCAGAAGGTATTTACATTTCCCTGGTGCCCGGCAAGTGCGAATGAAAATATTTATTTCAAGTTTTAAAGGCAAATGTGTGAAATACGTCCAATAGGTGCGTAGAATTACCGCAGCTGGAAGTATATTAATATACTATTAATAAAAGATTGCGACAATTCTTTTACCCCTATTTTTTTCACAAAAATAATCAGATCCCCTGAAACGTCAAACGTCAGAACAAAGTTTGCGCGATTTATATTTTGCAGTGAGCAGTCCTTACGAAGTTATAGACCGACAGAGAAACCGACGGAAATGAGTGACATGGTTTTTCGTGATGTTCATCTAAAAAACATAATATCTCATCTTTGAAAATGCTTGCGATTATAATAATACTTCCTTGTCCGTAGACGTTGGAAGTGAAACAACGTTTTTTAAGCAATGGGGGAGTAATCTAGAAAGAATATGGCGCTAATTAAGCTGGGAGTCATATCTGGCGCATTTAAAGTTATGAACAGACAAACATATCAATTTCTGATCAGCTATTTACAGCAACAGACGTCAAAATTTGAAAAATAGGTTACCTTTCTATCAAATCTGTCTTTTTCCATCAACTGGCTGTCAAATCTGTATTTTTTCTACCACTCTCCTATAAAATTTGTCTTTTAGTCTAATCGTATTAGCAAATTTCCCGAAATAGTTGTAAAATCTAATTTTATTGGAGCAAGCTGTTCAATTTAAAACATGGACGCAAAAAGTGGGTTCACCAATTTTTGTAGGAAAACTTTTTATTCGAAGAATGAGAAAACGTGTTTTTTGTGATTCAATCGAAAGTGTTGACAGGAACAAAAAAACTTTTCATACAAGACTTTTAGGTACTTATGAAACCTACAAAATGAGACCACACGTTTTTGATTATTGTCACCAAATATGTCAGAGCTTTCGGCGAGAGCAGCTTCAACGCCTTGCTGGTGATTTGATATGGACGAGTGCCTTTTAGCTTGTGAAAATGTCATTGTTGAGTCATTACAGGGTGTAAAAAATAGCAGTATTCTGTTTGGGCCCATCCCTAAACTACTCGTAAATGAGTTAATTGAGTCATGTATCTCCTTATAGGAGCCCCAATAGACATTTAGAAACTGATGGCATTATTATTTGTTTTATATACATCCGAGTGGAGGACACCTTATTTTCATCGGTTCTTGAAGATGAAGTCCTTCCGCTTTCCTGATTCATCTTCATTCGACTCTCATCCTTCTGAAAATACCTTAAACGACCTAAAAACCTCTGCTATTAACAAAACACTATTTCCGTAGGCCTGATGAAGTTTAGCAAGAGTTTCCCTTGCTCTGTGCTCAAGCCTGAAGCAAAATGTCATTCATTTTTAGAACACAATAGGAAAAACTGTTTCACAAAAGAAATCGCTATAGTCAACCAAATGGCTCAAGCGAGTTCAAACTTGTACTGAAGACGGATGACATGTTCCCCTGCCCCCCTCCCCCCGCCACTCAATCTAGAGCCAAAAAAATTGCTGGAAATTAATTTTAGCTTATTAATGTCGCTGCTGGGGGGCGTAACTCTATCCACAAAATTAGAAATGCCGTTTCTATGGCACTTCAAATGCAACGATACTATTATTTTTATTATTTAAAAATTGCATGGAAAATTCTACAAACTAGTGAATGCATGTCGTTATTTTCATTGGTTATACATTTTTTGCAAGTTTGTAACCTTCGTACTCCTATACACCACACTCAAATTGTATCTTAATCTGAAGCGCACAAGTATTTCTAACCGTCATTTTTTTACTATTCTGATCGACTGCCCTAGACGTATGACTTGTATATGGTGGAGGCACTTAACACAAGACAAGGTGTCCCCAATGGACGCTTGGTAGCATATCTCTATACACTACTACTGAAAATCAGTCATTCTCTATGTGAATACCGCGAAATGTGGCCACTCTTTATGGATGCAACGATTGTGTTTTTTTGCTAATGCAAGTGTCTTCCATGACAAACTGCAAAAGCGAATCGACTTGGGCACATTTCGCGGTTGCTCAAACACGTGGGCAGTCCGCGGGCGTGCATGTAGACCACCTGGTCACCTGCTCGACCAGCAGATGACCGGAAAAAATCCAACCGACGACTTATGCTTGGATTCTGTGGTCTGGCCGTAAGATCTTCGAGATACGGTTACAAAACGCCTTCTTTCAGTCTACACCGCAACACGCCGCCGTGAAATTCTTATGTTTGTTTGACATCAACGTAATTTTACTTCAATAGCATAGTCAACTTATCTTTTTGAGTTGAAGAGCCATTTCATCACGGAGGAAAAAAAATAGCTTTACGTTGACGTGTTATTGCTCTACGCTAATCTGTATAGAAATTAGGATACAGAGAGATGCACAAGTGATAACTGTTAAAACGGAAACGTCGATGTCACCATTTGAAGTCTAGTTTATTACTCTGACACTAATTTATCGCAACACTAATTTATTACACATACATCGACTGGACTATGGTGATCTGGGCTGCTCACTCATCTGTCGACTCTTCCCGTTTATGTCCTCTGTACTTGTATTTATCTTCGAATCGACGAGTCCAGAAGCAATCTCTCGTTTTCTCGCCTTTTTCCGACGCCTGGCGACTGGTGAATGTTAGCGGTGAGTGGTGGCGTAGTTCTGGTTGTCTAAGCGTCCATGCTACGACAGTGCCTCATTGGTACTCAAAGTTTTAGTTACAAGGGCGTTACAATATCCACAGACAAGGAGGGAAACATATGTACCCAATGCCCGCAGAAAATAAAAAATAAAAAATGTTTAAGAAGTAACTTAAACACAGTTTTACCTGTAAAATACTCTGTGAAATACTAGATGATACGAGATCGATCCTTATTTTGTGTGCTGCCTCAATGCATAGGAATCTTGGGCACTGGCTTCGGCCACATTCAGCCAAAAAATATAAATTCGTTCACACATTTCGCCTTCTGCCAAATAAGTATGAAGAAGTAAAATGAGCAAAACCATACTAGGAATATAGGTTCTTGGTGCGTTTTTCTTTGTTGACATCGATTAGATCTCTTGGGTTCCAGTTAGTAATAGTATAGATTTTCTCCAATGTTTATTCTCGCTTGACAATTAACGTCGAAATATACTATTTTCAAGTGCGGCTTTATTATGTACTTGCATATGTTAATGCAAAGTATTGTTTCAATTGGACTTACATCGTGACTCATACCATTTCCGTTTAGAAAAAATGACAAATTTTGACAATTTTCTTAAATTGAATTTTCTGTTACATCATCGGATAAGTTGCTTTACAAAACGGAGGTTGATATAATATACTTTAGCGGTTTAATGACTGGTTATTGAGTTATAAACGATCAATGTATAAAGATGCTCAACTTTGACATGCTTCCTGTCCACCATTTTGGAAGATACTGATTTTATATTCTAGGGTCGTGAAGTGTACCGGGTTTCAAAATGAGGTGTCATGTAATTCCACCTTCCATTTAAAAGCATGTGGCACTACTGCAATCTTGAAATTATGGACTGTCACGTTTACGTTAAAATGTAGTATTTATGCAACAATGTCATGTACAACACTAATAAATATTATTATTATGATTATTGATCCAGAAATTCGGCTAATTTGACACGTCCAAAGATTTACTTAGAGAGACTACATCCACAGTAACTAAAAACTGGTGGATGTGCGGACAATTTCATTTGCTTCATCAAAGTATATATTCTTATTTGCAATTATGATAAGATGCCAAAAGAATTGTGTCTCAAGTCTTGTTATTTTCATGCAACCACGAACGTAAAGCCTAAGTGTGGTGATTACTAAGAAGAAGCTAAGAATGTTTGTTTTGAATTCCTTAATAATTGTAGAAACTTGAGAAAAATATTTTCTAGTTTCTAGTACATTGTTCTGCATCCTTAACAGGCAAAAAAGTAGTCTTATGTGTCCATCCAGCAAGCTCTGAACATGGCGGCATTAATTACGAAGAAAATGAAACACCTTTATTACTTTAACTTCCTTGTACACCGAATCAACATCCTCTAATGCCATGCCTGGCTATTAATTGCGTATTTTCTACTTTCAATTTGTTGAATTTGTATGCAAATAGTTGTGAGTTCTGCTTAAGCAAATGAATCGTCTTTTTTTCAGTCGGAGGCTATGTGCAAAGATTTTGGAAAGACCGTTCAAGTCAAAACAGCTGGAATGTAAGCCAACCTTTAAGCACTACTACGTAAAGTGCGGAGACAAGCTCTGTCAAGCTGTAAGGTATGTAGCACTTATACACTTATACTCTGTACTGTTACTGTAAAACTTAATAGCAATGCATAAAAAATGTAGATCAACGAAACAGAAGAAGCTCGACATACGCATTCTATTTTCTTATGTACAGGGTGACCAAATAAGCATGCGAGGTACACTATTTGGGAACGCGCCCATCGTACAGGCTTGCGGCAGAACAGTTACTACTAAAACAGCCAAAAGAAAAACCTGGAAAAGATTTTCAGGCTCCTGAATTGGCCGCTAGGGGACGTAGCTGCAATCTTGAGTCTAAAAAAGTGATGCTTCTGTGATTTCCGCTTACCTAACAAAAAAGACTCTATCTTCGAAACGGCTGAGCCGATTTTAAGAAACTTGGGCTAGTTGAAAAGAGCTATTCTTGGTCTACAAATGTTATATTTGAAGTTTTGTCAGTTTCACATGCGGTCGCTAAATGGCTTTTTTCGACATTCCGACAGAAATGGTTAATTTTTTCAAAAAAATTAAATGTATTGGTATGACTTTTTGTGAAAAAGCAGCTAAAATTTTATACGGAAATCCCTTAAGTTTTTTTATTTATAAATTTTTTCTGGAATTTATTTTTATTATTAAGTTGTAGCCCTAAAAGGGGCCGATTTAAAAAAGAAAGGTTTTTAATTTTTCGACATTCCATCAGAAATGGTTGCATTAATATGACTTTTTTGTGAAAAAGTATCTAAATTATGTCTAAACAAGCTGGAACCGCATCTCGATATCTTGTTTCTAACCTAAAATTTAAACCCAAAAGATTGTATACGGAAATCCCTTAAATTTTTTATTTTTTTAAACAATTTTTTCTTGAATTTCTTTTTATTATTAAGTTGTATCTCTAAAAGGGACCGAATAAAAAAAGAAAGGTTTTTAATGCCCCCGAAACTGCTCGAAATGCTGACCATAATGCTCTATGCATTTCTGCAGCCTCTCATGGGTAGACAAAACTGCAGCTACAATTTCGGCTCGCGGTATGTTACGTATTGCATTACGAATCCGATTTTTCATATTTTCTCTGGTTGTAGGTTGAGTTTGCAATGCGGTGTTCTTTAACCGTCCCCATAAATAAAAATCAAGGGAAGTTTTGTCTGGTTATCGCGAAGACCATGGAAACGGACTTCCTCTTCCAATGCACCGCTGTTGAAATACTGCATTGATATGCTCTCGCACAATAGTAGCAGAATGTGCTGGGCAGCAAGATTGCCCAAGTTATTGGGGTGTAAAATTTTATAACAACTTTATAACACCAGCGGTAAGATCTTTTCCCTACAACAGGTTTAAAAATTTAATCAAATACTTACTTATAAAAAATCAACTATAAGCTGTGGGTGAATATTTTAACAAGCTGAATTTTAATATATGTTTGTGACGACACGTGCAGTTTAATCTTGTTATTTACTAATTTGTGCGAGTCATAACAATAAATTGATTTTGAAGCTTCGTATTAATACATTTAGACTAGAATCTAGACTCACAGGACGAAGGTTCATTTTTCTCTTGTATCCGATATCGATTAAACGAAGCCCCTAAAACTGCGATCTGGTGTTCTAAAAATAGAATTTTACCATCGATATTAACCTCACCTCCAAAGTCATAACCCATAAATCCGAGTTATGACGTGTAAAATAAGATAAAGTTGAGCACAAGCGTAAAACTAAAGAAGTGGAAATACCCATAACCCAGCTGAAACGGAGCCTCCGTGGAAAATCGATTTCGGAATGAAGACCGCGAACGAATCAAATAAAATTTCCCACCGGGTGAGTTCTCCCTCATTGCTTGGAACCATTTGCCACAATAGCTTTTGTTTATAAAGTATAATTCGAGCAAAGAAAGAGACCGCCACACCGCTTTTCCATTATTTTCTTGCTGCGTCTCCATCCATAGTCGGAGTGGGTTGGTTTTTACTTTATGTTTCATGAAGCTTATTTCATTTCATGAACCTTATTTCAGTAAATATCAAATTGGTCTGTTTCATAATAGCATAATACTTATACCCAATTAAAATATGGCACATCTGATGTTCGTGAACTGTTTCAGAAGCAAAAGGTCCCGCAAAAATCTCATGGAAAATGGTTTTCGCCTGTTTTTAAGCTTTAGTGCGTTGTAGATTTCAACACGTGGAGTAAAAATGTCTAAGATCGTAGGGTTCTTTCACGAATAATTTCCGAGATACACGGTCTCCAAGCTAGGCAGTCACTACCCTATTACATCGTATTGTGACTCAGTAAACGATATGTAATAGTTCTTTGATACTTATCATCATCCCTATTAGCCGATTCGGCAACGTTGCAATGGCAGCGATGGCCAATTATGCTGCCGCTAGGCAGCGCATGTGTGGTTGGATGTCAAACTGTCGAATGTAGATGGGAAATAGACAGATTTGATAGGTCACCCACTTTTCACCTTTATTGTCGTGAATAGCTGATCAGCAATTGACATCTTTGTTCATAACTGTAGACTCTGACCTTCAGCCAGCTAAATGAATAAAGCTGTGTTACAAGACTTTTATAGTACCCTTTGTATCTACTGCGACATGTAACATCCGTACTGAAGTACCTACATACTGCTGTTTAAATATAAATCATTTTTGCGTATACTCGCGTAAAGATAAACTTAGCGGCGCTCGTATGCCGAAAGCATCTAACTCCCACAAAAGAGATAGGTACGTAAGTGGTACGAAATATTATTTAGTTTAATTAGTCATAAAACTATTTTCCTGTAAGAAAGATAAAGATACTCTCGAAACATGTTCAAAATGCCCTGGCGATTTTTCCAATATGGCTGTAACATAACGAACTCTTAAAGCAGCAATATTCAAAACTCTTCTTAAACCTTTCCAGGCAAAGCTACCAAATCATTGTACCAATGGACTATATATTTATGTTACAAATGAAGCTTATCCCATGCTGATAAATCATGTTTTCTGGCCGTTAAATTAAGCCATATAGGTAGGATCAACTTTTTACTGCAAAAGCGGCAAAAACAAATGAACTGTCACCTGAAAGACAAATAAATGTAAAATGAATTGTCATCATTATTTTTAATCTGTACTTTGACGTTCTGCCCATTGAACATGTGTGGTAAATGATGGGAGGAATACTCACTCATTTGCCTCATTCATAACAAATGCTAGCAGCTCTTCCACACTAAGTACATCTGGCGTGGGATGACATATCTCAAGGAGATATAAATCATCTCCTCAGAAAATTGCTCCGACAACTGGATGAATGTATTAGACATTTTTAGTGAAATAACAATAACGAAACGCTAAGCCTTCCATTGCATTATTTTGACAGTGACAGTAAATAAAGAATTTCAACGGAAAAAGGGTATTTATGACCACTAAAGTGAATCGTGGTAATTTGACAGTACCGACTACTGGTAGTCATGACTGATTGCTCATTTTTATCGATCTCCAAAAGTTAAAAATCGTGTTAAGTGTGTTCGTATTAAAATTTCGGTAATATTTGAAATCAAACCGGACAAGAAATAGGTAGATTTAGTTTAGATTCATAGAAGGGCAGTACCAGCAGAACCACAATAAAAGGCTACCTTGCCACATTACATTTATGAAAAATCAAGACAATTTAATTTGTTTAGAAAACGACCTACTTCTTGCATTTATTTTATCTGTGATCGAAAAGGAATATTTCTGTTATATTTTGACCGATTTATTTGTAGAACAGGCAATCAGTTTAATTAAGCTTATCCAGCTTTAGAAACTCATGCAACAGCGCTGAATAAGGAAAATACAGCCTTGCCAAATAAGTTATCCCCTTTTCACAGTAACTAACGGAGTCTTCTTATTTAGAAAACGAATAAGGGAAGGTTATCTCACTACTGCGCATAATCAAAATAAGAGAGATCATAATGAAGCACCAAAACAAGTACACTAAATACTCTATATTATGACATTAGAAGCCGTATTACCCAACTTAAAAAGTGACATTATACCGATTTTTTATGACATTATCTAGGTTTTCCTATAAAATGCCACATTTGAACTAGCTGACATTCACTTCAAGCTCACTTGCAGTACGCGCGAAATGATTAGTTCACAGTTTACCAGTCTTTCGACATTAGGTCCACGATTCAGCGAAGTTTTCACTTCAAAACCCAATCACGAGTTTATCTTGGTTATATCTAACTGTGCATAAGATTTCATTGAAATCAAACCATCTCGCCTGCTGTTCTTTTGTCTTTTTTGTTGAGTTTATGTTACATAGATATAAACCCTGTTTTTTGTTCTTCCTTAAGTTATGATCACGCCACGTTTTAAGATAAGTTAGCACACACTGGCAACGTCGCTTGATACTGAGAACATTTGTTTACAAGTTGATCTTAGTAATTTACTGTTTGTTTGGTTTAAAAGGGCCTTTTTAATTGAGTTAAACCCTTGTTACTTTTACAAGAGGATATATTTGTTCATTTTTGGTGAGTCCCAATACCTTTGCCATCGTACTTCAACACGTTTTTGATAGTTTGGTTTGGTCACGTACGCCGGCTTGTGAACCTTGTACCCTGGTACCACGTACCAGTAGCATTTTTGCTGGGCAACGTGCGTGGCGTGAAAGCTGTGTTGCCGCTAGTACTGTTTCAACACTGGTTTACAGAAAACTGATTATGGCTGGTCCAAAGACCTGTCAAGGTTGCGAAAAGGCTATTGGGAAAAAACTGAAGCTTCAATGTAGCAAGTGTGAAGGCTAGTTTCACCTCCACTGTGGAAATGTCACCGAGGTTGAGGCACGGCTGATGCAGGCAGAGAAGTCATCTTGGAACTGCAGTGCTTGTGAATCTGCAGCTCTTCGACGGCAGTCAGCGTTGTTTTCTCAAGCTAATACAACTGCCTACGACCGAGAGGGTGGTGCCATGGGGAGCTCCAGAAGATCCGCTGTGTATTTTCCAGAAGCTACCACCAACCGTAATGACACCGAGCTCTACACATTAGTCAGAGAGTTGCAAGCTGAAATTAGGGAACTAAGAAGGTCAATGGATTTTTTTAATGATAAATACGAAGAAGAAACGAGGCGGGGAAAAGTGTTGTCGGAAATGGTATCGTAAATCTCCAGAGAAAATGAGGAGCTAAAGAATGAGGTTCAAAAGCTGAAAGTAACCTTAAAAACTCTAAGATTAAAAATAATCTCCGTGTCTCAGGTCTTTTTGAGTCGTCTGAGCAAGCAGATGATCAGAAGGTGGTTCAACTGATTCAGAGCTTTTGCCCGGCAATAAAAATTAATGCCTTTGATAGTTTTAGGCACATTAAAGTGGCTAATGGCATAAAGTCTATTGTTGTAATGAAGTCATTGGAATTGAAGCCAACCGTATTAAAAAATAGGTCAAAAAGAGGAAAGCTTACACTACAAAACACAGGCATGGGAGAGAAAACAACAACCATCTTTGTGGAAGAAGAACTGAGTAGAGAAACTTACAATCTGTTTAAAAAAGCCAGGCAGCAACTGTTGGAAAAGGGTTACAAGTTTGTTTGGCATAGAAATGGTAAGATCATGGCACGTAAAAACGAGGGAGAGAGGTATATGGTTATAAGGAATGAGCAAGATCTCAGTAGTTTGTAGGTTTGAATGTTTTCTCTTTAAAATCACCTTTATTTGCTATTTTTATTGTGAAGGTACAATTTATTTTTACAATGGCTAACATGCAAATAAAAAATAGATGTTATAGGGTAGGACATGTAAATATACGATCGCTACTTTCAAGCATGGATAACATAAAGGACATTTTAACTGATAATCAGTTGGATTTTTTGGGAGTGTCTGAAACGTGGCTTACTGAAAGTGTGCATGAATCGCAGGTTAAGATTGGTGGTTTTAACTTTTTTAGGGTTGATCGGAAGGAACGGGGAGGAGGGGTTGGTTTTTATGTAAGAAATACCTTGAATGTAACTTTGATTGATTATGGAGCCGAAAATGAATACTTGGAACAAATCTGGGCTACAATAAAAATGAACTCTGTCATTTTGGGTATTGGAATTTTTTACAGACCTCCGCGTTTTAACTCCCTTGACTCACTTAATATTCTGGAGAGCTCTGTGTCTGATATGATACCTCATTGTGACAAATTATTAATAATGGGTGATTTAAATATAAATTTAGTAAAGCATAATAAAATGATTGAGTCTTTTGACACGTTTTTTTAACTTTACTCAAGTAGTATTAGAACCAACGAGATTCTCAGCAGATTCAGCCAGCTTACTTGATGTGATTATACTGTCTGACAATGAATTGTTGTCGGGTACTGTGAGACACATTGATATGCATAATGTTACGGACCATCAGCTCTTGGTTTGTGACCTTAATATCTTGATTTCAGGGTTAACTCCTAAATTCATTACTTTCAGAGACTTTAAAAGTTTTGATAAGGAAAAATTTGATTTAGACTTGCATAATATTAGCTTTAATAATATTTTTTTCCGGAATAGTATGGAGGATAAAGTACAGTTTTTAACCAATGAAATCCTACAACTCTTTAACCATCATGCACCGCTACGAACTATTCGTGTTACTAAACCAAAGGCCCCATGGTTTACCGAAAATCTAAAGTTACTGAAGCAATATCGCAATAGGCTTTTATCTAAGTATAAGAAATCAAGAGAAGTTCAACATTGGGAGGACTATAAACGGGTGAGAAATCTTTTTACCCTATCAGTACGAAATGAGAAGCGGGCGTATTTAAACCATGAACAGGCGTCATAACAAAAAGAAAATCTGGAATACTCTTAGTAAAATGAATATCTACAAAGGAAAAAAGGGCAGTGTGGACATCCCTAGTCACCTAAAAAACGCTGATAAAATTAACAATTTTTTTACAGTCTCAATTCTTAACATATCTCCCCCAGTCAACCCACAAACATTGAATAGATATAAAAACGAGAAGGCTACAAATAACGGTTTTGAGTTCTCACTACTAAATGACGATGATATACTCCATGCACTTAAGAAATTAAAGTCAAATGCTTCTGGGTTGGACCAACTAAGTTTAGACATGATCAAACTATGTTTTCCAACTAGTGTCCCTGTTCTCCTTCATATTTATAATAGTTGTATCGAAAAAAGCATTTTTCTAGCACAGTGGAAAGATGCTATGGTCTTGCCGTATCCTAAAACAACCAACCCGGAAAGTTTGGCCGAACTGAGACCTATTAGTTTGCTCTCTGTACTATCTAAAATTTTCGAAAATGCCTTGTTTGTTCAAATTACTTCCTATTTGAATAAAAATAAGCTATTGCCATTATGCCAATCTGGATATCGTAAAGGTCATAGCACCACCTCAGCACTAGTAAAGGTAAGTGTGTAACATTGACAAAGGTGAAACCACTGCCCTGATGCTCTTGGACTATAGTAAAGCCTTTGATGTGCTTGATCACGAGTTGCTTTGCGGGAAATTGTCGTTTTATGGATTTTGTGAGAAGGCTGTTTCCTTTATTAATAGTTACCTTTCTGACAGAACGCAAGTAGTGAGGGTGGATGATAAACTATCGCAACCTGTGACCCTACGGAAAGGAGTACCGCAAGGTTCTATTCTTGGACCGCTTCTCTTTGTTATATTTACTATGGACATGAGTAATTATCTAGATAATTGTGGATTACATCAGTATGCCGATGATACACAAATATATACCAGTTTCCCAAAAGTTCCGCCTGCTGACATGGAAATTAAAATAAATCAATTATTAGAATCGGTGTCTACATATTCCATAAATAACGGTTTAAAAATAAATCCGAATAAGTCGGCTATTATGTATTTTGGAGTCAATCGTCATGAGGCATCACAGAATGTTCATGCTGTCATGAATGGTGTGGAGATAGGGGTGGTCGAAGAATATAAAAATTTAGGAGTTGTTTTGGATCAAAACTTGAAGTTTAGAATGCATGTTAATAAGATTGTTCAAAAATGTTATATGTCGCTACGAAACCTATATAAGAATAGATTAATTTTAAATAGGGACCTAAAAAAGCATTTGTGTGAGTCGCTGGTTCTTTCCAACTGCAATTACTGTGATATAGTTTTTGTACCATTTCTAGATCAAACTTTTAAATACAAATTGCAAAAAATTCAAAATTCGTGCATCAGGTTTATTTTTGGGTTGAAGAGAGGATCATGTCAGTCCGAAGCTTCCTGAATTGGGTTGGTTAAATATGGCTGACAGGTACATGCTTCATTTTGCCTGTTTCTTGTATAAGGTGATAGAGAGTGGGGAGCCTAGGTAGGTATATCAGAAGTAAGTTAAGTGTTCGAAGTTTAATCCATGATCGCTTTACACGGTATAACAAGAATTTTAGTATTCCAAGACATCGCAGTGCCTTGTTTCAGCACTCTTTTTCGTATACGGCTTCTAAAATCCTCAATTCACAAATTTGTGGAAAATATAATGGAGTGGCGGTAGCTTCATTTAAAAGGAAATTCAAAAATGCACTGATTGCGAATTATTAGTTGAACTACCTGTTGGTTGCTGCTCTAGTGCATTGTATTCATATTCTAATTTTATTGTTTTTTTTTATTGTTTGTATATAATCACTTAAGTTTAATATACTGTTACTTAGTTAGGTATCAACTTTGTAAACTTTTGAATTGAATTTCACTATTTTGCCAAGATCACGTATCTTTGTTTTTTGTAATACTTTCTGAATACTCGGTTAAGTAAACAGCAATGCTGATCTTCGCCGAGTTTAAAATAAAGGCCTTTTTATTTATTTATTTATTGTTTATAAATCTACCATAACACTGATATAACATTGATTTCCGTATCTCTGCCAGTGCCACAAAAAATCTTTATTGCTAACGCCGCCCATTCCGGCTCGATTTCCGGATCCTATTGCTGTTCTTCATCTGTGCGTTTAATTTTCCTCGGCTGGCTCCTGTAATTTTACCGATTTATTTCCCGCAAAGTTAATAGAAGGTATCCGAATCCGACCAGTAGGATTGTCCGAACACCGCAACAGATTATTCCTCAAGAAGTAAAAAGACGAACCGTTCGTTAAGTGAACAGGTTCGGTTTAAGATAAATTTCAAACAAACTAGTTTTTATATTAATCACAGCTTTTTTCGAATCCTACAAAACTTTATAGGTATACCTATGTAAACTCACAGTTAAAATACAGTTCCTACAAGGCTGATAACAAGGAACAATATTGAGCTAGGGTTACACTAAGGTTCAAAAGTTTGCGGACATATGATGGCTGATAATGCTGATAATTAAAAATGCAAAAACAAATAGAAGCTGGTTCATATAGCGAAAAGGATAGGTAGTTAAACATCGTGCTATCATTGTTTATTTTACTCTCTGGACTGATATGTATCACAAATAATAACTGTACCACTTTTGCAACGTAAGTTACTTGAACACATCTCATTGGTCTTGAAGAATAGATGATTTAAGCTACTCCCACCTGTTTCTCAAGATTTTTCAAAGTACTTTCTGTGCGTTGGACCTTATTTTATGCCCGCCGGATCAAGTTCAATTCAAAGAATTTTGATCGAATTGTAATTAGAAACTGACACCATGGCTTGCAATTGTGGTCTAATTATTTTCGTTTTCACACAGCTTAGATGAGTTTTTTTTTGATTGCATAACGAATTGTGACCCATTAAGTCCTCTCCACGTGGAAATCACTAGATTAACAGGAAGATTTTGATACCCTATGATGTGCAATAGAAAAACACAATTCAGTGAAAGACCTCTCAAGACCATTGCCGAGGCGTATCGATGTTCCACGGATGGAATTATTAAGTTGAAGGTCGTTGTTTCGTGAACCGAGCTCCATGCATACAATTTTCTTCAGTTACTACAAATGTCCATATTTGGATTCATCCAAAACGCGTCCTTTGAAGTCAAAGAGACAGACATTTTTGTCGAAAGTGCCGACGCAAACGTTTGACTAGTATGTAGGCTTAATGCTCTTCAGAAAGGAGTAATACAAAATTGAGGTTTTTGGTGAGAGATAAGAGTGATAATATATATATATATATATATAAGCGGCGCGATCGCAGGGCGGCATAATCCTAACTGTAAAGCAGATTCACGGTCCCGTAATGGTCTCCAGAATTCTTATTATAAATGTATATTGATTTGTTTCAACTTGTTTTTATTGTAATTGCAGTGACTCAACATTTCACACGGCAACATTTTTAGATATGTTTTGTGTGTTAGTGTGATTTACTTTAGATTTGAAGTAGGAAGCTTGGCGACCATGGGATCATTACAAATAAAAAAATTAAATATTCGAAAAACCGTGAATTTTGGACAAAAATGCTAAAATTGGGTATCTTGAGTTTTTAAAGAGAAGTCGTGCTAAAATGAAAAGAAAAATGAAGGTGAAAGTTTAAAATTCATCTGGAATTTTTAAGTGCATATTATATGGGATCAACCGGTTTTAGTTGATGTAGATTGTAGATGACGCGAGTTGGGTTGACCCCGTATGGATGTAAATACATAAATTGATAATTGCTGTTTTTTTATAAATCTATTTTACAGCTTAATTTTGGATATTGTTACATTTGTCAAATTATGAATAACAAAGAAGTGGAGGGATAGAGTTTAGATCCACTTAAACATACTTACTTAACTTATTCGGATAACACTGGCTATACTGAAGTTTTATGAAAAACAAACTGGCAGATTTTGAAAAAATCAACCTTGAAATTCCTATTTCACGGTCTATAACTTACAACAATGTAATGTAAGTAATGTAAGCTGCCGAAACAAGTACATTTGATAGAGATCTTGCCTTATTTTGTAGCCCTTCTGATGAGAAATTCTGACAATGTATGTGTTTACACATTACAGATAATATTGCCAAGATATAGTCGAGAGGGATCATTCAAGTATTACGTAAGCGCTAAAAGTCATCTTCTATTGATGACTTGAGGTATCAAGGGGTCTTGATGGTGATTGCGTCAGCAATATTCGCTTTTCAACTGGGAACTGGGAACTTCTGGGATATCCTACAAAATTTACTCGATTCTGATTTGAATACTGGTCGAAAGTGGAACGCATCTTCAGGAACTATGGAAATATGGAATTCAATATAAATTGACGGTTATCATATTATTGCAAAGTATGGGTTGAGCGAGCCAGATATTTTCCAGACAAGTGGTATTCAGGGGCATGATTCTAAATGAGTTTCGACTATTGAAATTAATTTCGATAGCGCCTTGTGACAATATACTTGATTCGCTTTGATAGTCTTGACAATGCCATGATAATATGAATATAGAAGATCGATATAGGCAGATATCAAAATTATTATAGCGAATCAAGTATATCATCACAAGGCGCCACCGAAATTAATTTCGATGGTCGAAACTCATTTAGAATCAGGCCATAGGACATGTGCTTGAAAAGGAATACTTGCTAAAATTTGTAAAATGTGTGAATATGTTTACATTTGCATATGGAGGGAGGTAAGAGATTTGCTTACTTTTGCTAACAAGGGGAACGACGGGGGTCAATAATTGAAAAAAATCTGCTTACGTAATACTTGAACTACCCCAGATGTATCCAGATTTGGGTAATATTCGAAAACTCGGTATTTTCAATACTATTCAGAATACATTTGGCTGGTATCCGAATACATTTGTATGTTTGGTATTTGCTGTTCGAGTTGATACTTATTTTAACAGCACTCGATATTCTGGATTCTGAATACTATTTCTGAATGTATTGAAATCCTGTTTCCAGAAGTCGACCAAACTGATATAGACGAGATGTGATAGCCAATATTTTAATGATGGTTGGATTATAGTTGCTACGGTTATAGTTAAACATTGCATCAAAAGTATTGCCCATTTATAGACTCCATTATACCTTTTGAAAAGAAGCCGAAATTTAGATGTAGTTAATTTATATGCCGTATGATTGTTATACATCACAAATGCAGTGGTAGCTCCTTGCATACAAACATCTGAATGCGGCTCTGGGATATTTCATCATAAAGATCCCATTCAACAGATCCTTTAAAGGCGGACTCCAGAGCGTACCTGAAATGAGGAGATGTTGTCTAAGGAACGCTGGCTTGACGTCAGATAGTAAATTCATATCTTCTCCATAAATTATGCACCTACGCCCGTAGTGGACGTTTATGTTAAATGGCCCATAAAATGTAAGGCTGAGAACTCAATTCGATTTTACCTGTTTCTCTTACTACAAACCGCGGACGATTCATTACAGAGTGAAGAATGTTCTATTAATTTATACAAAAATAAAACTTTACATTCCTATATTTCCTATAATTTTCAATAAGCTTTTGAAAATTCCGTTCACCGCAGAAATCAATGTCGGTAATACATATTGTCATACTTATGACCATGGGCGCCCAAATACCAAATTTTAGAGAAGTGCATGTTAGCCTTACAGGCCCAGTCCACCTTAGCTGCTAGCTGTTTAGGGTAGTGGGAGACAATATAGTTTCTTTGTATTTTGAGGAGTCAAAACACAGTCACGCCACTCGTTGTCAAAGAAACGGGTGCTATATTAAGAATTCTTTGTCCCTCAAGCGGAAGCGGGTATCATGTAAAAAACCTATAAAACGTCAAAAAAAACCCATAAGATGTCAACTTGCAGAGTAGGCAGTTTTTAGGGCGCAAACAGTCATTCCACGTTTGCTCGCTAGGATCGTTGTGAACGTCCACCTAAGGAGGAATCACTCAACACTCAACTAAACTACGCATTATTGGTTGCATAGTTTTGTGAGGCCAAATAGTCTTTGTCTGTAGTTTTTATCTTTGAGAAGAAAGTTGGTTGAATAGCAAGATCGCATCTGGATGATTATGTGTATCGGTCTGCATGTGTATAAAATCAGTGATATTTGCTGTGTGAGAAAATCATTACTGAATATGCCGAATATGACCGGTTATTTATATGTTGTGCTCTCTGAAAAGGGGTTATGTTCAAAGTTATAAATTACGAATAACTGAGAAGAATTACGGGAAATCATCAGCGCGTCCGCGTTGTGTGTAATTAGCATGTATATGACTTGTAATTCGACAGTGTACAGTGAATATAATTATTTCTTATCTCTCTCATTTTTGAAATGCAGCAAATTTGTATATCTAATTTCCAGAATGGATAAGAAAAAGTGGATGCGCAACTAATTTCTAGCTTTGAATCTCAATTAAGTGTATTTGAGACATGATCCCAATTTAATTATCATCAAGACATACAACTTACATCTTAGACCTCCAGTAATGCCATCTCAGAAGCAGATTTTACATCACATCAGAGCCAAAGATCGATAACAAGCCTCATGACGTTTAGGCAACACGTACAACTAAGTGCTAAGTTAACATCTTGTAGAAAAACCTACATAATGTCAAGAAAAACAGCATAATGTCAAAAAATAGTCGGCATAATGTCACTTTTCAAGATACGTAATACCCGTGCCGGTGGCATATGACCACGCCTTCATAACGAGCTCCATGTGGCTGAAATTGCATACCAAATAATATTACCAAAGGACCCCGTAGAATTATTATGGAAAATGTATTCCAGCTATTTTTATCAAAGTCCGAGTACCTACCTAACGCACAAAACAGACATATTGATTGGTTCACATGCAAAGTTTTCCCAAGGGTAGATTTTCAGATGCCTGGATACAATGTTGACCAACAATAACCATTTTATCACATAAACAGGCTAAATATCGAAACACCTTTGAATAATCTTAACGTCTTCAATATAAGACATTACATGACAAGACATTCGTTGTTGGCAGATGTTGACAGACACAAAAATATTTTTTTTACAAATTTTTATTTGCTCTCGAATCGTTGAGCTACCGTGTAAACTTGTTAACATGTTATTCGAAAAGCTATTATAGACCTTGCACCGTATCCATATTACATTGCAAAGGGGTGCAGATATCCTCATTTGGCGACATTTTGTCTGGAAAATTACAGCTGGAAAGACATCCAATATAGGTTTTTGTTCTATGTGTTGAAATCCACAAGGCACTGAGATCTTACAAAATATCTGAAAGGCTTAAGTTGAATGGCGAACTTTATCGAAGTATGAAATGCGAAAGTCTCGCGGCCAATGTTATTTGGTTGGTTTTTGGGTAGTTTGGCCGTCGTAAAATATGTTTACTTGACGTTTCGTCAACACGAGTGGTTGGCATCTTCAGAAGATGTTCACAGTCTCGAGTCCTGTGACATCTATTAAGTCTTAGCTCATATTTATATGTGGCTCGAGATGACTCAGATGTTGTTTTGCCATTTGAATGACACAATTTTCGTATTTTTTAATACTGGTAGCCAGGTTTTGTGTACTTTCAGTGGTTCCTTTATTTTGTTAAAGTTGTCCGTGTGTTTTTGTATCTCTATCTTTTGGTGAGTGTGTGTTCGGCTACAGCAGAGTTTTCAACTTGACCCAGACGAGTTCGCTTTGTGTTCTTTAATTCTGGTAGTCACTGATCGTTTTTTTGTTCCGATGTACACACTTCCACAAGTACAAGGTATGCGATAGACTCCCGAAGACGACACAGGGTCTCTCTTATCTTTTTCCGATCTCAGACTTTCACTTATTTTTGTCGTTGGCCTGTATATTGTTTTGACGTTCTCCAATGTGTCGTCTGTGACTCTGAGTCAAAACGATCAGTGAATACCAGAATTAACGAACACAAAGCAAACTGCCGTCTGAGTCAAATTGAAAAATCTGCTGTAGACGAAAACACACATTAAAATGGACCACCGTATTAAACTTGAAGAAGCCTAGGTTATTGCTAACACACGAGGATACCATGCTAGATTATACAGGGAGGCTATAGTGATACACAAACACACGGACAACTTTAACAAAACAGAGGAATCACTGAAAGTACACGAAACCTGGCTACCAGTATTAAAAAAACACGAAAATTGCGTCATTCAAAAGGCAAAACAACAGCCGAGTCATCCCGAGCGCGACGCCAACCGAGGATTCCCGAAGAGCTCTCCCTACCACCCGAGCTACACATAAATATGAGCTAAGACCGCGGAGATGTCAATAGCTCACAGGACTCCAAACCCAAGCTGTGAACATCTTCTGAAGATACCAACCCCTCGTGTTGGCGGACCGTCAAGTAAAAATATTTTACCACGTCCTAACTATCCATAAACCAACCAAATAACATTTATCGAAGTAGTTTGAATCTTGAAAGCTATTAACTTTTCTCTCATTATCATTTAGGGTGACGAGCTCCAACGAAAAGAGATCAAAACTATATTAGTATACTGCAATACATAAAATTGGCGACCTCGAGAGTTGAGTGTAAGAATAATGGGATAATATTTTGAATACTGAGGCTACACAGTTCTACTGCATCCGTAGGAGTAAAATCAATCAGTTTCACCATGAATTTCCTGTAGTTTTAGCAACAAACTAACTTAGTTTTGAATTATCTTGGTTTTGAGTAGGAAGAGTGAAGGTGCATAGTATACGTAAATGAGCTTCAAACCTAGCAATACCTTTATCCCAATATTTTGCTATAATATTTGCAATTATAGTCTTGTGCTCTTGACCATATTGTAGCATATGGCTCAGCTTTGTCTATAAATCTCGACCGTATTGTTAGCGATGTGAAAACACAGAGAAGTTAGAGTTTGTCACCAGACGTCTCGGCAGCTTATATACATGGTGTCTCATAATGGATTTAAGATTTTAAATGAATAAAACGGAGATTCAAATCATTGTAGAACAATTTTAATAAACTTGCTGGATACGTTAAACATGCGGATTTATTGTTTAAACAATCCATAGTTTAAATGCTGGCCGTCTTCTCCATAGCAGGATGTTAGTCTACAGCGCAAGCTGTGGAAAACTCGCTCCCACATCTGTACGGGTATGTTACGTGTAGCATTGGTAATGGGGTCTTTCAGTTGTTGAATGGTTTCTGGTACTGGATCGGTGTAGACGACACTCTTCAGGTATGCCCATAGAAAAAATCTAGGGGGGTCAGGTCTGGGGAGGAAACGGAATATGTCTATTAATGGAAATAAGCGTGCCAGAAAACTGTTATGTAAGTGCGTTGATCGTCATTGCTGCAGTATGTGCCGTGGCACTATCTTGTTGAAACCACGCACCGTTGCCATCGTCGGTAGGGAACTGTAGTAAAGATTGGCGTAAAAAATTATGAATCGTGTTGGTGTAGCGGGCGCTGTTCACAGTAACCGTACGTCCTGCAGCATCTTAAAAAAAGTACGGCCCTATTATGCCCAAGGCGCACATGGCACAACATATGGTCTTGTGGTTCTAGATCTACCAGCTGGTCTTTGATTCATGACAGAAGCTGTTGCTCGGAATCTTTTCACCCAACTGTTCATTAAAGCTTCCGTCTAATCGTCTGATATTGAAAAGTGCACAAAAACGTCGACGCGCCACGGTATAAGAATTGTTCGACTTAAAGAACGATTGAAGCATAAACGCCCGTTGCTCTGCTGGCCACAGTGCCATCGTAACTGAAATCCGCATGTTCGTGCTGCCTATCTACACCCTACACCACCACCGCCCTCCTACTTGGCGCAGGGCCGGCGCCAGAATAATTTCAAATCTTAAATCCATTATGAAACACCCTGTATATATACATATGCAAGCCAAATCGATTGCGAACCGCTCGTGCACCGCTCACAATCCGTTCTTTGAAATTATTTTTGCGAACTTCCAGCGATTGATGGAAAAGCCGGACCATCCTCAAACCGTCAGCGGCCACCGGTCTGTTGGTCTTCCAGGAACTTGAAACCTTCGTATGCAAACCATCTAGTCAGATAAACCTGACCCCTTCCTACTCATACAATACAGAATTAAAATTATTACAACTAAATCTCCATCCGCATAAATGCCTTATTGTATTTCAGTAATCACTTTGTAATTGTAGTATGAAGTGTTTATTTGTGTGATAACATCAGTAAGTTATACAGATCCGTTAGGTGTAAGTAAGTACAAGCTACTGAAATTTATAATACAGTTAAATAGTGAAACAAACAAAAAAGTATAAAAGTCCCTATATTGTTATTTCTACATTTTTTGCATTTTCCTCTACCAATTCTGCTTCCAATATTGTTTTTCACACGCCTATAAGCCAGTAAACATGTTATTTTTTCTTTACACTGGCCTGCAGGCATATCCATTTCCGCACATATTTTCCGCCAAGCATCCTTTTTTTTGAATGGTTATTATTTTTGGGATACCTCAACAAAGATTTAGATTTATAAACATTAATTGACCGTGATATTTATTCTTCTGACCACTCCATATTTAAATAATACTTGTGAGCGGAACAAAAACCACAAACTCAACAAACACGTCCCAATATGTACTGCGAATCCAAAAGGATTCATCAAAAAAGCCGACAGCTCACGGTTCTCCAGGACCGGCTTAGGAACGGGTCTTGAGCACGTAGTATGCTACGAGGGATATCTTTTAAGTTTTGCATATAGAAACATAATAGGCCGCGCGGATCGAACGTCAGTACTGAATCTTAACCTCACTCTTTAGTAAACTTAAATCCAAAGTTTCACAACAATACGTGCAGTGTTCTCACTAAAGTGAAGTGTCACCAAGTCATTAGAAAAATGGAACTCAACCGAGAACATTTTCGCGCCATAATTTATTACAACTTTCAGAGACAATTATCGCAACAAAAATGCCTTGCTGAGTTACCCCACCTGTTGACTGAAGAGCAGAAAACAGCCAGGGTTAATTGGTTTGATTGACCGTTTCAATTCCGGAAACTCAAAAAATGTGTACAGCATTTTTAGTGGTGATGAATCGTGGATTTACTGTTATGAACCGGAAAATAAACGACAGTCGGCTGTTTGGGTTTTCCAAGCAGAAGAAAAGCCAAAAATCATCCGTTCTCGAAGAGTTTCGAAAAAGATTGTCGCGACATTTGTGTCAAAAGCGGGTCATATTGCAACAATTCCTCTTAATGAGCAAAGAACTGTTACTGCGGATTGGTATACCACCATTTGTTTACGAAAAGTCATCACCGAGCTTTGAAAAATCAACCCCGAAAGAAGAATCATCCTCCACCAAGACAATGCAAGCTCTCACACAGCCCAAAAAACAAGGCAGTATTTAACGGAAGAAAATGTGGAATTATTGGACCATCCTCCATATAGTCCCGATCTAATTCCTAACGATTTCTTTACTTTCCCGAAAATTAAAAACAGACTGCCTGGTCAAAGGTTCCAGTCACCAGAAGAAGCAGTTGACGCATTCAAAAATGCCGTTTTGGATCTGCCAGTAAACGAGTGGAATAAGTGCTTCGAAAATTGGTTCGAGCGCATGTAGATGTGTATTAATCTTTGTGAAGAATACTTCGAAAAACAATAAAGTCATTTAAAACTACCTACCGTGTTGTTTTATTTCCATATGCAAAACTTAAATGACATCCCTCGTACAAGTCCCGTCCGAATCATACATACGAAATAGTAGTTCACAAGCAGCTTGCAAATGATTAAGATTGTGTATGTATACGCACCTTTACATTGCTTACATTAAACTACACTAAGTAGGATTCCAACCGTTTGTTGTTGTATAGCCAGGTCATAGTTAAAATGTTACCGTATGCTATTGCAGCGACACCAGTTTCTAATCGATGTTGATCTTTGATTTCAGGTTGGTTTATGAAAATCACTATAAAGAGGTGACAACTCGAGGAACCAGTGAAGTTTATTCATGCTGCCCTGGATGGACTTTGATCACAAATAGGAGTCATGGATGTAACAAGCGTATGTATAATCAGTTTATAGTATCGTTACGTGTAGGCCTTACAGAATCTTTATTAAGAATACATTTTTCCTAATTTCTTTGCAAGTATATCCTACTAAAAAACTCAATACGAAGAACAAATGTGGAAACACAGTTTGTCAAAGGTTAGTTTCCAATACACAGCGCCTCCATATTGGGCCATCATGTAAAGAAGAAAATGTGGCAATGTTGATCTGCTATTTATTTTGAAATGCCAATACGATTGAAGTCAGGAAAAAATTGAAACAATTTTGGGATACTTCAGCTTTTCTATCTCTCTCTGGAAGTACTTTGAATTTAGCAGCATTTTATTAGTTAGCTTAATATGCAACTTTGCTCCCATTGAAGTGACTTCGTATCTCTTACCGTTTCCAAGATCCCAATGGTGAGGGTCGAATCTGAAACACCCGGTATACTACTATGGTTCTTGTAAGCCCCCGCACAATGAATATAGCTTATATTATTTAATTACCAAAAACTCAAAACACGTAACTAATTATGTATAATTAACAACCAGCGAAAAATAAAACTATTTATGCAAACAAATTCCTTGTCACACTTCTTGTATCAACTGCAGCTCTCCTGAAAGATTTTCAATGCGGCCGCTACACTAAATCACTTCAAAGAACATAAAACGCGGTGGACTGCATTCAAAATAAACATCAAAATTGAAACTGTTAAGAACTGTAAAAATGGTGGTATTGAATTATATGTAGAAGATCGCTACCATAAGAAGCTAAAAGAAGAAATTGGGAAGAATCTGCCATCAACATATACAATATCCGAACCGAAAATGTTTAATCCTAAAATAAAGATTGTTGGCTACCACTCTGAAGAAAAACTTCAAGAACGTGAAATAGAAGAAGATATTATGCGACAAAACCACTTTATAACAAAAGAAAATTTAAAAATCACCTATGTTAGATTCCTTCCTCAAAAAAAGATGAATATAGTTTACGCAGAGGTGTCAGGTAAACTATTCAGACAAATATTTGATAATAATGGAGGGAAAATTTTAATTGGTTTTCAAAATTTATCAGTTTATCCTAATAATGAGGTAACTCAATGTACAAATTGCTTCAAGTTTAATCACTCTGGTAAGAAATGTAATAGTCATAAAGTATGCTTCAAATGTGGAGAAGAACATGATGATACTTCATGCAACAAATCTACTAATCCCATTTGTTGCAACTGTGTATATTCAAACAAAAAATATAATAAAAACTATAATACACATCACTCCCCTACAGATAAATGTTGTGCTGTATTTAAATTTTTCCAACAAAGACATATATCAAGAATTTTATTCTAAATTGCTAAGGACTTAGAATATTTATGAGTAGATACATTACAGAATTTGGACCTGAAATAATTAAAACAAATATTTTAGACGATTTACCTACAACAAAGTTACGTTTTTCTAATAATATTGATTCAGGATTGAACATCTTTCACACGAACATAAGGAGCATTCATAGAAATATGAATGAACTTCATGCCTTGTTGGATATACTAGATTTTAAATTTGATGTTATAGTGCTAACTGAAACATTTAAAGTATATGATACAAGTTTGATTGAAATTCCCAATTATGATTTATATTATAACGATGGTAGTTTTAATAAAAATGACGGGGTTCTGATTTATGTAAGACAAAATTTGAACAGTGGGTATGAAATTATTAATATAACTCAAACAAAACTTTTACGAGTTATTCTTCAAAAGAATAATAAATGGATACAGATCATTGGTGTGTACAAATCACCCTGTATATCTGTAACAACATTTAACGGTCAATTACAATATTATCTAGAAAACAGTAGAAAATTTGATATCAACTTATTCATTGGAGACCTTAACATTAACATATTAGATCATAACAATCAAAATATTCAAAATTATTTAAATATAATGGCTGAACATGGTTACCTGTCAGCCATTAACGAAATGACAAGAGTAGAAGGAAACAGTGGGAGTTGTATAGATCATATGTTTATAAATTCACGTTTAGAACTTGACAAAATATTTTCAGCAATTCTAAAATACAATATTTCTGATCATTTTCCTACTTTGCTCAAAATCGATCTTGAAAGTACATCAACCAAAATTGAAAAGACAGTGAATAATACAAAAATTTACATTGATTGTGAAAAACTAAATAACAACTTACTCAATGAAAATTGGATTGTAGTATATAACGAACCTAATATTGAAAATGCATTTGTCCTTTTTATATCTAGCATTGAAGGCCATATTGCTGAATGCACCAAAACAGTAAAGATTCCACGAACACAAATAAAAAGACAAGCATGGATATCAAAAGGGATTATTACCTCTATCAACAAAAAAATAGAATTATATAAGGAAACCAAAAAATACCCTTATGATCTTAAACTTTTGAATGAATTTAAATTATATCGAAACAGACTGACAAAAATAATTAAAGAGGCTAAAATTAAATATCTCCAAGACGAGTTTGATAATCTACAAAATTGTTCGTCCAAAATGTGGCAATTTATCAATAAAATACAAGGCAAAAAACAAAACAACAAAATTAGTACAATTAAAAAAGAAAATGGTGAACTAGTGAGTAATGATGTAGATATAGCAAATGAATTTTGTGAATATTTTTCAAAAATCGGGAAAAGGTTGTCAGAAAGCATAAAAAACGCGGAAAAATTAAATTATAGTAAGACCAGATTATATAACTCATTATATCTGGAACCGACCGATACGCATGAAATAAAGACAATAATCAATGAGTTGAAATTAAGAAAATCTCCAGGTCTAGATAATATAACAGCGTATACTCTCAAAAGAATAAATTGCAACATCTGCGGCATACTATCATATTTGATAAATTCTTGTATGAATAAAGGAATATTCCCTTCATGTTTAAAACACGCTATGGTAAAGCCATTATTTAAATCTGGAGAAAGAGAAAAACCCATCAACTATCGACCAATTTCCATCTTAACAAATTTTTCTAAAATATTTGAAAAAGTGTTAAAAAAACGATTCACCGAATTTGCAAAAAAATATAACTTAATAGCGGAAGAGCAATATGGTTTTCAAGAAGGCAAATCTGCTCAAGATGCTATTGTAAAATTAACAAATAAAATATACACGAATCTCGATATTGGCAAACCAACTGCTTGTGTGTTTGTTGACTTGGCAAAGGCATTCGACTCTATTATTCATGAATCGCTTTTAAAAACTTTAGAAAACTTAGGTTTCCGGGGAATAACATACAAACTTATAGAAAATTATTTGTCAAATCGAACACAGTGCGTCAAAATTAATAACACATTCAGTGAACCCCATATTATATCACACGGTGTCAAGGCTCAGTATTAGGACCCATTTTATTTAATCTATTTATCAACGATTTGTTCAAAATAAATAGTACAGGTAAAGTTATCGGTTTTGCGGATGATACAGCTATTCTCTATGAAAGCAACCAGTGGCATACACTAAAAACCACAATCGAACATGATTTCAAAACATTTATAAATTTCTTTTCGGAAAGAACTTTGACAATTAATTACAACAAAACACACTATATAGCATTTTCTTGTAACGACAGGCTCTTACCGCAATTTAAAAAACTTGAAATTCATACAAGCAGTGGTCTCAAAGAGATTCAGTCAGCCCATAAAATAAAATACTTAGGCGTGATTTTGGACAAACACTTAAAATGGGATACCCATACAGAGTACCTTGTGAAGAGACTGAGATGTATTATTCCAAAATTCAGGTACTTCAGAGATATTCTAGATAAGAAATATCTATATAATCTATATTATGCTCTTGTTTATCCTCTATTACTTTACGGAATTTTGGCTTGAGGGGGAGTTATGAAGAATAATTACAAAAAGGTTGAGGTCATCCAAAAATTAATTCTAAAATTGATCCTCCATAGGGAGATTACTTATTCAAGTGATTTTCTATATGTGGAGGCTCAGCTATTAGATTGCAGACAAATTTATTTTTATTGTGGTCTAATACATTATTTCAAATATTCAAAATACTTTAATCGTACCATTCATAACTACCCAACAAGATTCAATCAAAATTCAATGTGTATTCCACAAACATCAAAAACCATTACACAACGATCTCTGTTTTTCTTGGGACCAAAATTCTATGACTTCATACCAGAGTCATTAAAAGTAATTAAATCAAATAAATCATTTAAAAAACAACTAAAAAAATGGATTTTACAACAACCAAGGTACTCCATCCACGAAATTGTAGATCTGAAAAATCATTATCAAAATCAATAATATTTTACTTACACTAACATCCATACTTTTACTTCAGTTCTAATTGTCTGGATATTTTTCCTGACATTACCATAATAATTCACCAAATTATACAGTATTAACGGGTTTTTTCTTTTTTTTTCATACACTGACTGTACTATTAGTTTTTATTTTGTACAAACCCATACACAAGTGCAAACTTTTTTTGGGTGCTTTATGTTTATTGTGCACAATATTTGATATTTACTTGTATTTTGTGACAATAAACATTATTATTATTATTATTATTATTATTATTATTATTATTATTCGAGTATGCATATTTTTCATAAATACGACCAACAGATTAGCAGATTTGTCACAATGACATGCACAGGTGACATTTTCCGTCAACTCGTGGGCAACTGCACACTGTCTAGCGACGGGACGGCGGCTGTACCAGCAACTATTGGGCACCCAAAGCTGATACTGATTTAATTTCGACCATTGAAATTAATGGTTGCGCTGTCCAATTTAGCTTCTGTTAATTAGTCAATCGTATTGATCAATAATAATGAATCTATGCCATTGAACATAGAATTGAATGGTAAATTTGATCAAACTCTACAAATCGGTAGAGCAATATGGTTGAACGGATGTTCACATTAGACTATTTCACTTCAATGACATAGATTCATTAAAATTTATCAATAAAATTTACTAATGAGAACGAGGCTTTAGACGCGCTAATGCGGTCTGGAATCAAGCTTTGAAACGTAGGATGATAGATAAGTGGTAAAAAATGGCAGATTTAATACAGAGGTAACCTATTTTTCACGTTATGAGGTTTACTGTCCGAAACAGCTGATCAATAATAATTCACATGTTTGTCTGTTCATAACCTTAGATATGACCGCTAGACTAACTTGCGCCATATACTTTCCAGTGGTTTTTGGTTTGAGAGTGATATGCTTCCGAACTGTTCTAGAAACAATACATGGGTATACAATATGCAGTGGAACGGTCTTGGTGCTGAATACTACTGAGTTACTCCGAGTTATTCTGAGTAACTCAACTGGATCACTGGAAAGCAGCTCTGATTACCCCTAATTCCATATCGCCTTGCCGTCACACATTTGATCCGCTATGACAACGTTGACGATGCCATGACCTGAATACAGAAATTCGTTAGAATAGTATACAGGGGGATTCACAAGTCGTGACCAAAACTGAAACATCATACACAGGACTGCATTTTAAGAGGGTTCTTCTATGTAACATTTTTTCCTTGAGGGCTTCCTTAAAAAGATACGGGATGTTGAAGTTTAAAGATAAAAAAAAATTTAATATCTTCAAAACCGTCAACTGGAATGATCTAAAATTTGGTATGAGGATTTACCTAAGTACTGTCTACATTCAAAAGTCTTTATTTAAAATTAACGTGCTCCAGTGGCGGAGATACAGGGAATTAGAGACACTATTTTTCCAAATAAAAATAGTGCGCAACTGTTTTTTTTTCGAAACGCGCAATTTTTAGAATTTTACCCTCAATTTCCTACAAATAATTACTCTTGTGTTTTTTCCTCGTAAAAATAAAACAAATTAGATCATTCAGGAAGAGCCGAAACAATTAGTTTCAAAATAAAATAGGCCTTGATACCAACTTGATACTTGACGTTTCTTGGAGTTTGTCAAAGTTATGTGTTATACGGTTTTTATCGTTACTACTACCATTTTTTTTTTGTAGAAGTCAAGTCAAAAGTTTCTTTTTCCCATTTTTGAGTGTTGTGAAATGGAATTTAGCGATGATGAGTACGCCGATATTCTTTTGGTGTACGGGTTCTGTAATGGAAATGCTTTAGTGGTTGCTCGGGAGTGTCAACGTAGATCAACCTACCCCAAATATGGAATTGCCAAACTTCCCGGAGTTAGAGACCATGGTGTCTGGCATACTGTTCAAGAGAAAGTGGAAGTGATTAATTTGGCGTTGGATGATCCTGGTACAGGTACTAGGCGGATTGCAGCCCAGTTACCATTTTCCCAAAGTCTTGTGTGGAGAATTTTAGATCGGGAAGTTTTACATCCTTAGCATAGGCAAAATGTGCAATGTCTGCAACCTGGCGACGAAGTGCAACGGACAAATTTTTGTGAATGTGCAAATGTACAATTAAAATGCAGATTTTATTGATTTAGTTTTGTGGTCAGATGAAATGCTTTTTACAAGGAAAAGAACCTTTAATTCTCATAATGAAGATATTTGGTCGTTAGAAACTTCCCGTTCTGTAAGAATCCACTCGTTTCAACACAGGTTTTCTAGAAATGTCTGGTGCGGCATTTTCAATGGCCAACTGTTTATGCACGTATTGCGACAACGTTTAGATGCAAACTCCTACTGAGTTTTTCTAGACAATTACATAGAAAATGTGTTAGATGATGTCCGTTAGCAACAGGAGTACGAATGTGATATCAGCACGACGGTGCCCCACCGCATGTTCGTCGTGACATAACCGCATGGTTAATAATCATTTTAGACAACGATAGATGGGCAGAAACGGACCCGTACGTTGGCCGGCAAGGTCTCCTGATTTGAACCTCCTGGATTTTTTTTGTGAGACCCTTTTAAACAACTAGTGTATGCTGAATAAATTAATACCGTTGATCAATTACAAGAAAGAATAGATAATGCGTTTCATCAAACTCAAGCCACAAAAAATTCTGCAAAAAATACGTTTTTCTTTATTAAGAGGATGCCGCACCTGTATCCATCAAAATGGTGGAACATTTATTGAAATCAATCTTAGATTATCTAATATGTTTTTGTTATTTTTACGAAAACAATTCACTCTAGGAAAAAACACAAGAATAATTATTTGTAGCGGATTGAAGGTAAAATTCGAAAAACTGCGCGTTTCGAAAAAAAACAGTGGCGTACTATTTTAAAGTTTTTAAACTTCAACACCCCATATATTTTTGATACCTTGAAGGAAAAAATGTTACATAGAAGACCCCCCTTAAAATGCGGCACTGTGTATGATGTTTCATTTTTGGTCACGACTTGTGAATCACCCTGTATATGATGGGGAGGTGACACCGAAATTAATTTCAACGGTCGAAATTCAATTGGAATTAGGCTCCTAGTCTCGTTGCCGAGTCGAGTTGCAGTCAAACTGCACTTACCGCAGCTTTCTGTAGAAATGGTCTCTCAAAGTTATGTGACCATTTTTCATAATCATACACCACAACCCACTAGTGAGACCCTGTATGAACTGCAGTAACATAACTGAAGGTATCATCCATCATCTAGTATTCATAAATGTATACATATTCCGATCAATGCAGTAACATGCCACATGAATATTGCACATATCATTTACACAATCTGCAGGCGGCAGATTATGCTGCATCATGTAGTCCAGAACTATGGGCCAATAAAACTAACGAGCATCAGTTAGCTTTGAGTACCGTATACCTAGTTCAGTAGGAACATGAAAATATGGCAAAAACTACTTCCCTCTATAACCAAAATACCTTTCACTACTAACAGCATGCAAATTTGATGTTTGCCGAGTACCGATTGAAGTTTGCTCCTTTTCAATTTTAGAACGATTAGACAGCAAAATCATTCGTCGAACATCCATTGCACGTATGCCAATGTAACTAAGGGAAAATTAAACGAAGTACGTCTTACGTTGTTTTAAAAAGCACTTACAGATTCCACTTTTTGGGTGTATAAGAACAGGTCAAAAATGAAATGTTGGACTAACTTAATACTTGTAATTTTTTTAGTTTAAAATAAACTAACAAAGAATTTAGGCATGGAATCATATTGTTGATGATAAAGAAATACGTAAAAAAATTAGAAGACGTTAAGAATGAAAAAAGGTAGTCATCGACAGATTAATTATAAAGGCCGTCTGTCACGATACGAAATTCTGTGCTAAATTTAGTTCGCTTTAGTCCGTCTCCCTGATCCATTTTCGACACCAGATTCTTTTACGGTTTTGTTTACTTCGGATTTTCATGAAGTGGGCAGCTACAATGCAGATCGCCAGTCCCGCAGTCGCATACAATATATGCAAATTACGGATTCGCTCCATTTTCGTTTAAAGTAATAAGTAGCAAGCCGAAACGAAAAGTGTGGTTAGTAGGTATGACTTTGACGTGATAAATCGCAATTCGAATTTGACAGTTGTAGTGTTTTTCTACCGTCTGCGCATGATTTCGTACGAAATGAGTGAGAGAGGATTGTAATTTGTAAACAATTGGTGAACTAAATTCAGTAACGCATTTTCTCACAATATTTGATACCAAATTATGAACAAAATTTTGTATCGTGGCAGTCGGCCTTTAGTGATGAAAGACCTCAAGATAGACCTTAGGTTTCTGCAATGATTACGTAGCTGGTCACCTGGTCAAAAAATGGCATTCCCACGAAAAAAACATCAACAGTTAGCTCGTAATAGTTACGAGTTAAATTTTCAGTGGCCACTGGTCAACAATTCCTACAAATTTTAGCTGTTACTATTTTTTTAACGTGCTAAAACATATTCGATTATTTCAGGTTTGTTAATAAAGGCAAAAGGTGATTTTTCTTGTTTCAACATTTCATCAGAAAGTTAACCAGCAAAATTTTGATAAAGCTTTGCATTTACCCTCAAGACGTATTTCCTCTCCTATAACAAGATCTACTCGTTTTGCTGGCTACTTAGCCTGATTGATCTTCCTTCTGTGTACCGTGGTGTTGAAGATTTTCTATCATCATATTCAACATTATAGGCAATTATCCAATAATAAGGCCAACATAGTCAGAACAGAACTGATTCACGAAAACAAATCAACCGAGCGAAAACTTGTAACATAGCATTAGGTACAGCCAGGGCTGAAGGCCAAAGGCGCTGTCGGTGATCAGACAGTTTTTTATTGTGTTCTCAAGAAACATAAAAATAGATTTATGATACGGAAAAGTAAGTTTAGCATGTTGGATAGCTAGAATAGACAGTTCATTCGGTTATGCGGGTTTGAAGGCATGAAGGGTGGTTTTTCACCGAGTTTTTCTCGTCTGAGATGAGAATACTGCATATTTTGAATAACTCCCCATTTAGCTTGATCGGAGTTTATCCAACTCAAATCCAAAATAAAGTGCAAAGGTTTTCAACTGTTTTGCCGTTTGAAGATTTTCGTGAAACTGCTTCGTTTCGAAGATACAAAGGGAATAATTGCGAGATAATGAATTTGTATTAGCAAAAACCAAATGTATTCCTCAAAAGTTTCCAAAATTCCATTCTCCATGTAAAATACAAGGTCACTCTCCTTGTGGAATATCGAATACTTTCAAATATTGTATCTGTGCGTATTAAATTTAAAATAGCCCTGCAGTATACACAGTGATTCACAAGTGTGACAAAAAATAAAACATCATACAAGGACCGCATTTTGAAGGGGGTATTCTATATAATATTTCTTCCTCGAGGGCTGTTGAAGTTTGAAAATAAAAAACAATTTTTCTTAATATCCTCAAAACCGTCAACTGGATTGAACTAAAATTTGGTATGTGGATTTACCTAAGTATTGTCCACATTCAAAAGTCTTTACTTAAAATTAACATACACCAGTGGCGGAGATACAGGGGATTAGACGCATTACTTTTCCAAATAAAAATAGTACGCCACTGTTTTTTGTTTGAAACGCGCAATTTTTCGAATTTCACCTTCAATTTGCTAAAAATAATTACTCTTGTGTTTTTTCCTACAGTGCACTATTTTCGTAAAAATAAAAAATAGACAAATTAGATAATCAAGGCTTTATTTCAATAAAGGCTCAAAAAGAACATCATTCTGTCGGATACAAGTGCGGCATCTCTTAAATAAAGAAAAACATATTTTCGCAAAATTTGTTGTGGCTTGAATTTGATGAAATGCATTATCTATTCTTTCTTGTAACTGATCAACAGTATTAATTTGTTTATCATACACTAGTTGTTTAAAAGCGCCCGCAAAAAGAAATCCAATGGGTTCAAATCAGGAGACCTTGCCGGTCAATGTACGGGTCAGTTTTTGCCAATCCATTGTTGTCTAAAATGATTATTTAACCATGCGGTTATGTCACGACGAACATGCGGTGGGGCGGCACCGTCGTGCTGATACCACATTCGTACTCTCGCTGCTAACGGAACATCATCCAACACATTTTCGATGTAATTCTCCAGAAAAGCTAAGCATGAGTTTGCATTTAAGCGTTGTGGTAATACGTGCATAAACAGTTAGCCATTGAAAATGACGCCCCAGACATTTCTAGAAAATCTGTGTTGATATAAGTGGAGTATTACAGAACGGGGATTTTCTAACGACCAAATATTTTCATTATGAGAACTAAAGGTTCCACTCCTTGTAAAAAGCGATTCATCTGACCACAAAACCAAATCCATAAAATCTACATTTTAATTGTGCATTTGTAGTAACCAGTCACAAAAATTTCTCCGTTGCACTTCGTCGCCGGGTTGCAGACATTGCACATTTTGCCGATGGTAAAGATGTAAAACGTCCCGATCTAAAGTTCTCCATACAAGACTTTGGGAACATGGTAACTGGGCTGCAATCCGCCTAGTACTTGTACCAGGATCATCCAACGCCAAATTAATCACTTCCATTTTCTCTTGAACAGTATGCCAGACACCATGGTCTCTAACTCCGGGGAGTTTGACAATTCCATATTGCCGACGTCTTACAAATGAACGCGTAAAAACCTTTAGGCTAGGTTGGCTTATGTTAGGAAATCTACGTTGATATTCCCGAGAAGACGCTAAAGCATTTCCATTACAGAACCCGTACACAAAAATAATATCGGCGTACTCATCATAGCTAAATTCCATTTCACACCACTTAAAAATGGAACTTTTGACTTGACCTTTAAAAAAAATGTCAATTTCTTTTAATTTTATTTTTAAGAAAACAGCTTACGAAGAAAAACGCAAAACTAATTATTTGTAGCAAATTGGAAGTAAAAGTCGAAAAATCGAGCGTTTCGAAAAAAAAAACAGTGGCGTACTATTTTTATTTCGAAAAATAGTGTCGCTAATTCCCTGTATCTTCGCCACTGGTGCACGTGCACGTGCACATACCAAAATTTAGTTCACTCCAGTTGACGGTTTTGAAGATATTAAAAAATGTTTTTTTATTTTTGAGCTTCAACACCCCGTATCTTTTTAATGAAGCCTTCGAGGACAAAATGTTACATAAAGGACCTCCCTTAAAAAGCCGTCCTGTGTATGATGTTTCATTTTTGGTCACGACTTGTGAATCACCCCGTATATTGTACTGCATATAGGCCGAGGAGATTGATATCTTGCACTGTAACTCTGTACATCAGAGCCAGACTAGATTAAGTCCAAATAAGTAGTTTTGAGATAATTGTATTTTTCTTGCATGTTAGGCAGCAGCGGTGGCCGCAGTAGTAGACTTTTCGGTCACCTGATCAGTCGCCGTGCGCTGTGCGGGTTCGAGTCCCGTCCCAGGAGAAATTTTTCTCTTGGCTATGGATGTTGTGATTGTCCGTAGGTGGCAGACGGTCTCTGACTGTCGAACGCGGAGGTACCACCCGGCGGATCTCGTAGGCGGATCCAGAATGTGTGCATGTTGCATGTACACGTGTTCCCTCGCCAGAGTCCGTGTGGCGTTCCCCCTTTCCCATGTATCCCCCTAAAACCCCACGGTACCCAATGGGTGCTTAGGCCTTAGGCGTTCGTGGTAGTTGGAGTATAAAAACAAAATTGTGTGCGACTTGACATGAGTTGAAAATTCGTAACTTCCTTATTATTACAGATAGATGGACGCTGTATGTAGCAAATGAAAATTGGCAATATTGTCATAGGCTTAACATATTAAAATTATTTTTGACAAAAACGGATTTAACCTAGTCTGGCTCTGGGGTACAGAATTGTATTTACCCGACTGCTTCCGAAAAGGGTTATGTCTTTCGCGCATGGTTATGTAAATCTATTTCACAGGCTACAGACCTAACGGCTTGATGTATTTTGATACATCAGAACTCGATTCATCGTAGCAGTGCGAATGACGCTGCTTACCAGTAATGAAATTTTATAAAGTCAAAAGTGCGGATTTTAATAAAAATGTCAACCTTGAGATTCCTATTTCACGGGGCACAGCTTAAATGGCTTGATGGATTTTGACATATTAGGTGTCTCTAGGTTTGTCTTTCAACAGCAAAAGTGATAACTTCAATTTTGTAATTTATATCTCACCAAACGGTCAACGGCTTGATGGATTTTGGCATTTCAGGTATCCTTAGATTCGTCTTGATAGCACAAGTAAATCTCCATTCTTTTCACTTACTGCAGTCAGGTTGTTTTTAAAAATGTACTTATTCGTTTTCCAAATCGCGGTGTCTTCATGTCTGCAGTTATGTGATAAATTGCGTGTTTTACCAATTGCTTACGGACTCGCTGAGTTACTTGTTTGAGTGTTTATTTCTCTATATCCCAGGACGAAACAGTTTCTGCAAAAATTATTATTTGTGGCTTGAAATTATAAATATATGTTTACAAATATACTGAAGTAAGCCGTGTCGCAAAAAATCCTAAACGAAAATAAATTACGCCACTTTGTTCTGTGCTAAGCGAAATCGATACGAGCAAAGGAAGTATACCGCAGCAACAAAAAAACTACAATGTACACCTTTTGTAGCCGAAGAAACAAAAGAGCGCACGCTGGAGGCCAAGTTTCGACATGGACGTAGACTGATGAAAGCTAATAAATGTTACCGGAATCAACCACTACGAAAGTTTGATCAATGGCGAACAGAAGTGTTACTATAGCACCAGAATCGGCAGCATCTGTCGGCCACACTAGTGACCCGGATGACAATGCCAACTGGGATACAGTTCCAACAGACCGCCTGTCGTTTCCACTATCGCATTGGTCGATTCTGGTTACACTTAGCACTTTTTGCTGAATTATTTAAAAATCGTAAGACTAAAGTTTGCGTTTAAAATCCAGTCTTTATATTTCCTTATGTTATGAAACCCTTGTATGTCAAATTTCATCGGGCTTTTGAAGATGTACCTGGTGAAAAGTCCACTACTTGATTTTATTACATTTTAATATAACCGCACGGGTATTACGTATCTTGAAAAGTGACATGTCGATTTTTTCACATTGTACTGTTTTTGTGACAGTATGTTTCTTTACCATCCGTACTTTGTAACGGCCCCTTCGAAATAAACTGCAGTGTTGTCTAATTGTTAACTTAAGGTTTTTCTACAAGATGTTAACTGAGCACTAACTGATTTACACTTGTTGTGAACTCGGTTTATAGTTGCTCGTGTTGCCTAAACGTCATGATGCCTCAGTTATCAATGTTTGGCTCTGATGTGATGTAAAGTCTGCTTCAGAGATGGCATAATTGGAGCTATAAGTTGTATACTATAGCTAGACGGAGACGGCAGTGCATACTTTGCATAGTGAGCTAATACATAATATGTGTTGATCATAATATCATTGGTTTCTTGTCTCAAATACACTTGCTTGAGATTCAAAGCTAGAAATTAGTTGCGCATCCCCTTTTTCTTATTCATTTTGGAAATTACATATTTATTCAAATTTGCTGAATTTCAAAAATAAGAAAGATAAGAAAATAAAATCCCTGGTTGTTAAAGGAACAGTAAGAAAGTATGCTACAGACAGAAATATTTATGAGAGTGAAAAGGTTATTACATTATTTTTCATTTCCAGTGATTTAAATTTTATAGAAATTTATTTTGCGATGTCAATAGAAAATACAAATTAGGACCTAAATGTGAGGCGTTGCGAAAATGTTTGATGTGTGATGCGTCATTCATAATTTTTCTGTGATGTGGCTTAATTGTACATAATTCGTGCGCGATGGCGATTTCCCGTAGCGGTCCTCAAAGTTTTTGAAAACACAATAAACGGACAAAAATCGTAATTTATAGCTTTGAACATAATATGTCTTCAGAAAGGACAATATATAATTAAGTCGTCGGGTACAGCTAATAGATATACTTCATTGGCAGCACATTCGGTAATAATTGTCTCACACAGCAAATATCACTGATTCTATACACATGCAGACCAATACACATAATCATCCAGATGCGATCTTGCTATTGATCCAACTTTCTTTCACATCTCAAAGATAAACACTACTTCTCGGCTTCACAAAACATATGCTTGCTTTCTGAAACCAACAATGATTGTAGTTGAGTCATTCCCTTATAGATGGACGCTCACAGCCAGCAAACGTGGAATGAACTATTTGCACCCTAAAAACTACCTACAGTATATTCAGATAAGAGATAGACCGGACATAAACAAGACCACGTGATCATCGAACGCTGTAACATTCGGCAGGGACGTATTAAGAGTCACGCAGTACATATTTTAGATAGTAGATGCTGCTTTGCGTAACTTTGTAGTAAATTAGCACAATTCGATGTGTATACGATTGGTGATGGATATAGGATCATGTGGGGGTGGGGTAAGAAATATATAATGATGTAAATATACATAAGGGTTTCAAAATTTTCGCTTCGATTTCCAGCTTCGGATGCCGCCTGATGTTTGGTGAAATACAGTCGAATATAATCTCAAAATGGCGTTTAAATTAGCCTAAATTAAAAATAATCGTATATCTCTTAAAATTGCTTTTAGAATATTGATTAGTATATTTTTTGATTTCTAGGTAAATATGTAACCAAATTAAAACGTTCAAAACGTAAAAAAATGTGCATGGTTGAACATTGTCAGAAAGTAGATTCTTGAATAGGTTTTGCCAAAATGGGTTCAAAAATGTCAATAATTAATTAAAAAATACAGTAGCTTTATAATTACTTATAACTTACCGAATTTGATGAACGACATCTTTTATTGGAAAGATGAGCTTGATGAGCTTTCATCATCGCTACTGCCTGAAGCACCAACGTCAATAATGAATGGCTCGACTTGTTCCTCTAAAATATTGTCCAGTTCCCACATTCTCTTTCCAACTTTGTCTTTCACGTGCTTAATACAGTTTTCCCATTTTTGCGCTGTTATTAATTCTAGTGCTTCTTTGAAAAGTCCTTTGAGGTCACAAAATTTAAAAGTTGTATTGTGCTTAGCTATATAATTTTTAACCTCTGCCCATATGAGCTCAATGGGATTGAGCTCGCAATGGTATGGAGGTAAACGGAGTACAGTTTTATTTTGACTTGCTGCCATTTCGTCAATGGCGTATTTTTGATATTCCGCCTTGTGATCCTTGACAATTCTTAATAATTGTACTTTCAGCATTGCTTCTTCAAAGTTGATATTTTTCGAGCGGAGCCAATTTTGAACATCAACTTTCCTTGAAGCCGTTGTTGGGACCTTCTCCATTCTTCGAGAATGATAAGGCGCATTATCCAACACAATTACTGCGTTTTCCTCTAAGTTCGGTAAAATTTTTGAAAACCACTGTTCAAACGATTCGCCATTCATTTCCTCGTGGTAATCTCCAGTTTTCTTAGACTCAAAGCACCACAGACCGTCAACAACAAATCCATCCTCACTGCCAATATGGCAGATAATGAGCCTTTTCCCTTTACCTGGAAATCGAAGTACTAACTGGTGTAGATTTATTTCAATAAGCGAACCTTTTTCAAATTTCATCACATTCAGCGAAAAAACATTGAGACATGAGTATCAGATTGCTATAATTGGGATTATTTAGTCATATTGAAAGAAAGAATATTGAACGTCGTATGATTACTCAGCGCTTCACAATTTAATTTAAAGTTATAAACCTTTAAAAAATGAATGATCAGGAACCTGAAATACGCGCAAATATTAATATTAACAAATTATAACTTTATAAAGCTTAAAGTATGAATTAAAATGATTAGAAATATTAGGAACGGTACACAATATAAAACTTAGTAACTTTTTTTAAGTTTATAATATTCGACATATTTTAAGATTATATTAAAAAATTATTGAAATATCGAAAACACATAAAAACATGGCTTAAAAAAGTTCTAACAAATGAAAATGACAATAAAACATCCACGCATTTTATCGAAAGTTATAAAAGTTTTGTTACTTGTAATATGTTTTATCTGCCCCCTGGAATTAATGTTTAGAACCTTGTTCCCAAGGGTTGAAAAACATCCGATTGTTATCTATTACTCGTATTTACCTGCTGGATTTTTTAATCCGGTGGACCTCCTGGATGAAGTTACAGAATCATCAACCCATACCCCGTTTTTTCCATTTGAAATTTAAATGCTTCAGTAACGCATGGAAAGTTGATCGTTTGAAATTTGGCGACGTTGTATCTCCATTTATCTCCTGCAGTTCTTTATCTATAGTAGGTATTTCATTCCTAAAGAAGAATTCATGCACTTTCCTCCTAATCGCATGCTTATCAGCTTCATCCAATGATTTAACAATACTTTTGCGATGTTTACTGGTCATTGGCTCAGAAAAGGTGTGATTTTTTTTTGTATTGTCTTAACACATTAAACACTGATGGGCGACACACCCCAACTTTGTGAGAAACCTTCACAACAATTTCTTTGATGGTTGATGCCCCGTTCTCCTCGCGCTCGATCTTATATATATTCAAAATGACCTCTTTCATTTCTGCATTCAGGTGTCTTTTTTTAGAGCGTTTCCTAGGTGGACTACAGGAGTTTACAACTTCATCGGCAGTATCTGTACTACTGGGCATTTTGCGCAAGCAGTTGATAACAATAACAATCAATAACAAGGTATAACAATAACAACGACAAACTCAACAACTTAATAAGATAACAAACGAAAACGTCCAAAGAAATATCAAATTGCAATGATGCACACGACATACGTAACACGTAACACGTCTGAACCTGAATGTGACTCTGCCTTGATACGACTGCTCTGCCGCTCGGCATAGGCATTTAATTGCGAATTGACCAATGAGGGCTCCTGTTTTACGTCGAGACGGCGGCGTTAGCGTGAAAATCACCCGAACCTTTTGTTTACATCCGGTCTATCTCTTATCTGAATATACTGTAGTTTGCCAGATGACATGTTAATGATTTTTTTACGTTTTATAGGTTTTTTTACATAATACCCGTGCCGATCACAGGTAAAAAAATAACTTCCTATGAAATTATAGCTGCCCCCAAACCTTTTGGACGAGAAAGGTAGCAAATTATCATAAAGGGGCCAAATCCTAAAAGACCCTAAAATTATACACAAAATTATGCTAAATGAGCAAATTTTAAGGTCCAAACGGGTTCTCAGGGCACTTCCTGCGGACACCAATGACCACACAAAATATACACCAAGGACTCCTGGCAGTAAGCCCTGATATAAGTATCCGTGCCTGGTGGAGATGTAGATGTAGATCTTTTACACTGGAGCGTCCGCGAATGCTATAAAGAAGTTAAAAGTCTCCTTATTTATTTGGAAGAAAACTTCTTCTGACTGATTTTTCACATGCTCGATACCACAAGAACAAAGGATGGGTTGTACTAGCCAGTTCTCAGTGGATAGAGATCAATGGAATTAGAACGAGAATGCTGACGAGTCCACCTGATGGTGCGGCATTATGGTTGAGAACTCAGAGAGGCAATTTCATCGGCACATTGGTCAGACATCTCTTCTCGGAACTGCAAAGCTTGGTTATCTATGAAAACAGCATGTACGCCTAGCCGATTAGAGAGAGATACCGATTGTAAAAAAAAGTAACTGAACGTCTCTGAGTCCAGTTGTGACCTTGGTCCCACCTTTAAGATTGTTTCAAGGCCAAATTTTGTTTCTTAAATAACAATCGATAAGACGGGAGATCTTAGATGATGGTGACATCTAAAGGTCAAATGAAAGTCAACTGTGTAGGATTAAAGAAAACTCGGGCGAGGTTCAGCATGATTATTGATGAAAAGATCAAGGTCAGACCTTTAGTAACATTCAACAAGGACTTCAATATTGCCCTTGAATTTGATCTTGAGTCTCACCCTCGCTTAGTATGATAATGGAATTTCGTGTTTTTAGGATGTTACATGACATGTATATCACAAAAGACAATTTCAGGTTTGGATCAAATTTGTACACAAGGTTAATACTATGGCTAATACGGAAAAGTTTACATTTTCCCTTAAAACTAAATATTTTCAGCCGACGGATCGCGAACCTACCGGTCGCACGTGCTGACGCTGCTTTGTTGTAAAAATTGGTAATGGATCCGAGGGACTTATAAAAGCAAGTAGCAGACAGCGCGGTGATGCTATATGCACATGCAAGATGGACGCGACATTATCTCATATGATGCTTGTAGTGTAATTTCATGAGGTTACTTGATTTCGTGAGGTATCAAACATTATTGACAAACAGTTTTACACCAGAAAAAGTGAGGCTACCTTGCCCGAATAATGCACTAATGTTTCTGACAAAATTCACGTCTATATGATGCCATTGCACTACATGGAAAATTATACTAGAGGTTGTTTCGAATGCGTGGACGTGTAGAGTCAATATACTTGACTATGACAGATTAAATTTTTCAGCAATCTGACCATTTAAGGTCTTATTTTAAAAGTATCTTCATCTCCTACATTTTTTTGTACTACTTACCCAATAATTTATAACTTCCTATACAGATATATGTGGACAATTGCTTTTTCCAACTTTGACGTTTAGTAGTAAAGTTAGCTAGCTGAATTTTTCGTATCTCTCGATGAGGAGCCTTATCATATATTTTCAGGAATATAATTGCGTTGCAAGGTAGCTAACTACAACTTTTTTTTCTCAGATTCTAGATATACTGGTCTGTCATACCTCGAGCGAAAAATTAGTATAAAAAATTTCAGCTATCTTGCCTGAAAATGTACCGCCACTGTGAGCTTCATTTATAAATCACCGGTTGCCGTATCGTATCGGTTGCAGCACGCCTCCGGCAAGCGGCAGCAGCGGCCTTCGTGTTTGTACCCAGTGCTGCGGAGATGATTTAACCTGCCCCAAACTTCAGGGCTGGCAAAAAATTACTGCTGGACCCAGAGCGCGTTGAGCGGCAAGGCACTCCACAAAAAGCCAATGCTTTAAACGAAATGGGGCGTGATTTATGCGTTTTTGTAACCGAAGGTCCCAAATCATCGGTGACCTCTCGGCAGGGGCGGACGACGTAAACTGTTACTTGGAAGATACAAAATTAATGAGTTGGAGTATGCCACAGTTCAGGATGTTATCAGTTCATAAAGAATTATGTTTTGGCACAAGTTAAACGCTATCGAAGTAGGAACCATAAACCTTATATCCTGGACAGTCGACAGTTGCTATGCTTTCGTTCGTTCTCCCAGAGACCAAACACAGACCATGCTGATGAGTTGTCAAAAAAGCAGGAAACCATAAATACAGGCTGTTTCAGTTTATTGTTAAGATTCGAAAGAACTTTTAAAATTAATGCATAAAGTCTATATAAACATGGGTCGAAAAATGCGTGGCTTCCGAAATACAGGGTGTTTAAATTTACTTTCTAAAATAGTTTTTTTAAATATTTCGAACAATATTTGATGTATAACAGTGAAAATTGGTATATAAGGGTTTTTTGGTACGACAAAACGAACCATGGGCATAGTTTTACTGTAGCCGCTAGAGGGCGCTCTCTACTGTACCTGTAGTGTTTTAAAATGACCGAAAAATTTTTCTTAGTGGAATTTTTTGCTTTTTGAATAAAAAAACTGATTCTTCGCACTTTTCAACATAAAAAAGCTCTGTTGTGAATTTTCGTTATAAATAGCCATTTTTGAGGTATTTCGATTTTTAAGCTTCGATGCATTTTTAATTATTCATGATAAAATAACGTTAAAAAGTCAGTATCTCGATAATTTTAGAAGTAGGCTGTGCCTGCAAATATTTTTGAAATTGAAAGCAGAATAAGGTTAAACGACAATTAGTTGACAGTTAATTTTGTTGCCTGTTGAAACCTGAAACGTTTTTTTGCAATTGTGAATGCACGAAATTTAGTTTGTTTTACCTTTTTTTTTTGTAAGTTTTATTAAAAATGCCGTTTTTATTCTCCAATCAAGAGTTAGCGGATATTCATTTTGTGTATGGCTTTGTAAATGGAAACGCAGAAGAAGCAGCCAGAGAATACGCACGAAGATTTCCAAACAGACGACATCCAACTCGCTCGGTATTTGTAAGAGTGCATCGCCAAATAATTGAAAATGGTTTTGGAAATCTCCAAAGGGATCAAAACATAAATGTTCGTCAGCGCAGATTTACCCGTATGATTCTGCGTGAGTTTGATAGAGATCCGACCACAAGTGTTAGGAGAGTTTCTGGTGCCTTGGGAAATTCAGCAAGCCATGTTCACCGTGTTCTTAGAAATGACCATAGATGTCCTTACCATTTGCAACCTGTGCAAAGACTACAGCCAGGGGACGGAGAACAAAGAATCAGATTTTGTCAGAGGATTCTTGATAAAACTGATAATAATAGGGGGCTTTTAAGTAACGTTTTATGGACCGATGAGTCATGCTTCACTAGACGTGGAGTGGTAAATTTTCATAATCAACATATTTGGTCGCATGAAAATCCGCATGTAGTTCGGGAAAGAAATTTTCAGCATGAATTTAGTGTGCACGTGTGGATTCGTATCTACCGTAATCGACTATTTGGACCCTACCTTTTGCCTGCAAGGTTAAATGCTGCGACCTTCTTGGAATTTTTAAAGGCTGAACATGCAAATATGTGGGATGATGTTATGTTAGATTTAAGAAGATTTGCCTGGTTCCAGCTTGATGGTTGTCCAGCTCATTATTCGAGAATAGTTAGAAACTGGCTGGACGAAAATTATCCAGAAAGATGGATCCGCCGTGGAGGACCAGTCGCCGGGCCTCCACGATCCCCTGAATTAAATCCATTAGATTTCTTTGTGTGGAGATTTCCAAAAGAAAAAGTGTACCAGACTCCCGTAACCACAAGAGATATGCTAATAGTCAGAATCAGGAATGCATGTGATGAAATAAGGCCTTATTTGAATAATGCTATTCCACGTTCGATCATTCGTAGATGTGTATTGTGTATTGAACAATTGGGTTTACATTTCGAGCAACTACTATTAGATTTTGTATGTTTGTCCTAACGATCCAATAGCATTTTAGTTGTAAATAATTAATTTAATTTGTTAAAAATAATATTGGAAAATTAAACAAATTAATATTCTGTTTTTTTGTGTTTATTTGGAGTTAGGAATTATTGCTGTATTTAAAAACATAATCTAAACGATCATCTTAATTACTTGTAATGCCCAAATCGAAAATGTAAAAAAAATATTATTTTCCCATAAATAATTAAAAATGCATCCAACCTTAAAAATCGAAATATCTCAAAAACGGCTAACTATAACGAAAACCCACAGGAGAGCTTTTTTATATTGAAAAGTATTAGTTTTTTTATTCAAAAAGCAAAAAATTGCACTATGAAAATTTTTTCGGTCATTTTAATACACTACAGGTACAGTAGAGAGCGCCTTCTAGCGGCTACAGTAAAACTATGCCCATGGTTCGTTTTGTCGTACCAAAAAACCCTTGTATACCAATTTTCACTGTTATACATCAAATATTGTTCGAAATATTTAAAAAAAACCATTTTTTAGAAAGTAAATTTAAACACCCTGTATTTCGGAAGCCACGCATTTTTCGACCCATGTTTATATAGACTTTATGCATTAATTTTAAAAGTTCTATCGAATCTTAAAGTTATGCAACAATAAACTGAAACACCCTGTATACTTAGCTGTCTTTGGCCGTGCGGACAAAATTAGCATTTTTAAGTTAGACCCTCTAAGAAAAAAGTAAGTTACGAATATCTATAATAGAGAAATTAAACGTAAAACAGATTCATACAATTAGTCCATAGGCATATTCCCCTGCCCTACCCGAAGTACCATCCACTTGGCAACGTCTCACCTCCCCGGGACCTGATCGCATGACGCGTCAAACGCAGCAGCGCAACACAGCTCAGTCATGCCAGGATTCTTGTGAAGACTGGCACGCCCGACGGTAAAGCCAGAAAGCAGACTTATGGACGCGTATCGAAAACATCTATCGTTTTAAGCGCAAATTCAGGGAAAATCTATGACTTGTGAAATATGTCTACTAGGTGTCTAGAGTTACCATTGCTGGAAGTGCGTTAATATACTAACAGCAAAAAGTGGAAAACAGCCTCCCCTATTGCCTAATGAACAGGATCTTCTGAAATGTCGAAAAACGAAGTTTGCGTGATTTTAATCGCTTTTTTCGTTGTGGCCTTTTTTGTGTCGCCACTGGACTGGAGATAGACAGGCCGACGAGAATGAGTGACACGGTTTTTCGTGATGACATCCAAAAAACGTAATGCCTCATTTCAGACACTTTTCGCGATTAGAATACTTCCTTCCTCGCCAGTAGGCGTGGGAAGTAAAAATAAATCAAATGCTTTTGGTTTTTGAGTGGAAGATGAATTAATAGATATCAATACTTCAGAAAACTCACTAAATCCAGAATCTCAGGTTAGCCTTTCTGCCGGGCAATAATTAGATCTTCACGTACCCAGAACGAAGATAATTTAGCGCGGTTCAAAGTATGGCAAAAAAACTACTGCTAGTCCCTGAGTGCGTTGAGCATTGAGCGGCAAAACACAAAACAAAAACCTGATGCTCGAAAAGAAATGGAGGGTGTTTTATTCGTTTTTGCAGCCCAAATTATCGGAGACCTCCCAGCAGGGGCGAATCACATATCTTATATTTGGCTGATACAAAAGTTGAAGGATGCTAGATACATAGTAATAGAGGAGGTGGAGTATAAAAGTCATGTATTATTTTCGTCTTTGGATGGAATGTAAATTAAAAATAAGGTTTCAGAGAAATTATCATGTTCCTTCGGGTTTCAGGTTTCATGCCCTCCATGAGTGTCTAGCCATTAAATGAATGAATTTGTTTTGTCACGGTTGTTCAAGCTTTCTTTTGCTACTGCGAATATCGTAGTATTTTTGCCTCTTTCTCTTTATATTAACTTTGCCTAGCTCTTCCAGGTTATTATAGTTAAAATATGAATAATCTCAGTATTGCCCACCCGCGACGGATATCTGCATAATTAGGAAGTTTCCTATAGTCGAAAATACTGCCTGTATTACTTGCATCTGATAATATAACTAGTATCTTTGACAAATCTGCAAGAATTATTCCAATAACTTTAAATTTAAGGAAGTTATGGCATATTCTGTGATGACTGCTGTAGCCGATCGGCCTCGCGCGTCGAGGTTCGGTAGTGACGTCACATGACGGAACGTCGCACGTCCTAGTGAAGCGTTCGGACGACACGACGGCATATCGCATACGTCGTTAGCGCTCAAGTTGACAAGACGTAATTTATTGTTTGAATCTTGGCCTAGACTGTTGTATGGTAGTATATAATAATTAAAATTGAAAAAGGTTTTTTACATGCCGATTCCACAAATCTTTTGAAGGTGGACATAATAATGGTAATGAATTTCTTCACAAACAATCCACTTTGTCAGTTCGAAAATACGTAAGTAAGTAAATAGTATGATTTATTCTATACAACTCTGATAACGTGAACCCATTTTTTTCAACCCTTTCCCTGCGACTATACCATACTGTCGACTTATAAAACTGTTTTTAGTCATCAACTTTACGTAGGATGGCTTGTTGTCAGTGGCGGGGTATTATGGATGATCTTATTTGGCTTTATTAATTTTATAAATAGAAGAAAATGAAAACATGCTTTGCATACATCAAATAATTTAGGATGACACAAACTCCAGCGAATACGCTTGATAAATTAATAATAAATTCAATATCGCGCAGTGACCAGAAAATCAACTGTTTGAACTGAAATTTAATCCAACACTAATATGACTTGAAGGCCGTCCGGTGTTTGTTTGTTTGTTTGTTTCTGATTTATTTAGCATGAATGCTGCAATATCCATAACATCCATATTACACAGTATACCACAAAATATATTATGTCTTCAAGACTACATATTTTTATACAAAATTTCACTACTATGAATTCTGGTTTTCCATGAGATATTTTTTCAATTTCCCTTTGAACATTTTCAAACTGACATACATCTTGATATCACTACTTCACAGCATTTTAATAATTCTTTCGTAACACTTCACGATGTCCATTTGTTAACCAGGAGTAGAATCAATGATTCGTCATTCATTTTTGGGTATTGTTATTTGGCTGTTGTCATTATCGGTCTGGAAGAGACACCTATGGAGACGAGGTGATTGGTTATGTGCAGTTAAAAAGAGAACGGGATATCTGTATTGTAAAAGCCAAGATTATACCCGAACATAGAGTTAAAAGCAAACAGTATCATTGCAGTTTTGAATGCAACGAAAGGGAAGAAACAGTAATCAAGCTAGAATGCAGTGGTTGTGCTTCATAAGAGGGTGGCTGTAAGCATGGTGTAGCGCTATTAATGTGGCTGCACAGAAGAAGCCAAGAACCACCATGCACTTCCGTGAAGTGCTACTGGACAAATGCCAGATTATCTACTATTGGCAGTAATCTAAAATTCATAGAAACCTCTCAGATGATTACACATTAAGCCCACACTTGACCGACGCCTATGCATCGCCGCGTCGGCGCAAACAAGGTTTGAACAGTGTTCCCCCTACAGCCTTAAGATGATCACTATACAAATACTCACATTATCTCGAAATGAAAGCAATAATCAAATCTATTTCTGTTCTCCTTTAAATCATTTAGATTCTTTACCTTATCGTACGATTCATACAGACTAAGACTAATAATAATTAGCTAAATAGCTGCTTACATCAAAATGGGATTCACAGCAAAACAACGTTGATTTTTCAGACAGTGGCAATTTATCGTCCCTATTCATTACCTTTCTAATACTTCCCTGTTTTGGCACACAGAAAAAATGTTTATCTGGAGCTGATATGCTAGTATTTGTACACCTAGGTACAATAAAATATTTGTAGGTTGAAGGTTTGACCCACTTTTTACTCATTGTTAATAATAGGGGGAAGCGTGTGTGGCGCGGCGCGGCGGGCGCATCTCCTTGCTGTGGTGCTGGGCTGATAAGATTCCGTCATGTGACGTCGCTCACTCGCCCGGCCCACCACACGATTCTCCAAATAATAAACTTCTGACTATTTTTCAAGATATTAAAAAAAAATTTTCAGAGCTGTACTTCATTTTACATACACTAGCATTTTGAGTGTCTTTTGAAAAATAGGAAACTTCCTCATTGTCCAGCAATTAACCTTAGTGTACAATTAATGTTTTTGTTATATCATACTAGTACGCATGCGCAAAATATAGACGACCAAAATTATTCAACTTATAATTTTTTTTTCATATTTTGTCATTGTATCAACCATCCTAAAGGAAACGAAAAATGGTTTGCAAGGAATATTTCCAGAACACTTTCCGCACTTTCAGTAAATATTAATATACTTAAATGAATTGAGATGTAAATAGCAGACTCTTCGTATAAGGCACAAAGTCGAGTCCACTATTTAGATATGCAAATTGACAATTTCCTTTTTTTTATCATTCATTTAAACACTCCATCCATCGTTTCACTTCAGACTTGAAAATAATGTTTTGCATGCATTAGCAACAAGAAGAAAAATAATACAGCAACGTCTAGATGTAGTTGCCACCACCAATTTGAGTACACAGAGCTTTTCAAAAAGGTCCACCCTACTTATTTTTTGAACCTGGAGCGCTAGCTAGCTGAAATGCAAGATAATGAAATTGATGCACAGTTACTATATTTCAACGTAAAGATAACAGTTGAAAAATATAAGATGACGACTTTGCGCCATCTTGGAACATTCTTTAATATAGAATTAAGGATCCTTATCAGTAGTTTATAACCCTAGAATATGAATTTACTAGGTACCTGCCAAAATGGCGAATAGGCAGATTGTCAAAGCTGAGCGTTTTTTCACAGTAAACTCAATCGCTACTTATCAAAATCTTATAGAACGTTATATCAATCCAATCTTCTTTTTTTGGAAGAGTTTATGTGATTATGCAAAAAATATGGGACATTCAGTTTAACAAAAATACTGATTTCGAAATTTTTAAAATACAATGTTCTTATAACATTTTTATAGATTCTTCCAGTAGAAGAAGATTGACATAAAATACCGTTTTGATGATCGGTTGTTGAATTGTAAGAGACTCAATGTACAAAATCACTCGACTTTAACAGCCCGCTAGTCAACCATTCTGATATAGTATTCTATGTGCATATATGATCCAGCATTATAAAGTCGTAATAAGGAGCTGCAAAATGAGATATCTCATGACGAACCATCCCATTTCAAAAAATGTTCATTCATCATCTTCAAACTTCCAAATGCCACTTGTACGCTGCTGCTCGTGAATCACTTTCATCCCCCCGAAATTTACCGTCGACGCGTTCAAATAATAAGGACTTTTTGAAAAGCATTGTATATAATTATAACCGCAGAATACGCATCCGTGCACATATATAGTGAACACTCCGTGATGTATGAGTTCTCTGACTATGTATACATAGTTCAATCGAGATAGAAATCACGCGTCAGAATTTTGGAATGATAGTTCACGTTTGATTATTAATTTTTAGCTGTTTGCTCAAAGCCCTGCCTGAATGGAGGAAAATGCGTTAGACCTGAACTCTGCGCCTGTTTACCAGGATTCAGTGGCCCGCAGTGCGAAAACACAGACAGCATAGGTAGCTATATACATACTCGTATAACATCCATTATCCTGAACATACAGCAATGTGTGCAAAGTGGGATTAGTTTGAATTTGAACAAGAGAACGAATTTACGCGATGTATCTCTTCGAATTAGGTCAGGTGTAGCATTGGTTCGCCTATTTTACCTCAACATTAGCAACCTAATTATACATATTTTGCCAAGTCCAAAAAATTATTTCAGATGAAAAGAGATACCGTAGCGTCATCTATGAGAGTTTGTCACAACTATGTTTCACCTTTTTGCACTAATTAGAAATCAACTTTGAAAAGATTAGTGTCTCATAAATGGCACTGCAGCCAACTATGCTAGCATATAGCATATATTTGACTGGATTTCTAATTAGTGCGGAAAAAAAACCTTGATTTGACAAATTCTCATAGATTACGCTACATTGGTTCATTTTATATTAGAATGGCTATCTTCAGGTAGAATACGTTTATCAATAGTTGTAAAGAACAAAACTGGAGGATATTGATAAATCACATGTAATTCCTACAAAAAAACTGTAAATCAGTGGTATTGAAAATCAAAGGACAATCGTGGGCATGTCTACAATAAGGATGTGAAGGAAATATGTTCACTGTTTTAGATGCACATCCATTTGGGCCTGGTACGTCGCTCGGGTTACCAATCCTACTCATGTTCTTTTATTGCGGACATGCCCATGATTTTTGTTCTTGGTATAGAAAATATCTCCTTTTCTGTAAGAACCAAAATATCTCACTTTCCACACCACTAGTCTAGTCTCGAGTCACGTAAATTTTGGTGTGTGCTGCAGGTGAATTTATAACTTTTGTTTTGTTTTCAGCAGCAGTGACTTGTAGCAAACCATGTCTGAATGGGGGAAAATGCTCAAAGCATGGTATCTGCAGTTGTCTAAAGGGATACAGTGGCGTACACTGCGAAATTGATATGAAAAGTAAGTACCTAACTGAGTTGTTTGAACGTAATTATCGGTCAGTCAAATAAATGACTACTGATTATTTCCAAGCACCAGTGGTAATCACTAAAGACCGGATTTTAAGCAATTTTGCTTATACGCCAATTTGTAAGCAGTATATAAGTAATGCCGTTTTAAGTACAAAGTAAATAAAAAAAACTATTAGTTTTTCAAAAAAAAGTGCTTTTTTTGCTTTTTTCTTAATTTCAAGCTTATTTTCTAAATTTGCGCTTATTTTGAACTTTTTTCTTTAAATATCTTATTTTTTTCTACCTATTCAAAGGCTTAACCAAAAGAGCTCCTCAAACTGGGACGGACGCGACGCGACACGTCAGAGATATGGAGTGGGGGAGAATAACTATTTCGATGCGCGAACGAACTAATCATAAATTTCGCCATTTTCTAGTAAAAACTTGTCTGGGAGTGTTAAAAAGTAGTCGTTTTGTATAGAAAATTTGTTTACTGTGAGCTTACGGAAGAGCGTCAAAAAGTATCTTTTTAGTTCTTTATTGCTGATTTTAGTAGAAATACATGTAGGAATTTACAGAATGTCTCGTTGATTCGAACCGAAGTCACTAAAGTACACAAAGTTTTATCACTTCACATTGTTAAAAATTTCATTAAGAACAGAGTTGCCTAGAAAATGGCGGTCCCTTGAAATGATGTACACTCTTCGAAACTCATTCTCCCTTCTCCATTTCTCTGGTGAAACCCCGATCAGTGTTTGTGTGTTCGTGCAATTCTAAAAATAGATGTGCGATACGCAATTCTAGGCTGCTAGTAGGGTGCTCATGGTTAAGATATTTTAAATAAATAACAGATCGTATACCGTGTCACCGATCCTCCAAGTACAAGTGAATAATTAAATAATTTTTTGTGGTGACCTAATACTGTGCGTAAATAATCAAAGATGTCAAAAGTAAATTATACTAACCTCAAGGTCTGGATCAAGGATAACCCGGAATTAAAAATTGAAAATGGAAAAGTATTTTGTCAAGCTTGCATAAAAACGGTAAGTTTTTCATAACATTAGGTATACCGGATGATTATTGATTATGATTAGTCCTAGAGCACATAGAAAATCCCATATTAATCCTACCTACCAAACTTGAATGCATTCTGCTTAGTGTTGTAAAATGTTCGAGAATTTTTTTTCGAGAACGTTCCTCGAGCACGAACGAAAATTTTCAGTACATACGAGTATAAATGAAGAAAAATAAAACAAAGGAAACATATTAGGAAAATATCTGAAATCAAAAAAGTCTGCGCTCTAATTGTGCTCTATTTATTAAGTTAAAAATAACATCAATCCACTTATCTCTTAAAACACTTATGCAATCTCTTAAAATTGAAAGCATAAAATAAACCGATCTGTAAATCCCCGAAAACCAACACTGTCAGATGTCATTGGTGTCAACGATCGACGACAGCCAACCTAATGCGAGGCGATCCGGTGTTGCAACGTCTCGTTGCTAAAGGACCGTTCATACCTAATGTTAACGCTAATGCTATGGGAACGTTAAAATTCTTGGGGTTCGGATTTATGCTCTTGAAAATAAATGTCACAAATAAAGTCGCGAACGATCTCTGAGAATAAATGGGAATGTTCCATTGCTCGCAACACTAATTCTGCTAAGCTGTTTTTGTAAAAAATATATTGTTAATCTAACCAATGTCAAAGGTAAGCTGTCATTGATTTCGATAGTTACTAGTAGCTGCATTCATAAATTAATGATACTCAATTAAAAAAATAATTGCAGTTCAGCCACATTTTGCGAATAGTACAAAAATAGCTGAACTCATGCACACTTTTTATTTATTTGTGCATATTTGTGCATTTGTACAATCATGTTTTTTCTATTTAGACTTTATTTTAGGTAGGTCAAAATTGATTTTAAAAAAAAATATGAATGAGCCCATGTAATCACTAATCAGTTTGGCAGGTATTCTAATCTAACAAAATAAATAATCCAATACTTTAAAAAATTTCATGAGATGAGATTTCCTGTATGTCCTAGGACGATGCATCAGCCATTAATTTTTATACAGGCATCAAGTAAAAACTACTTCATTTATTGTAGATTGTGTGTGTTAAAAAGTACGACGTAGTTCAACACCTGAAAACGAAAGTACACTCGGAACAAATGAAGAAGTATAAAGTTGATAAGCTTAAACAACTAACAATTGGTTCTTCCATGGCATCTGCTTCGGGCCGTAGTGAACAACAAGAATTTAATCAGGATCTCTGCAATGCCATGTTAAAATCAAATATTCCTTTAAACAAGTTGAAAAACACTCACTTTAAAGAATTTTTGGAAAAACACTGCAAACGAAATATACCAGATGAAAGTACTTTACGCAAAAACTATATTTATCCTGTATATCGCGATACAATTCAACAAATTAGAACAATAATTGGAAGCAATTATATATGGTTTACTGTTGATGAAACTACAGACAGTTGTGGGCGGTATATTGCAAACTTAATGATAGGCGTTTTGTGCCACGAGGTTCCTACAAAGGGATATTTAATTAGTTCAAAAGAATTGAGCACAACAAACAGTAACACTGTATCAAAATTTGTACATAAAGGGTTAGCAAACTTCTTTTTGCCAGAAGCTGTACCAAGTGAAAAAGTACTACTTATGCTCTCAGATGCAGCTTCTTACATGGTTAAGGCGTCCAAAAACTTGAAAGTTTTTTACGGCAACTTAATTCACTGCACCTGTTTAGCTCATGGGATCAATCGTATTGCCGAAACCATACGCTTACAATTTCCGTTAGTAAATAAGTTGATCAGCAATGGCAAAAAAATATTTGTTAAAGCGCCTTTGACAGTACAAATGTTTAGAGAACATTGTCCAAATATTCCACTGCCTCCAGAACCAGTGTTAACCAGATGGGGAACATGGCTTGACGCCGCTATATATTATGCAGACCATTTCCAAAATTTTAAAAATTTGATTTTTGAATTTTCCGAAAGCACAAGTAAATCAGTACAAGAGTGTCAGATCGTTCTTAACAATAGAGAGCTCCAAAACAATTTGGCTTTTATCAAAACCAACTTCAGTTGCATTAGCAAAACTATTAAATCATTGGAAAAGCAACAAGTTCCTTTGGTTGATTCAGTTGCTTTAATAGAGGATTTCAAAAATACTATTAATACTGTTCCAGGAAAAATTGGCGGCTTAATTAAAAATAGAATGAGAGACATTTTTGAAAAAAATATTGGATTTCAGAAACTGGTTCAAATATCGTCAGTTTTAGGTGGCGAAAATGTTCCAGAATTAAATATGTATCCAGATATTATTTCAAAGTTTAAATACGCTCCTATTACAAGTGTAGACGTGGAAAGGAGCTTTTCAAAGTATAAATATATCTTAGACGATAAAAGGCATAATTTGACAGTGGAGCATTTGGAACAGTATTTAATAATAAGCTGTTTTCAGAACGATTAAATTATATTTATATTTATTTATCTTAAGCTGTTAAAAAGTGTTTAAAGTTTTATTTCTACTGTTTTGAAGTGTTTATTTTGTTTTATTTGTGAATTAAATACATACAAAAATATATTTTGCATTATTTTAAGATCCACTTATATTTGCTTTTTTTACAAAATGTGATGCTTTTTTTTAAAATATGAAGCTTTTTTAAGCACTTTTTTTTTAAAATTTTGTGCTTATAAATCCGGTCTTTAGTAATCACTTGCTAACTGAGGTGAATGCGCTAACTCGCTTTCAGTATAATTGCGTTGCTGGTGTCTTGCTTCAAATTTGCTCATTCACCAAAATTGAAAATACGTGGTTCCATCTATCAAAGAGAGAAACTAGACCCAAAGAAAGTCACGCATACTTCACGTGATCAGACACCAGAACGCAGAGCTAACACTAACGGCCGGCAAGGCTGCGTGCATCGCTTTCTCGACTTCCACTCCACCTTCCTGGTTTGCCATTGATCCTGTATATGGGTTATCCTCCCTGTTTCTTCAAATATAACAATGTGCTTGCTGATCACGCACTGAACACGGCTAGTTATTGTTTTGATTTAATGACTTTCTTAGATAGATTGACTTTAGTGCTATAGCCGAAGAAAGAAAGTTACTCTCCTGAAAAATACTGCATACAGATTTCTACCGCCTAAAATAACTTCTAGCCTCGGTTATCACTAATCCGCTTATCTGTATCAATCAATCATTCGTGCCAACTTTGAACATTTATAGTAAAAAATCTATGCGATATTTTCTATTGTTGTTGTTCTGTTCGACTGTTACTGTTCAAAACTATTGACCTAAATATTTTTTTTCCAAAAATATAGGATAATACTATTTTCATCCACGTTCATATTGAGCCTCAGCAACTTGTAAAGTATGCAAAATTTATCATAGGTTATACCAACTATTCAATAAATACTTTTCATTATTCCTAGAAATATTTGGAACATTACTAGTATTTCTTTAATGATAGTGCTCTAGCTCGAAAAGAAAGCCATTACAGATCCATGTTCATATGAACATTTGGTCTTCTTCAAGGATTCGATGGTTAAAGTTTGTCTACATACTTTATTAACACCCTGTATAGACAATTAAGAGGAGTGTTGCCAGTACTGAGCCTTGTGCCGCACCTACATTTACCGAATATAGAGCTGACCTACGACCATTCACCTTCGTCTTCAATTTTCTGTCCATGAGAAAAGACTGGATCCAGCTGAGATAAAAAACCCTTATACCTAAGCAGTACAATTTTTCCACGATAAACGAAATATCCATTATTACGTCGAATGCCTTCGTCAGGTCAAAAATAGTCCAGCAACATGTCTGTTTTCATCTACTCTATATTGTTATGTATGGGAAAAGAAGTCGCCGTTTCTATAGGTCGTGAGAGCCTAAACCCATGCTGGGTATCTGATAAGACATTATAGCGATTGAGAAAACATAAGATAGGTACGTTTATACAGACATTTTTCGATTACTATATCTCCTGCTCAGTAAAAGTGACCCTTGTTGTTTTGCCGTATTCACGATACACTAAAGAAATTACTCCAGTGTTTGCTCCCATTATGCATTTTCAATAGATAGCTTCTGAATAGCCCCAAAGACGTAGATTGGGAAAACGATGACAAGATATTGGGTGGGCCATAGCGGCAACTCTGAAAAGCCATTAAAGGCAATGCTACCATAACCGGATCATAGAGCATTGCCGAATTGGTGCGTCTTTGGAGATACATATCGAAAACATAAAACGGGCAGCCAGATTTCAGAGAATTCGATTCACTGAAGCTATTCCTTGAGCACATAGTAAATGCTGCAAATTAACTAAGGGCCACTTTTACTAAAACTAGATGCCGACCTAATTTTCAACTAAAAGGCTCGAACTGAGCAAAATCATGAAAAATAAGTACGTCAATTGAAACAGTTATATTAAAATTATCATTAAATTAATAACGGGATTGTTTGACCTTCTTTGTCTTAATAGACTATTTGTAAACAGTAAAATGATCTCACACTGATGTTCGATGCCAATATAGCAATTTGCCGAGCTAAACACAACTTTATTCTAAATTAAACTGGAACCGAAAACTAAACTGTTTTTTAGAATAGCCGTATTTTTATTTTGCATAGTGTTTTCGTACTTTTTGTGGTTACATTCACTTAGTTTGAGTAGAAGCTATGAAAATAAATCGCAGTCTCACGTCTCACCTGCATATATCATCTGTTTAGACTGAGATATCTAACTACTAACTACTTTGGGGTGTTTGTGGAAAAATTACAAAAATTGATAAAACTCAAAACTAGCGATTTTGGCCCATACATATGATACTGTATAGAAGCTGGTTATTTATGTGCGAGACCGAAAAATCCCTCATTTTTACTTCCTACGCCACTGCCACTAGCGACACTTTTTGAAAATGAGATGTTTTTCGGATGTTGTATGACATGTACATCACGAAAACCCATGCCACTCATTTCCGTCGGTGTGTCTTTTAATGGGTTTGGATTTGATGAACTAGCAAACAGCTTATGATGGATGAATTAATTACATCACAACTGGCTCGAAAAAATTGTTGTTTTTGTTTATCCATACCAGCCTTTGTGAAATGTATCAGGACTGTCGGTATTAGAGATAAAGGGAAGTACCTATATATTGTTTGAAAGTTCAACAACTATTTTAAAAATGACCGCTGGCCACTTCTCAGCAACGTTTAGTTAATTGTTCATTTAAATGTTTGAAAGTGACTCGCATACTACCAATATAGGTAAATAAGTTTTTGATTATTTATTGTCGCTGCAGTGGAATTAATTTCAGAATGTAAAATGACTTCTGCCTCTTTCATTAGAATGACAGGTTAGCGTGAAAAGCATCCGATTTGCAAAGATATCAAGCTCTACATCTTTACAAAGCTGGAGGGAAATTTCGTTAAATTTGAGCTGGGTGATACTAGACGATTTTTGATCCTCGTTTGTTGTTTTTTCACTTTAGGTATTGAAACAAATAAATCAATCTCACCTTGAATCAAATTCAAGCCAATAACCAAATTGAAATGGTATTTACCATTTTGGATTGGTATTTACCGATCCATTCAAGCGAGTGTTGTTTAAAAATAAGAGAGATTTCCTCAAGTGATTTAACACCTAAACAGTATCTTCTGAAAAAAACATTTCTCCCATTTATATTATGAAAGTTTTCTTTTTAAAACTTTCCATGTCACTGTTGTGTTATAGATGCACTTTTCTAAAATAAATAACTTGCAACAAAACCGCGGTTAAAACCAACGCATTCAAGCGATTCGAGTAAATGACGCCATCAACTCGTGTGTCATCTTAAGCCACATTATAACCGCAGTAAGCAACACAGAATTTTTTGTTATTCGCTTGGATTTGAAACTTTTTTCCCATAGGGTCGAACATAATTGTTTATGAACTGATGGCAGAGTTGCATTTGAAATGCAGAGTCAACATACTTGACTCCATTATTTTAATACCCTTAGAATTTAAACAATTTGAATGCAAAACAATGAAAAATGTGATTTTTACAGCTCACTGCCCGTTCAGTTGTTTGAATGGAGGTACTTGCGTGAGTGGTGAATGCGCGTGCCGTAGGGGATTCACAGGCAGGCGCTGCGAGCGTGATATTGACGAATGCATAGAAGAGAAACCCTGCGACCAAATCTGTCACAATACGCACGGGAGCTTCCGATGTCAATGCAGAGAAGATTTCGTCTTGCAACCTGACGAACAAAGCTGCAAGAAGGAAAGTACGTGCAGAGTTCTTCATTACTGCCTTAGTATTTCTCAAATATGTAGCAAACATTTAAACGTGTTTCTACTACTAACGTCCGATACCAATATGTATATCGGCATGTCGGTCTAATTTGCTGATATACGTATCAGCCGATATGACTGTCCAAATGCCGATACAGACCGAGCGACAAAAAACACAAGGTTAATAATTACCAGTATAATTCAAAAACAAATTATAGACATGTATTCTCATTAATTATATCAATCTACATCTTTTCTGTTTTTTTTGCATAGGATACAACTTGCACTAACGACTTTTTCAACCACTTAGTTGGAAATTTTGCCGAATTTTTTCCACGCGGCGCTATTTTTCGGGATTTTTTACATTTCCGTATAGTATTAAACCTTGCCTTCAAAACAAATCAAGATGGAGAAACTCGTTCCAGGGAAGTTGCTTGAAACAGATAGAAAACCTCGTTGAAAACTCAGCCCTGTGATAACGCACACAAACGCATATCCATCGTCATGGGAATATACACTGAAAACCAAATTTGTTTGACGCTTGAGTTCAATTTCTACGACAGAAATGTGTATAGACACATATGTTAGAAAGCCGGCTGGATAGCGGAGCTCAACATCACGTTGCCCAGCAACGCTGACGCGGCAATTTGCCGCGTTGCCAATATGTTAAACCACTTCCTTGAATTAAACTGCATGTTAAACATACCTGTATGCGTTAGTTTATTCTCTACGCCCAAATAATGGTTTTATTTTGAGCTTACACATTTTTGAATTGTGAATTGTGTCGAACCTGTTTAGGATCGATTCCGGATCGGTCCCAACGCCGCTTCATTTTGAGTGAAAGGTCAGGATCGCCACAAATTCTGCAACATTGTATCAGTGGTTCGCGGGATGTGTCGATTTCAAAGATAATTCTAAAATAAATTAAAACACCAAGTCGCATCAAAATTGAAATAAATGATACTAATCAAAATGAAAACAAAATATTGAATTAAACATTCCTTCTTGGATTTGATAGTAACCTAACTTATTGTAGAAGCCTGTGTGAACATTTTCTGGTGTAACATATTGGCGACGCGGCAGATTGCACGACCTTCTGCGTCACCGTTGGTAGGTAATGTGGTGATGACCTTCGCTCTTCAGTCGGCTTCTATCTCATTCTAACATGTGTTGAAACAAACTTCTCGCGCTTCTGTCTCGTGCACATTGAACTCAAACTGTCAGACAAATTTTGGTTTTCCCTGTATAACAAAGGATAATCGTGCCCATGTACCGAATTTTGATATGAAATGAGTAAATATATTAAACTATAATGCGAGTTATCAATAATGATTATCTGTGACTGTTTCTCCATCGTTTCAACGGCAAGTACATATATTATAAAAATCTTCTAAAACATCAATCAAATCTGCAAATATCATGCAAATTTCACATATGGTGCCTTTTTGTAGCATAATATTTATAACCTACAACATAAAAATAATGTTTACTGTGGTGCAGAGAAAAAAATACGGTTGGGGTAGCCACGCCAAGGTACTCACATTTAATGATGTTTTGTAGGAGGTTTGTGTCAGACTTTTTTTATTGAAAGAAAATGTAGGGTCATCAAATATAGACAATTTCTGAATAAAAGGTCATACAATTTAACATTTCTAAGGAATCTCAATACGGCGCCACAGACAAACGTGTTATGATCAGAGCTCTTATTAAGCAGCTTTGACCGTTTAGCGTAAGCTTCAATGTCTCTCACATGGTGTGCTAACACTTTCCCTTTTTGCATAGTTTGAGGTTGGAAGTTTAAATCACGTTTTCACAATTCAAATCACATTTATTTTTTTGGTTCAGGTACGCAAATTATCTAGTTGGTTTTATTAAATTTCAATGAATAACAAGCCAAAGATTGTTACCACATGCACGAATTTACTGGTTCAGCAACACTGCAATTCTCTCACATGTACAGGATGGACCAAACTTGCGCAGGTGGATTATTATTGCCCAGAAACACAATGTGTTCGACTAATGGCCATGGTAAGAAAGTTGCTTTTTTGGTAGATATTTATGCTGTTATTAAATATTTGGATAGTCTTACACACTGCTTAGTTTTATCGAGTAGTTGTTGATATTGTAGTTGTGTATTTTATCTAAATCAGAAATTAAAGTATGACAACCAATACATATCGACGTTCTTAAACTGAATACCTGTGTATTGTCACATTTTGAAATACCACTGTTATTAAATTGTTTTGAGATACCTAGTCAAGTGTGTTTATGTGACGCAATTAGCGCAATGCGTTTAAGATTGCAACTTTATCGCTCTTCTATTAAAATATTTGAGATACAGATTCATATAGGTACTTCCATGCTTAGGCAAAATATATGATATCTCAAAAAAAATGCACAGAATGCAGTATTAAGGTCTATCCAAATTAGTAAGTGAATAGATATGTATAAAAACGATTTGATATCCTGCTCAGTAGTAGAACACTCAATATTCCATCTAAGTAAGTTTGGGTCACCTTGTGCATGATACAGAATTGCAATGTTGCTGAACCGGCCAGTAGGGATGGTGATAAGAACATGAATAAATATCAAACACTCATTAAATATCGTAAACCGAACCCACAAGCTGCAATAATAGGGTATAGACACCCCAGACTTGAAGGCCCAGTATCTCGTAAACTTCGAACACTTTTGTTCTACGTTTTGATGTCCACAATATACTATTTTTTTGTAAATATCAGAAATCCATTCTCCATAAGGCATCTGTGGGGTCTTTTAGTTGGAAGTAAAAAATGTTAATACTTTATACATATGAACGAAGTAAGTGTCCTGCGAGTACTACTTGTAAAGACTTTTCAACCTCCAAACTTTCATAAAATATGTATAGTATATTGTTCAAGTTTAAAAATGACTTAATTTTTGCAGACGACGATGGAGGCATAGAAGCTAAAGACCTGGAATTTGAGCTTTTGGATAAAAGACTGTTGAAATTAGAAACAGTGAGGAATTTCGCGAGACTGATCAACAACGTATAACTAATCATGGTTTTTTTCAGATGATGGGTGAAAGCCACAAAAATGACGTTTCCAAGGATGACTTGCGTAACGTGTACAGGGACATTAACCATATCTCGGAAGATGTTAGCGACCTTAAGAATAAAATAAACGATATGGTAATTTGATCATTGATATCTTTGTACTAAAATACAATAATGGCTAATTTTGATCGTGTCATAGGTATTATTTTGTCCATATCAAAACATATCTTCCAACCGATTACAGCACCCTTTAATTTGTGAGAAGTGTAAATTCTGTAATCTGACGATAAAAACCAGTTTCAGCATCTTCAAAATTGACTTCCAGCGCTAATCTACGCAACAGCAAGAATTTTTATATGTGTAACGATTACGATCTTTTTGACACAGAATGATGTATGTTTAGCAAAGTTTTCCCCCCAAAAATAATATATGTAAATATTGTGCTGATGCGTTTCTCTGTTTCAGGAAAACTACAAGAGTGATCTGCACGTTTTCAAAAGTAAGCTGAGTTACATAGAAAAGAAAGCTGAAAAAGTGGATGATCTCATGTTAAAATATGACCGAATGAAAAAATGTGCCTTTAATAATAAAATTTGTATTTGAATGACTGACATGTGTTGTAAATATTAATGTATAATTGTTAGAAATAATTCGAAAACCTAGCTTTAAACCACTGCCACGTTAATTTTTATACCTATTTATAATAAAGAGTTTCTACAAAAACGTGCAATCATATCACCTAAAAGGAAGGTCTGTATATAGCAAGATAAAACACAGATCAAATGTTGAGGGGTATATCCGCTAATTTTTAGGTGAAGTAAGTTGTATACAACATAATACCCTCCCCCCTGAATTCAAGTTGTATAGGTAAATTATTAAAAACATGTTTAGTGAAAGAAAAACCACTTACTGGTGCAACTTGAGTATAAGACCATATTTCGATTCATTATGACAAAATGGAGGTAAGTGGAAATTGTATAAGCTGTTGGTTCCTGCTCATATCATAACCCAGCCTATGATACCAAATTTTAAAATGGAACTCTCCTATAATGACCTCCAACAAAAGCATATCCAGTTGGTGGGAAGGCAACTCTCTCCCCTAAAGGCAGGTTAGCCCCCTGCAGCTACAATAAAAGAAACTAACTAGGTTTATATTGAGGATTTATGCCGGATGATATTAGGATCAAGAATCAAAGTTCCCATATATACACTCAGGATCATCCTCTTCTCCAAATAAGTAGGATTGGATTAAGATTTGGATTTGCCTTTACTGATATAAACACTTTAATCCGATTTAATTATGTGGGCAATCTCGCACGCAAGCTTGTAAAAGATTGAAGGTAGATGATCCTAGAATCAATCTGCTACAGTATAAATACCTCATATTTCAGACCTCAGATTATCTAAATCCTAAATAAATTGTATAAACATATTGACTGTCTCTTGATCTTGATCTTTCAAGGGTCTGCTGCCACCCTATCTATTCACTTGTAAGTTCATTCAGCCAACTTCACATCTGTGGCTGGACAAATTCAAACAGGTGGTTCTGTGTACACTCAACAAAAACATATATTGATATGACCAAGATGCCAAAGAACCTAATTTAAAATAAATAAAACAGCAAATGACAAACAGCAGGGGGATGTAAGTAAGATACATGACGTTGAACACTACTTTGAGTGCCATTTGAGAAAAGGGACAGCCACTAACTGTACTAAGAATGCATAGTGATATCACTATTTAAAATGCCAAGAGCATTGTTGTCAACTGTAAAAAGTCAAAAATGTCAAAACATATCAGGACAACTTCTGTTGTGTTCAAAAACGGGAATGTCACGATTTTGTACCTATCTACAGTATATTCAGATAAGAGATAGACCGGACATAAACAAGACCACGTGATCATCGAACGCTGTAACATTCGGCAGGGACGTATTAAGAGTCACGCAGTACATACATATTTTAGATAGTAGATGCTGCTTTGCGTAACTTTGTAGTAAATTGGCACAATTCGATGTGTATACGATTGGTGATGGATATAGGATCATGTGGGGGTGGGGTAAGAAATATATAATGATGTAAATATACATAAGGGTTTCAAAATTTTCGCTTCGATTTCCAGCTTCGGATGCCGCCTGATGTTTGGTGAAATACAGTCGAATATAATCTCAAAATGGCGTTTAAATTAGCCTAAATTAAAAATAATCGTATATCTCTTAAAATTGCTTTTAGAATATTGATTAGTATATTTTTTGATTTCTAGGTAAATATGTAACCAAATTAAAACGTTCAAAACGTAAAAAAATGTGCATGGTTGAACATTGTCAGAAAGTAGATTCTTGAATAGGTTTTGCCAAAATGGGTTCAAAAATGTCAATAATTAATTAAAAAATACAGTAGCTTTATAATTACTTATAACTTACCGAATTTGATGAACGACATCTTTTATTGGAAAGATGAGCTTGATGAGCTTTCATCATCGCTACTGCCTGAAGCACCAACGTCAATAATGAATGGCTCGACTTGTTCCTCTAAAATATTGTCCAGTTCCCACATTCTCTTTCCAACTTTGTCTTTCACGTGCTTAATACAGTTTTCCCATTTTTGCGCTGTTATTAATTCTAGTGCTTCTTTGAAAAGTCCTTTGAGGTCACAAAATTTAAAAGTTGTATTGTGCTTAGCTATATAATTTTTAACCTCTGCCCATATGAGCTCAATGGGATTGAGCTCGCAATGGTATGGAGGTAAACGGAGCACAGTTTTATTTTGACTTGCTGCCATTTCGTCAATGGCGTATTTTTGATATTCCGCCTTGTGATCCTTGACAATTCTTAATAATTGTACTTTCAGCATTGCTTCTTCAAAGTTTATATTTTTCGAGCGGAGCCAATTTTGAACATCAACTTTCCTTGAAGCCGTTGTTGGGACCTTCTCCATTCTTCGAGAATGATAAGGCGCATTATCCAACACAATTACTGCGTTTTCCTCTAAGTTCGGTAAAATTTTTGAAAACCACTGTTCAAACGATTCGCCATTCATTTCCTCGTGGTAATCTCCAGTTTTCTTAGACTCAAAGCACCACAGACCGTCAACAACAAATCCATCCTCACTGCCAATATGGCAGATAATGAGCCTTTTCCCTTTACCTGGAAATCGAAGTACTAACTGGTGTAGATTTATTTCAATAAGCGAACCTCTTTCAAATGTTTTCATCACATTCAGCGAAAAAACATTGAGACATGAGTATCAGATTGCTATTATTGGGATTATTTAGTCATATTGAAAGAAAGAATATTGAACGTCGTATGATTACTCAGCGCTTCACAATTTAATTTAAAGTTATAAACCTTTAAAAATGAATGATCAGGAACCTGAAATACGCGCAAATATTAATATTAACAAATTATAACTTTATAAAGCTTAAAGTATGAATTAAAATGATTAGAAATATTAGGAACGGTACACAATATAAAACTTAGTAACTCTTTTTAAGTTTATAATATTCGACATATTTTAAGATTATATTAAAAAATTATTGAAATATCGAAAACACATAAAAACATGGCTTAAAAAAGTTCTAACTAATTAAAATGACAATAAAACATCCACGCATTTTATCGAAAGTTATAAAAGTTTTGTTACTTGTAATATGTTTTATCTGCCCCCTGGAATTAATGTTTAGAACCTTGTTCCCAAGGTTTGAAAAACATCCGATTGTTGTCTATTACTCGTATTTACCTGCTGGATTTTTTAATCCGGTGGACAGTCCATCTAGAAAGGCCCTCCTGGATGAAGTTACAGAATCATCAACCCATACTTTACTTGTAGTGTGTCCTGCGTTTACCCGCGTTTCATCAAGGTAATAAATCTTCCTGTTTTGATTTCTATATTTCCCAATTTTTGTTAAATAATCCCTCCTCCATAGCACAATTTCTTCTCTATCCAGTAGTAAACTATTACGACCCCGTTTTTTCCATTTGAAATTTAAATGCTTCAGTAACGCATGGAAAGTTGATCGTTTGAAATTTGACAACGTTGTATCTCCATTTACCTCCTGCAGTACTTTATCTATAGTAGGTATTTCATTCCTAAAGAAGAATTCATGCACTTTCCTCCTAATCGCATGCTTATCAGCTTCATCCAATGATTTAACAATACTTTTGCGATGTTTACTGGTCATTGGCTCAGAAAAGGTGTGATTTTTTTTGTATTGTCTTAACACATTAAACACTGATGCGCGACACACCCCAACTTTGTGAGAAACCTTCACAACAATTTCTTTGATGGTTGATGCCTCGTTCTCCTCGCGCTCGATCTTATATATATTCAAAATGACCTCTTTCATTTCTGCACTCAGGTGTCTTTTTTTAGAGCGTTTCCTAGGTGGACTACAGGAGTTTACAACTTCATCGGCAGTATCTGTACTACTGGGCATTTTGCGCAAGCAGTTGATAACAATAACAATCAATAACAAGGTATAACAATAACAACGACAAACTCAACAGCTTAATAAGATAACAAACGAAAACGTCCAAAGAAATATCAAATTGCAATGATGCACACGACATACGTAACACGTCTGAACCTGAATGTGACTCTGCCTTGATACGACTGCTCTGCCGCTCGGCATAGGCATTTAATTGCGAATTGACCAATGAGGGCTCCTGTTTTACGTCGAGACGGCGGCGTTAGCGTGAAAATCACCCGAACCTTTTGTTTACATCCGGTCTATCTCTTATCTGAATATACTGTAGTATGTGTAAAAGTAGTGATACAGTATCAGGCAAGACTTGTGTAAGAAATTAAGTGGTTATAGTGTTATTTTGTGCACTGAACAATTGTGTGGAATGGCAGAGAGATTAAAGTTTAACAACACTAAAAGATATTTTTTTATTGTGCATTACTATGTCCACAGGATAGAAAGAGGTTGCAATAGCAGCAGTCAAAAGCTAAGTAACTCAATGGCAACAGTGACAGAAAGGGCCTGGATTGTAACTGTTATAAACTACAGGAGTAGTTGGAAGCAATAGTGATAATATGTAATACTGAATGAGAGAGTTGGATATGAATGATAGAGGGTGCAAGTGCGGTTGGATAATGTCATTTTATGTATAGAAATTATCACTCATGGAGCCTAGGGTAGAGTGGGGTTAACTGGACCCATCAAAATTTAAACTCTGTTTTTGACCAGTAAATCGTTGCTAAAAACATACCTTTGTGACCATGCTTTGGTAGTTATGTAAGTAATTGGAAAACGTAATGTTTAAAGTTAAATTTGAATTTATGTGTATGACAGATTGACTTTTTTTAAAACCTATCAAATTGTCCAGTTAACCTGCCTGTCAGGTTAACTGGACCACTTATGCAGGTTGACTGAACAGAGGTACAAACAAGATATATTTTTTAAATTTACTTTTACTTAACACTTTCTACATGGAAATTTTGTTAGCTTCTTATGATTTAGTGCCCTGGAATCTTCATGCGCTGCCATTTTTGTTATTTAATTGACAGAAATATACAATAAATTTGTCATAAATTGTTAAACAGCAAAAATGGCCATGCATGGAAAATTCAGGGCACTAAACCATAAGAAGGCTGGCAAGCTTTCCATCATTTACTATTACCAACCTAATACCCTAAATACAAGTCTAGCCCTCTAGCGAATAAGGCGACTAGCTATAATAAAAATGTTAGAAATATATCATAGAAAATATGTCAACACTTTTTAACAATCATTTTTATTTATAATAAGAAACATACTGAAGATACATTAAAATATTATAGATACTTTTAATAAACTGTAAAGTCAAACATACTGAACATGTATGAAAATATTGTAGGTAATTTTAATAAACTGTAAAGTCAAATTCATTTAAATCAACTTGAAATGACACCATGTTGGCATATCTAGCGCTGTTACTTTTGGCTGGCATGGGTAACTTACAAACAATATCAGCTTTTACAACAAAGCCATTTTCATTATTTTTAAAAAAATATTTTGTTTCTTTGTGGCGTTTTAAAAAAGTAACCTCAAAACCATCATTTACAGCATGAATAATTTCACCAACATAATGTCTGAAATTTAATTTATTTTGCCCATACACTTTCACGATTACAAAATCGCCTTTTGTCACAGCTTGTGGACTATCGTCATATGCATCAAATTCTTCTAAAGAATCCGAGCTTTCTTCATAGATAACACTGTCATCATCAGAAGAGCTGTCTTCTAGAATACGTCTTTTTACTGCCTCTTTTTTCTTGTTAGTTCTTCTGGTTTTTTTTGTGCTTTTTCTTCTCGAAGTCTTGCTTCTTCCTCTATGTTCTCTTTGACTGGAGTGTCTGTCAAAATCAGGGATTTTTTCTTTCGTCGAATTGTAGACTTTCGTTCACCAGCTTTGGGGTGAGGACGGATCTGTTCAGGAGTTATAATTTGTAATGTCGGCTTTTTTATCTCAATTGAAGATAAAGTCGGTTTGGTTTGTGATTTTTCAGTTTGTAGTTTAGCAGTGCTCGACGATTCAGCTTGTGATGGTCCGGCTTGTGATTCTTGATATTTTGAGAGCTGAAATTGTGACAGAACAGGATCTGTCATGCCATGTTGAATTGGTTTAGGCAGTGATGTATTATCTTGTGACGACCCAGCTTGTGGTGCCTCTTCCTCTGATGTTTTCCCTGGTCTATCTGTAACATATGACGAAAGAAATTCTTCATCCGAAAATATTTGGTCATTAAACGGCTCTATTCCTGCAGCACGAAATCCACTGCATATATTTTTTGGAGTAAACGCTTGCAAAAAAGCCTCTCCAACCAGACATCCGATGTCATAAATAGTGATAGGTTTTCCGGCATGATTTACCATCCATCTGTCACAACTTGCACCATAATATTTTTTAAATGGCCCAAATACTGCTAAATCCAATGGTTGCAGCTTGTGGCTGCAATGGGGTGGCAATGTCAAAAGGAGTATACCGTTTTGCTTAGCAAAATTTAGTGCTGCAATACCTAAGTGACTCTCATGATTATCAAGGATTATTAGTTTGGGATGTTCTTTAGATGGTCTCTCGTTTTGTACGAAATGCTGCAACACAGGAAGAAACAACTGACTGTTCATCCATCCAGAAGGCGAAGCTCCACCCTTAGAGCCAGCTGGAGTTCCATGGAGCATATTTTCTTTAAAGTGTACTCGGGGAAATATTAAAAAAGGAGGAACATATCGTCCTGTAGCTCCAATAATTCCTACAACAGTTACGAGCGTCCCTCTTTCAGCCGACGTCATCTGGCCTACATTTCTTTTTCCTTTAATTGCAAGAACCTTAGGAGGTTTATGGACTGTGGTTACACCGGATTCATCTAGATTGTATATATCATTAGATTGCAAATTATATCTCTCTTTAATCTCTCTAAAATTTTAAAAAAATGCCTCCACATTTGTCTTATTAAAACTGGTTGCCCTACTTAAGCTTGTTTGTTCTGGCGTCCTCAACGAAAAGTTGTGCCTGTTCATAAATCTAAACATCCACTCTTTGCCTGCCATTGCTTCTCGGGACCAACTTTCTTTTATGGTTTTGCCATTGGCCACCGCAAACTCGTAAGCTAGAATACGAGCTTGTTTAGAAGACAAGCCATACTGAATGTTAGATGCATGCTCTAAGTATTTTTTAAGAAGTAATTCTTCATCGGGACTAAAAGCCAAAAGATGTTCGTTGTTGGGGCGAAAATTTATATCCAAGTTGTTTTTTTCCCGACATTTATCGACATACCTTTTTAAAGTAATTCTTGGGATTTTAAACTGAAGTGCAACACTTCGAGTTGTTCGACCATGTGTCAGGACTTCTTCACATGCTTGTCTAAGATCTGCTACACTATATGATCTGTTATTGGTAGTACGTAGTCTTTTTCTTGGCATATTCTAAAAAATAAACTAAATTTGTAGACAAAATAATAATAAATAAATAACGCAGGTTAACTGAACACCTGTTCATATAACCACATACATGAGATGTCCAGTTATACCCACTGTGCACCAATACATAAGTAAAAGAAAAATTTGATTAAAAAATAATGTTAAGCTTAGGTAAACACAAGAAATAAATGCTAAAATACTTACTGGAACAAAATATACGTCAAACCAATTTAAAAACTCTATTTTGCTAACTGTAACACAAAAAAACTTGGGAGCACAAATTTTACGTGGCGGCCATTAAAAATATGTTTGCTGATTTACGAAATTAGAACCGACTTAAAAGAAATCTGCACCGAACAGTGTCAACACACGTAACAAAAGACGCTTTCAGGCAAAATCAAGTTTAATTTATCATTACTAGATGGCAGGAACATCGATGTGTTCAGTTAACCTACCTGTTCAGTTAACCCCACTCTACCCTATATACCAGGAGAAACTATACCTATGCTGTTAGTGCTGTTAAAACTCAATTTTGGGTAATTTTTGGCAACATATTCTGGAGGAATCAACTTTTTGCAGATAAAAAGCATACCCTACTCTTTGAACCAATCCTACTCCTTTCTATTAATATTAACTGTGATTTGTGGGATTTTTTTTAAATAGCAATTCTGAGGAATTTTTGTGCTTCTTTTGGGGAAATTCTGTCTGACCGATCTGGCAACACTATATTTTGATGGCTCTCCCATATAAACGTTTTTCTAGGATTCTAAGGTCTGGCCATGTGAATCTGCAGGTTTTTTTAAATTTAATTTTTAAGGATGATAAATAATAAAGGCAACCCTGCTGTGATCTGTTCTACTATTATTTACCACTCATAAAAATTAAAAAAGAACTACCTGCAGATCAATCAGTTAGATCTCATTCTATAACATGAGATACCTTGCACATGCATAGAAACTGGAACTTGCTTTGCTCATTTCACTAGTTCTCCTGGTATAGGGTCAACTGGGGTAATTGTAAATGCTTTTGACAGGTTTGTTTACATTTGCCCAAATGTCTTATTTTCCGAGTACCAAAAAGTAAGGGATAAAATTGGATAGGAAAGTATAATTCTCTCATATTTTCATTGTTTTGTTCCAAAGAAATAAGATTTCTTGAAAATGTGTTATTTGTTTATTTTGAAGATCAAAAAGAAACGTTTTGTTTACTTTTACCCGGTGTTTTAGGGGTAAATGTGAACACTTTGTTTTTAAACTATAGGTACATATCTTTATGTATACTTTTACTAGGGAAAATGTAAACACAATGAGTACTGGATGTCTGATAATAATCTCAAGTGGTTTTAAGGAATGTTTACATTTACCCCAAGTTCCATTGTATTTATAAATAAAAACTGATTTCTTAATTGCTCCGGAGGAACTTTATTTCACAAACATAAATATAAACTGGAGTATTACCAATGCGTAATAAATTGGATTAGAGGTAACGATTCTAAAAGAGACACAACCAAAGCTAGGAACTTCATTTTCCTTAAACTTATGTTAACAATCAAATTGTTAAATAGAAAAAAACATAAATAAACGGGTAATATTGCCCTAACTACAAATTTACGAAAAGTAAAACCAAATTATGTTTAAAGTTAAAAGGAAATAATGATCTTGATTCACTGTTCAATAACAGGCACTCTCTTAATAAAATGGTAAAAAATTCGTTCTTTAATTCGTATTTTTGGGAAAGGAAGAAGTTCTATTACTTGTTCAAAGCTAATGTAACTTTTATCTTTTCCTACCACAGCAAAATCTTGCCGGGAGGTGTCAATTGATTTTAGACCCATCACTTCCAAGTCGGTGCCTTCAAAATTTTCTATTACACAGACATACTTAAATGTCGTGGAGCCTCGTTTACCTCCTTTAAAGCTTACTAAAATGAAATTGCCATTAGTCAGCTCTGAAAATTGGCATGCCTTAATGTCAATTTCATCTTCATCATTTTCATCCAAGGAACTATCACTGGCATTTTCAAGATATTCTGTTTCACTTTCACTTGAGGAAAAGTCCACTTGATTTTTTTAATTTTTTCGCCTTTATCGTTTTTATTTCTGTATTTTGTAATTTTGGACGTTTCTTTTTCAACTGCTTTTCTTCGGTCTCCTTAAGTCTTTTCAAGACATCTTCTTTTATAAGTACTTCACCATAAGTCTTTTGTTTTAATCAAACGTTTGTTGTTTTTTGTTGTACTTACGAAATCTTCCAATTCAGTTCTTTTAAAAAACAGATTCTCAATTTCTGATCCATTTGTAGCTGCGACTTGTAAATCAGAAGGTTTCTTTGAAACATTGGTATCTTGAGTTACGTTTTGGGAATCAATCATTGTGTGTCTTGACTTGGGAATGGTCGGTTCATCAGACATATCAATTTGCTGTGGGCTGGTTTGCAACACCAAAGGTTGATTTGAAATATCAGTTGCGCTAGATTGGGATGTGGAAGATATGATCCCTTGAAAAGAGGAATGTAGATATGAGACGTTAGGTGGCTGCATCTTTTCTCGTTCTTGAAGAGTACTATCAACACTATTTCCAGTAAATTCGCTTATGGGAAATTTGGTGCTGTCTACAGGAAATATTCCTGTTGTTTTAAATCCAGAAATAATATTTTCATATGTCATAGATTTTTTCCAAACAGTCCCAAGAACCTCGGAAAATTCTAGCTTAGTTAACCAGCCAGAGCCAGAACCCATTTTCTTTTTGCCTAGAGAAATAAGTTCTTTTTCCCAACATGTCTTCACAGATCCATATACACACTTATCTAAAGGCTGTAATCTATCTGTCAAATGGCTTGATAGTTTGATCAAAATAATTGTTGTTAATGGCTTCTTCTAAGATCCTCACACTCATATGGCTGGCATGGGCATCAAAAATAAGTAAAGCATACTGACTCAGCGATAGTTTCTCCTGTACTTTTTGGATATGAGGTATAAAAGTACTGGTGAACCAATGGAAGAATTGCGGCTCCTCCATCCATCCATTACTTGAGGTGGTATAACGGGTACCAGGGTATCCTTTTTCTGAAACCCATCTTGTCTGAACTGCGGCTCCCTTGAATACGACAAGCGGAGGTAAAACAGATCCATCGGCTCCAATGCAAGCGACCATCGTGGTATTTTCCCTACCACTACCTCCTGATACTCTACAAAGTGACCTACCTTTTTGGCCTATTGGACGAAGGCAACTAGGGTCACTAGGAAAACCACTTTCATCTGCGTTATAAATAAAACAGGCCTTATCCGGGCTAATCAGATCTTTGCTAATTAATGTTTGTCTCAGAATTTTGTAAAAATTATAATAAACAACTTCGGGTTTTCGTGCGTCTTTACGTAATTTTTGTAACAGTTCAGGCTTTTTAACTGAAAGGGTGGGATGCCTTTTCAGAAAATCATAATACCAATCGTCTCCGGGTCTATTGTTTTTAAAAGAAGTTTGTAATTCTTTGCTCTCGACATAAGTTTTGACTAGGTCCTGCAGCTCATTTTTATCGCAGGGATAACCGTATTGCGCTCGAGTAAGGATACATCTCTCTATAGTATTCTCAACTTCTGCTGATAGGGCAGGTTTTCGAGCTCTTGCTACGGAACCAATTGGGGTTCTTCTTTTTCCAGTAAGTCTTTGACAGATAACAGATATGGGAACACCATAGAGCTCTTGAGCTGCTCTATAGGTTTTATTTTTGTTTGCAACATCCTCGACAGCTCTTCTAATATCTTCAGATGTATATGAAGGCCCAGCAGATTTTTTTACATCGTTTTTAGGCATCTGAAAACGAAATTAGATACTTTAAACATTGTTGTAAGTTCTTTGTGTAACTTTAGCATAAAAATAAACATTTTCCCTAGCATATTCGAATCAGGGGTAAATGTAAACATCTTTTTTTGTTAAAAACTAGGCGTTAATGACGGAAAAAAGAGTATAATTATAAAAATATATGTTTAAGAAGCCATAATAATCCAAATGCAAAACTACTTACCTTTTAGAAAGCAAATTAAAGCATATCTCTAGATACTTCACTTTGTAATCACAACAAAAGGCACGTGCTTCTATGACTGCTTGTTTGTAACTGAAATTGCAATCGCATGCAGAATTGCTTGGCGGCAATGCCTTCTGGTGAAATTTAGCATCATAGTAGAAGAGGAATATAGCGTCAGGCGCGAAGTTTAAACATGAATATAAAAGTGTTTACTTTTACCCCCATTTACATTTACCCCAGTTGACCCTATAGACTACTTGTTATCACTCATGGTGACTTCATTGTCATCACTTTCTTTAGATAACATTTCCCCAGGTGGTACTAGAAATTAGTTAAGAAATAAATAGTTATCTGTAGTTTATTCTATGATCTTTAACAAACAGATATCCTAAACACATTTATTGTAACATCCCAAAAACATATATTAATATAAGATTGTACAACTATGACTTATTCTTCCTTTTACCAACATTACCCTTGTTCTTCTTGCTTTTCTGCTTTTTACCTTTGCCCTTCTTGATTTTCCTGGGATGCACCCACACAGGGTAAGCTCCACTTTCATTTCTTAGTGTTTTGGGGTTAAACTTCTTCTTTAAATCATCCAATTCACTGACATCCATTATATCTTTAGGTTCCTCCTGTTTCTTATTGATCTCCTCAGCAGTGGTAAATGTTATTATCTGTTCACAATCCTTCATTGCTATGTCTTTACTAATACCAGATTCGTCTTTAATGCCCAGGGTCTTCTTCAGCCTTTCTAGCTCTTTTTTACCGTACCGTTCTCGTTTTATGGCCCTGCATTTTCTCTTCCATTTGCTTCTGATACTTTTTGCCATGTCGCACACTGTAATTATTAAGTCAAAACGTCAAGGGAGAGGTTAAAAATGCAGAAAAACTGAAGCATTTTTTAAAGATTGGTGGCTAACCAATTTTAATCAGCCTTCGATTCCATTTTCTTAGCAATATTTTTGTTAAAAAGAAAAAAATACCTTAACCACAATCGATCACGTTTTGTCACCACTTGTCAGGTCACAAAAAGAAAACAGAAAAATAGAAATAGAGCTGTGTTTGGGTTCACAAATCACATAAGACTGAAGAAGTGGAAGCTGCACGTTAAGCAATGGCAACACCTTTGACGTTTGTCAGATGGTTGCGCCGCCTACTTTCCTGGAGACCTGGAGGCACTATTGAAAGAATGCTAAGAATGCGCCTGAAGTAAGAAATGCTAGAAATGTGTCCGAGATTCCGTTTTTTCATAATTTAAAATATGCTGAAAATGATATTTCCGATATTGAAGTATTATTCCATGAACATATATTCAAAAAAATGTCCCCAATAACGGTAATATCTCTTTCAGCAGTTTTGTTCAGAAAAAGGTTCATAAAAATGGAATCCAACCCTAATTATGAAGCACCAAATTTATTTAGTTTAAAAAAATATTCATATGCTGTTGACAATGGTGTAAAAATTATATTACATGAAAATTCAGGTAGATCTATTTCAAATTCATGTTGAGTGTTGCACAACACAAGTGTTCACTTCATTGTACCCCTTCTTAATGATTCTGAAACAATAGAGAAAACACTAATGTAATTCATAATTCTTTGTAAATAAGCTAGGCACTTTTTATTAGTTAGCTCAGATATATGCCTTTAATTTGTTGGCCTGTCATATTTTATATAATAATACCAACTACAAGGATTATAAAGAGGCTGAATCCAGATATGCAATTTTAAATAATTTATCAAATACATCATGCTCATATGATAAGTTCACAGTCTACCTGTATGATATGATGCAGTCTCCTGAACTTCTACATCTCCCACAATAGTCACAATCATCTCACGTGTACCTTCACAGCTACTGATACTGTTGCTTTATATTGTATGCTATTTTTTTACGAGATATCTCCAAAAGCATGATCGTTAATAATCTGGATATTAACCAAAACAAACGCCATATTTTTGCAATCAGATAAAAATAGAGAATCTCGGATCCCGGCAAGCAGCACGTCAGGTGATGCCGGTAGTACAGTTACCTCGATTTTGCCTGAAGAGGATCACCTTGGTGTTGTCAGTTCGCCAATAAAACGATTCACCTCCTCACTAGTTTTGACTTTTCTATGCAAATGGAAGAGGGATAGAGGTAAAGGTTATGTGTGTATATATGTTTTGTGGGTTATGTTTTTATTTACAATAAACGTCAAATCAGGGCATTTTGGTAAATTTATTGTGATTTTTAAAGTGACTTCAGGATAATGAGTGGAGGTCTAGCTCCAAGCAAAAGCACAGTATATGTCTCTAATTTACCTTTTGAATTGAAGAACAATGACCTTCATAAAATATTTGAAAAATATGGACGGGTAATAAAGTAAGTAAAATGTATGTGGATATAGCTATTTGAGATTTCAGTGTTCCGCCAAAATAATCTTGAGCAAACCGACAAATTGTAGAAATAAACCATCCAAATAGTGTAAAGAATCATGCATCATTTGGATGAGATGAAATTAAGGTAACTATGATTTATATTAAAGTGCAAACACTTGAAAATTAGCAAAATGATACTCACTTGGCATGTGCCATTTCCTATTTTAACAACAAATATACACAATATCTGTATATGCATTGGTATAGGTAGCTGTTAGAACAAAATACAAATATCCTTTGTATTGCTAGATACACATTATATTTTCATGAAAAGAGACATAACATATATGTATAAACCAATAAAAAAAGATGTTTGTAATGGTTCCTGGAAATCGTGTCCTCACAGGCATAATTCAAATTGCATACATTTGTGTCAGTATGACAATTTTGTGATTTGACCTTGATCAATATGTAGCCAACTCAAGGAATGGTAGTTTGAAACTAGGATATTGGCATACTGAAACCAGAGCTGCATTCCAGTGCTTTTGAGTGATATGCTCCCGAACTACTCTAGAAAGTGTGTATGTTTACAAAGTACAGTGGAACAATATTAAACACTACTGAGTCACCCAGAGTAACTCAATTGGATTACTGGAAAGCAGCTCAGGAATGCATCAGTGCTCACCTGGTGCTGGCAGGTACCCTTTTACCAGTGGTTCCAGTGTTTACCCTGGTAAGTGGGTGATTCTCTGTAAACTCGTCAACGCACCATACAAATCTGTCCAGAGATTTTATAGCAATATATATCAAAGAAACACCATCTAAGGCCTACGAAATCGACACATACATCTCAAACACGAAAATGCCCATTGAAGAAATAGCTATTTTCTCCGATATTAGCTGTTTTCTAAAAGTTCTTAGCAGGGGACTGTTATATGTAACAGAGGACTGTTTCAAGCAGGGCAGGGGACTGCCTAGTGAGGTAGGGGACTGTTTAAAACTCATAAAAATCGTAGGCATGTGCTCAATATTCTTTATTTTGCATCATCAGTGGTACCTCTATGACCACTTAATAGTAGTACAGTAAAAATGAATACAAAAACATATAACGTCATACAAAAATATTCAGTTTCATCAAGAGGCACATAACATTCCATATTTTGTACTACAAATGAGATCAAGAAACTAGTTTCACAAAAAAAAACTCGACAACCTTCACTAACACTATTATGATAGTACAGTAACAAAATAAAACTTCACTTACAAATTTTTATAGAAAAACTAACATTTTTATATGTTTGATGGTTCATTAGAAAGCCAGGCATGGAACATCCAGGAAATATAAAAACTCAACATCATCACCATGTGATATTTTGTAGTTTTGTAGTCATAAAAATAGTATCACAAAAGATCACCGTCATTCATTTAAAATGCCCCTACCGACATATATATGCAATATTGTTGTAGTTTACAAAATAAATCTGAACTTACAAACAAAACTTAAAAAAACTATTATCTGAGTATCGGCCAGATGACTTCGGAACTTGAAAGAAACAATCTCTCATACACGTTCACCAAAGACTCAAATTTGTAAAATATTCGATTCCCTTTCAGTATTAAATCAGGACTCTCCAACTTCTGAACTACATGGTCAAATGATACATCTGATATGTCACTTTCATCTATTTTAAAGGTTTGAACCTTGTCATCACAAACCTTTAAAAATGTAACACGCAAATCATTTTCCTCTTCGTCGACTTTATTAACCACGGCAGCATATCGATACTCCACATGTTTTACCAAAAATCTAACAAGAACGTAGTCTCCAGTGCTATAACATGAATGCTGTCGACCACTAGTTCCAGCGACTTCATCACTGACGACATTCACAGGCATATTTGACTTATACTCGCTTAAATTTATATTACTATCCGAATCCGATTCTGAAAACACATCTTCTACTCTCAATCTTGGATTCAGGTCATAAGTAATGTTACCTATCTTAAAATGCTCACAGATGCCTGTGTTGCAAAAACAGCTGAGGCTCCTCATTGTTAAGGTTATACAGTTTGCTGGGAGGTCAGAAATGGAGCTAGAAAAGACCCCTGTGACTTGATGCACATTTAACGTGCCTTTGAAGCCCTTCTGCTTAAATGCCTCCTGTTGAAGTTTATTGGACATTTCCTGAATATCTTGACTGTCGATTGTGATGCAAGTTATATTTGGGCATCTTTCTTGGATACACTGTACAAACTGTTCGATATTATTTATATCGCCACCAGCATTTACAACAAAATCGGCAGTTCTTTTACAGGTTGCACCAACTCCATCTGGTGCACCTTTCCCATGCCCACTCTCGGTATAGTTCCAGGTGAATTGTTCTATACCTGGAATATCTTGCGGTAGTTTGGTTGCCATCATAAAGAACATTGTTTTGTTACGGTATTGCGTAACGGGGCCATCGCTCAAGAAATGTACATGCTTTATGCCACATGGAAGTGATTGAAAAATGGGTCCTAGAGGTACCCAAATAGCAGCAGGTGAGTGGGCTATGTTATCTGATATCGTGCAGTAGGAATGTATTGTACCTTTTAAATAAACTACTACTGTATGCAGGCTCAATTGCGCTCTAGATCCACCGAAATGAAATGCTTGTATCTCTTCGGCATACTTTGTGTAATAATTTTCGCTGAAGTCGATATGAATAAGGACATCGTCGTCTTGTAGATTTTGTTTTAAATGATTTATAGCACTGTATTGATGTATGATATTTCTTTGATGTACAAAGAATTTTTCTAAATCTGTGTGTAATTGTGATATTATTTGACGGGGATGTCCATTGTACACCATTTTCAGGTGTTTTGTCACTATCTTTGGCTTTTTCGTCTTTAAATCTATGATTTCTTGTCTTTCTTGGACCCACATCTTATATTTTATGATTCTCTTATCGTTGAATTCTTTATATTTAGGAAGTCTATTTTTGCAAAGAAGGCATCTTCTTGATAAGCAGTTTTCATTATACTGGTCACAACATAGCTGTTCCAGTAACTTCTGGTAGTTGTTGTAGGCAATTATCTTTGCATCATATAGAGCCCGCAACTTCATGTCCAAATTACTGTGAGTTACGCACAAGCATGTGTCACGATTTTGTGTACTTGGTCTTACTACCCAAAATGGATGCAACCGACAGAATGTTTGATAACTAATCTTGAAGTTATTTGCCAAACATTTTTTGTATAAATTAAGAATCGTATCAAGAAGATATCTCTTTTGCTTTCTCACATTCTGTTTTGTAACGTATTCTTTTTTCCCAGCTCCTATGCGACTGTTACTGTCATCTTCAAAAAAGGACCGAACAGCTTGCTTATAATACCTTATTGGTATTCTTATCCGCCGTATCACAGGCACGGTCAAAGTATTCTAACGTTTTGTACTCTGAACACCTCTATACAAAACACCACAGTCTCTGGGTATACACCGCCTGTACTTTTGTAATCGAACTCCAGACAAGACTTTCGTAAATATTTGTTTATCTTTAATACATTTTAAATTTGAATAATTTTCTTTGAGTTGTTCATCATTTAAAAAGTCGCTAAACAACGCTTTCTTAACCACTTCTTTTCTACCTCCAGGTTCATTCAACATCTTCTGCATTTTAGTGTTGGGTGTGTCTGCTTTATTTTTCTTACTTCTATTTTGTAATCTTGTTATTCTTTTCCTATATTTATCTACTTTTTTCTTTAGAGCTTCTATCTTCTCATCCTTTTCCTTATTCACTTTTTCTCTCCGCTTTTTGGCTTGCCTTCTTCGATGTGAATTGATAGCCGTTACCGTAGGGATCTGGTTACTAGGAAAGTCAATGGAAACTGAGGTGTTGCATCCTGCAGATGAACAAGGGCTCCCTTGATCAGATGAAAGCATGTTTGCACGCGGTGTATTGAGAGCCACTGTCGCATCCTTTTGTTTGGCCCGGTAAGCAGCACAATGCTCCCTCCACTTTTTTAAGGCAGCCCTATGTTCACGTGAAGTCATGTCTTTGGCTAATTTTCACAAGCCTTTTTCCTTTTTTCTTTCATATTTCAACTTCTCCTTTATTCGCATTTCTTCCCTCATTTGCGGGTCATTATTTTTTCGTTGGTACCTCAAACGTTCAGCTTCCCTCTTTTTCTGTAATATTTCTTCTCTGGATAACTTTTTCCTTTTCGAAGCCATCTGTAAAAAATTCTTATGTTTAGTGCGATACATATAATAGCGTTGACTGCAAAATATCAACAGAGAACTGATATCAGCAGTCCCCTGGAATGGGCTACAGTCCCCTGGCATCTTGGAGGCCAGGGGACTGTTGCCAGGGGACTGTGTATTTCGATTAAATCATTCAACATCAACGAAACAGCTGCTAGGGATTCAATTTCACAACTGATCACTCAACACAGGAATTATAGGAGCAATACATAATACATATATGGTTAATTATGAATATTATAAACTTTAATACTTACCAGAGGACTGTGTGCTGTAACGGCCCTGACACGTGCTCTTACAAGAAACGACGCGCTAATACTAACCAAAATGGCGCTGCGCAGTCGCTTGCTGCAATGGAGCGACCTTGACCATAGGTGCGTTCCGTTTAATGCCGAATATCATTTGAGACCGGCGCAAACATCTTTTATTTGAGGTTAGAGATTTGTACAGGGTACTGTTTGGAAAAAATGTTTACAAAATTACACACATTTTAGAAACTTGATAAATCTAAATTATAGTATCATTTGACAGAATTGTCATAATTTGGTTTATTCATTTTCAAAGGACAATTGGCCACATAGCATGACATTCATAAATCCATTGAAAATAATATCACAAAGTGGATATCATAGGAATGGGACAGCCCAGGGGACTGTGTTTCATGATATTTGGGAGCATATAAAAAATAAACTGTAACTATTACCAATATTATATCAATCGCACAAGGAAGGCATATTGTTAAACTTATTGTATAAGCATCCTTTATGTTTTATATAACAATACTCAATTGAATATCAGACATGGACCGGGATTTACCACTTTACAGAGAATCACCCAAGTATTATTTTTGTGATTTTCAGTGGTGCATTACTGCTACTTACTATCCAATAAACAATGATTCTGGAATACAAAAGTCATGCTCTGTGGCATGACTACTCTGGCAGTTTTTGTGTCAACTGTTTTTCTGCTCTTCTTCTTTTTCAACTTTTTGTTGTTTCTTTAGATAGAAAACCATAAATAATGATCTGAATATGTCTATCAAAATATTTTTTAGTTTCCAAACATGTTTACACTGAGCGCATGTGAGCTCTGAATCTATAAGATTCTCTTGTTTCAAGACTGATGGAACTGAAGTCTTTTATTTTTAATATAGAACTATTGAATTTATTTAGCTAATGAAATTTATATCACATTTATATGTTTTTCATAGTTTAAATGTCACCCTTCTGGCTACACATTTTCCCTGGTACCTATAAAAGCAGGATCAAAATATTATCTGATCCTGTTAAATATGTATCACATAGTAAATGTAACATCTGAAGCTTATCCTGTAATTTTCAGGTTGATAATCCCCCATGATTGTCTAGCCAATCAAAACATGTGTTTTTAATAATCTATTTTTCTCAATTGACACTGAAAACCCAAATACTGTAGGTACACCCATTTCTAAAGTTGAATTTTGGCTGATAAAAAATCGAACATTGTTTCAGAGTGACTGTTATGAAAGATAAAGTATCTAGAAAAAGTAAAGGTGTAGCATTCATACTGTTCTTAAGCCTAGAAGATGCTAAGAAATGCATTGATGAAACTAACAATAAAGAGGTATGATGTCTTGAGTATTAAACAATCTATTTTGTCATCATTTCTATTTTAGATGTTTGGTAGAATATTGAAAGCAAGCTTAGCAAAGGACAATGGCAGGACTGCCGAATTTATCAGAAGAAGGGTATGTGACCATCTACAGCTAGAAGTGTCTATTATAATTGGTTATTTTTAAATGTGGGGTGTAAAACTGTAGGTATCTAATTCAAATTTCAACAATAAATTATTTTCCATAATAATTTCAATACATTACAGGAATATCCAAATAAAACCAGATGCTTTGAATGTGGAGAATTTGGACACTTAAGTTACAAGTGTGAGAAAAATTTGCTTGGTGAAAGAGAAATGCCAGCCAAAAAATCCAAAAAAAAAAAAAGTTCAAAAAGGTAAAGCATACACTACTTTGTGAAATTTATCAGAAAATAGATTTACAATGTTCACACACACACAAACAAAATTTTTGGTACAGTGCAATCAAATACAGCATACAAATATACAGGGTGTCCCACATAGAACTGCAGGGATCGATTATTTGGGAAATTGATGTTAGACAGTTGAGAAAACTTGCATGAGCATAGCTAAGAGGGACTAGAGGGGGTAGTTAATACCTCCTAACCCAGATACCTGTTAAATTAAATCTGGAACATAGTCATGTCAAATTTTTAGCATTTATATCAATCTTCATAACAGTGTTTGTCAAAGCAGGCGCTAACATGCTGTAGTGGGCACTGGCAACCTACGGGGAGGAGAGGCTAAAGCAAATTGGCATGCAGTTAGTACAACCAGAAGTGCCCCCATTTCGAAAATATTTTAACTGAATTCGTCACAACACTTATACCATGACTCAAAGTTTTTATGATTGACTTATGTCACTTTTCTTGCTATGATTGCTGCAGTTATACGTGGGGCATCCTGTATACTAATAGACATTCTTTATTACAACATTAATGAGTTTTTATCAATGTGTAAAATTTTTATTATACATGAATATGAAATGTTCCATAGGAAAAACCAGCATCAAGTGAAGTTTGTGATGAAGATAGTAATGAAGAGCTAGATGAGGTTGTTGATGAAGAGACTTTAAGTGCAGCTATTGCAGCAGAGGTAAAATCCATTATGTCACCTGGTTTATATAAAATCGAATATAATTATGTTTTAAGAAGCCTAAAAAAACATCAACCGTCCTGAGCGGGGCCGTGGCTAATGCTTGTTTCGGAAATTGTTGCACTTACTATACAACTTCTTACTGTTCAAGTGATTGCACACGCGTTAAGCAATACCTCAGTACTGATTGCCAGTAAAGTTTTCCCTTCTCAACAGAAAATAATGTATTATTCGAGTACTAAAAATTCCGGACGTAAACTCACTTCACCCAAGGGATGTTCGGAAGGACGGTGGACTCGAGGGTGCGAAATCTCGATGATAAAATCTCCTTTACAAACATCTGCGGGATTAACAACAACATTCACCGCTATCTTAAGACAAAATTTTCTGAAATGCTTTTTTTTTGGGGGAGACCGATTTCTGCTCTGAAGAAGAACGGGGTAGTTGTGGATTATATCCGTAGCAGTTTCTCCTGCTCCAGAGAGACTTCTTTGGAATCAGGCCGGAAGGGCACTCTGGATTTTCAGCTTAACTCCAAACCATCCACAAAATTTGTATGCTTCTTTTATCGCTTTCTCTCGTACCATAACTGGAATGGCCTACTTGTATACCTCGCTGTCAAGATCGCCGTTTTGAACATCAATCATCCCCCTTCAGAGGTAGTTCTCATCGGTGACTATGATGTCCATACTGAACTCTGGTTAGGCTCGAACTAGGGACTGACCCACCTGGCGACGAGCTCAACCTTTTTCTTTCAAGTTACATCACATGCCAGTAATCTGCTGGATCTCTTTCTGACCGCCGGTTGTGGCGACAGAAACTCGCCCAGGCGACAAAATTCTGCATTACGGGCATGCTGACTGGAAAGGATTTAGATACTTTTTCTCAACCTTTCATTGGAGAGATAAATGTTTGTCTCGCTGACTCGGATGCCTCGGCTGTCTGTTCGTCAATAACTGGTCGTATCCACGGATGGAGAAATACATCTCTCATACAGTTAAAGTGACTAAACCACGGTCCAGCGGCTGGTTCAACAAATGCTCGTAGGCAGAAGATCAAGACACACAGAACCTTCTTCCAAAAGTCCACTATATACATAGTCATGCCATAAGTTCTGTCCCTCGTTTTCAAACAAGTGTAGACCTGTTAATACTTGTCCGATTGTGTACATTGTGGTGTCAGTTGATTAAGCGCTTTTCGGGTAATTACATATACCTCAGTTTGTATTGATCTCTCGAAGCATAACGATGGAGTGGGGCAAGGCAGAGAACCGTATTGCAGTGATAGCTTTACATAAGTGTAATCACAGTGCTAGTCAGATTTTTGAACTCTTACGCGGCCTTCAAATATCGCGTAAATTTGTGTCTAGGACCATTCAGCGGTACAATGAGACGTCCTCTGTTGATGACAGGCCAAGAAGCGGAAGACCTCGTCAAGTAAGGACTCCAGCAGCCATCAAAGCCGTAAAAGCCAGGATTCAAAGGAATCCACTCCGGAAGCAGAAGATCCTATCCAGGGAAATGAAGATTCCTGTCCGGACGATGTCGCGCATCATTAAACAAGACCTAGGGCTAGGGGCTTACCGGAGACGTACGGGCCAGCGACTTACGGCCACCTTGCGACACATCAGGGCGACAAGATCCAAGAAGCTCTTGGAGAGGTACGCAGCTGGGGGATTCCGAAAGATTTTGTTCACGGATGAGAAAATCTTCACCATAGAAGAAAAATTCAACCGACAAAATGACAAAGTGTATGCAAGGAGTTCACAGGAAGCTTCGGAGATCATTCCGAGAGTTGAGAGAGGCCACCACCCTGCGTCAGTCATGGTTTGGTGGGGGGTGTCCTACGAAGGGGTCACTCAGCTCCATTTCTGTAAACAGGGCGTGAAAACAAAAGCGGCAAACTATCAGAGCGACATACTGGATCCTATCGTCAAGCCTTTAAGTGGTACATTGTTTGCCAACCAACACTGGGTCTACCAGCAGGATTCCGCCCCCGCTCACAAGGCTAAGAGTACGCAGCGCTGGCTGGAAAGCAATGTGCCAGAGTTCATTGCTGCTGAAGATTGGCCCTCAGGGAGTCCGGACCTCAATCCTTTAGACTACAAGTTGTGGGACCTGCTAGAGCAGTTGGCCTGCTCCAAAGCCCACCGTAATATCGAGTCCCTGAAAGCGGATTTGATCCGATCAGCGGCAGCTATTCCTTTGGAAGCTGTGCGTGCAGTGATAGATGAGTGGCCCGCGAGATTGAAGCAGTGTGTGAAGGCCAAGGGGGGACATTTTGAATAAAACTGTTTGATTATGAATTCTAAAAATGTTGTCGAATAAATAATATCTTTCATATAAATATATCTTATCTTGTTTCATTTTTATCATGAGATTATCATGGGACAGAACTTATGGCACGACTATGTAGAACATGCCAGCCGATGGGGCGGCTAGAAACAAGTATAACGAATCTGTTCGCAATGCCAAAGATCAGTACAATGAAAAACGGTACACGGCAATGTCGCACCGCAATGGTAGGTTTTTCTGGGCACTGGCCAAGCCAGTTCTTTCAAATATGTCAGGTACTTTCCAGGAAACTGGAAAGTTGTTCATGTCCAGCCCGTCCCAAAAATAGGATCTACGACCGACTCTCATAACTGCAGGCCTGCAACTCTGCTTTCTGTTATAAGGAAGGTGATGGAGTGGTGCATAAATAGGGAGCTTCTGGAGTATATCTCACATCATGGCTTGATTAGCGACAGGCAGTATAGTTTCTGGCACCAGCGATCAACGGGGACCTCCTAACTTACGTCATACAACTGTGGGGTCAACTCATATTGTCATATGGTGAGGGTGATGTCGTTGCTCCTCCTGTTCCTATACTTTTTGTGATAGACCTGGAAATAATATATTGGTTCATCTCTCGATATTTCAAAGCTTTCGATCAACTGTGGCATGCTGCCCTCTTATTTCTGTCCTATGCCTGCCAGAAAAGCTCTGCAGATGGGTGGCTGGCTTCCACTCTGACCACAAGATATCCGGCGTAATTGACGAAGTTCTCCTGCGTCGCTATAAAAAAATACTGTCATGTGAAATGGAATGATACTGCATAATTGAAGAGAAACGGAGCTTCAAATATACTGGGTGTCCCTAGCAGGTGGCTCACCCCATATATATATATATATATATATATATATATATATATATATATATATATATATATATATATATATATATATATCGGTTTTTCCTAAGCCACCTTAGTTTTAAGTCAACACTACCGATGCCGGCTACGGCCGGTTGATGCTGTTATGGTAAAATGCATAAGGTAATTAATGTGGATTTTTCGGAAACACTTTTAACTAAAATATCGTTTGTGTGGTATCAAATTGTTGGTAAAAATACTCTTTTTAGCTGTGCTAGTGAGCCACCCTCGGTCCATTTCAAAAAATTGACTTACGACCATAAATACGATTTTGCAAACTTCAAACGAGCCTGAAGAGGCAATAAACAACAAGACAATCAAATCTATTTTTCTTTGACTGTTTAGTCCAAAATTTACCATTTTATCACATCCATGGCACAATGGATTGAAAATTAAAAATACAAATATTTGTGTGTTAGATGTCAAAAGGTAGCAAATGCAGCGTTATTGTACTCGGAATGTCATTTTCTATTCACATAAGCAAAAATATACCGCGTGACTAACAAAGTCATTTCCTGCTAAACAGAAAGTGGCATAAACAAATGTATACGTCATACATTGCATATTTTTGTAATATATCTACATACTTTCATTTTTGTATCTTTAAAAATAATTATTATTATTAATGCTCATTTACTTCAGGATTGTCGATTTGACTGAGCACTAGGTTTATAATTATTTGAAATTCTCAAACTGCCAGTGGGTGGTAATCTAGAAAGCCAGGAGGGTGCCAGTTAGGTTGTGGGTCATGACCATGATATAGACGTCATAACGTGATGTTGTGAAAAACAGGTTACTTTTTATATCAAAACTGTCTTTTTCCGTTCTATTTTGGTCAACTCGACCACCAACCACAAAAGCGCCTCCTAGTGGGAGCAAAAGTGGACATCGTTGCCTCAGGGTTATTACGTAAAAAACCTATATTGTAAAACATCGGTAAAATTTCAACTTGTGCACTAGGTAGCCACTAATATCCGCTAGATCATTCCAGATCTACTAAAAGTGAGCATGAAGTGAATATCAGCTAGTTCAAAGGTCACATTCTATAGAAAAAACATACACAATGTTATACAAAATCCATGTAATGTCACGTTTTAAGTTATGTAGTATGGGTGCAGTTCAATCTGAATCACAATATATTTTCATTTGTAGCAAGAAAAAATTGAGTTAGAACAATACAGGTACAAAGTGGCAACAGGAAATTATGATGAAGATGGCAACAGGATAAGTTCAAAAAAGAAAATTAGGAAGAGTGGGTATTTTAGTGATGAAGAGGAGGAAATTCATTCTGATTAATAGAATATGATTTACTTGCGATAAATAAATAAATCCTGAGTCAAATGAATTACTGCAATTGATAACTTATAGTTGTAATAATGAACTTATATTGATATTGATAATATCTCATAACTTCACCATATTATTTAGATCTACAATAATAGATACTGTCAAAATTGATGCAATTGGCTGAATTTGTCATATTATTATACAATATTTTACCATGAAAATATAAAAATTCTACAACGAACTAATATTTTATGTTTTGCTATCATCCTTATCATTATCCTTATCACCATCATAAAATTCGTTTTTTGCCTCCACCATTCTATCCTCTAAATCTTGACTGATTCTGACGTCAGGATCTTCTTCTTCTTTCATTTTTTCATCCTCTGAGATTGCAGGTCCTGGGACATCATGCATTTGAACACTTGGAGAGTGCTGGCACATCTTCAAGTTATCATAAGTATACCTGTATAAAATGCAATGTGGCAGCCTCAAAACATAGAAAAATACCATGAATATTTTTTAACAAACAAGGCATGTTATGTCAGAAAATATCAAACTTACTTGGTGATTGCCTCCAGATATTGCTTACTATTGGCATTTTCCTGCCTGGTGACTACCTCAGGATGCAGAGTGAAATCTGGTGCAAAAAATTCCAGGTATTCAGTGAAAGGTAGCTCGTTCGAGATTTGTTCATCAACTAATAGGGAGGTCTCATAAGTCCAACATCTGGCAACATTCCGAAGGGTATAGCCTCCACCACCAACTACCAGTGTGGGAACATTCAAATTCTTCACAAATTTTACGCATTCACCATGGCCCTTAGTGCTCAATGAAAAACAACCCAACCTAAAACAGGACTCATAAGTTATGGTAAAAAACAATTCTCAACTTTGTGAATACCTGTCATTTGCAAGTGAATCTGCCCCACACTGAAGTACAATTGCAGTAGGTTGGTAAAATTCCATAACTGCTGATATTACTGGCTTGAATACCTGCCAGTAACTTGCATCATCAATTCCCTCTTTCAAAGGGACATTTACAGAATAGTATCTGCCACTTTCTGCACCAATTTCATACATATCACCAGTTCCTATAAAAATATTAGACGCAATATTATAGTACTTCTTGTAAAATGAAATTCAAGTGCATTTGAGATGTTCAATTTTTTAAAAATTGAAGAAAGTCATTGGAGCAGAAGATGTTCAGGAATTGTGATGATTAAACATCATGTTAATTGAAGAGCCACAAGAAATTTGAAATTTTCAAATGGCTTCTTGTTGCCAATATTACAGTTTACAGAAAAGGGGTTAGCTCCATAGTCTTGACACGGAGGTCTGCATGTAGGAGTTATGATTCCTAATATCTGGAGGTGAACCCTTGCCAGGCCTTTGCAGTGACACAAGAGATGCATACTCTCCGCAGAAATGGCATGTAAAATCTTCTGCCAGATCCAAGAGCATCATATGTTGAGTGTTCTTTTTGGAGAACCATTAATGAACTCGTTTGCCTGCTTTTGGCCTGCCTGGCTATTCCACCACTCTAGGGACTTTTTCTTAGTCCAATCCAAAGTTAACTTTTGCTCAACATGTAGAGAGTTACTGCAGGAAGGCTTTGAGGGGGTTTCATACAGAGAAATACTAGAGAGTTTACAGACATTTTTTCTATAAAATTATTATATACATCTCCTGTCAGATCTCATTTAGAAGGGTCTACTATCAAGTCCACATTCATAAATTGAATTCTATTCAGAGAAAATTTATTAAATATATAGCTTTTAAAATAAACATCCCCAACGACTGCATAAACTACAAGGTTATGGAATCTGACCTAAAACTCAACAGTCTGGTCAAGCGTAGAGAAAATTTTGACACCCTTTTGTGTCACAAAATTATTACTGGACTAATAAATAGTCCTGAACTCTTGGGCATGATAGATTTTAATGATCCTCCTACGACCCTAAGACGCCACAAGTCATTCAAACTTGCTCAACACTCGCCCCTAGGTATATAATATGTTGAAAAATGCAAACAAATTTCAGGGCGATATTTTTCATATATCCCATGATTCGCTGAAACGAACCTTAAAAAATGTTACCTAACCTTTTGCTCGTATATTCGTTACTTCTGATTACATTTTACCTACTTGGTTCTTAATACTTTTTAGTAAATTTAGTTAACTTATTAATATAAGTTGAATAAAATTGTAAAATTGGGCTTGTCCCGTGAAAGTATGAATAAATAAATCAATAAATAAATTTCTTATGGATTGTTTGATGCGTGCTCTCGCGAAGCCACAGAAAGGCTGGGATATATACCAATTTTACTATATACTTCCAAAAGCTAAACCATTTATAACAAATACTTCAAAAAGGACAATGATAGTAAGGGAAAGGTGGATTAGTATTTAGGGTAATACAAAGAAAAATTGTTTGGGAGTTACAATGGACAAATTAAAAGTAAAACTATCATTGTACCTGGAAAGAAATAGTTGCCATATTTATGGAAACTGACAGTCATCACCCGATCTGTTAAATAAAATGCTTCTTGCACCCCATCTCCATGATGCACGTCAATATCTATATACAAAACTCTCGGATGGTATTTTAGTAATTCCAAAATACCTATGACAATGTCGTTCACATAACAGAACCCAGATGCTTCAAACTTCTTTGCATGGTGCAAACCTCCTGTAAAGATATTTTTGTTTAGATTTTGTGTCATCAATAGGAGTAAATATCCAATACTTTTCATACTTTCATGATAAAGGAATCTATCCTCTTTTGATACACATGATACCTGGTTTTTACAGCCCGTGAGAATAGGCAAGGTGTATAAGGTAATACCAACAGTATTGAGTTTGAGCACAAGTATTTGGATCAGGTATGTTTTTCTTTGCATAAATTCAAGTAATCCCTGTGAACTAATCAAATACTCAAGCCTTAACACGTTAAACGCCAAGCAAAATGTTAGAAAAATGTCCATCAAGCCAGTCATGTTCCCAACAAATAAAGTGTCTAATCTACCGTCTACGTCAAAAGCTGACACAAGACGGGAACGACATGTACTGAAAAAAAAGAAGGAAAATCGCATGAAGTCAGACGGTATTGCAAACGATGTTATAGTAAAAAATAAAGGGTGAAATACCAAAAAAAAAAATCCAAAAATCACTACATATTGTGACAGTTGTGAAGGAAATTCCCTCTTTTGCCTTGACTGTTTCGGAACAAGTCATAAATAAATGAAATTATCTTATATTTTGTATTCCTATATCATAACTTATAGGTACAAGGGTACAATCCATACAAGCCACAGAGGTCCATATCTAACGCTAAAATGAATTTAAATATGGACTTCTGGCTGGAGTCACTGTGGAAATAAATTAAACACAAAGCGATCCCATGGAACCGCCTTGGCGTTTAACTTGTTAAGTAAAGGCTCAAAACGGGGTGGATTAGAAAAGTAGGTACTAATTCCCACAGTAAACAAAACTTCTGTAGGGTTAATCAGATTCAGCTTCTACCATGTATGTCAAAACGCTATTAGCAACGTTTATAGGCGGAGAAAGTATTGCGATGAAATTTCAGATTGTGTAGGTGTTTTTTACTGTTTTTTTGCATCATATTAAGCCATGTACAGAACAACACCGCGAACTGAACCACGCGACGAACCGCGCCGCGCTTGTGTAGACAGTGAAAAGAACGCCGTCGCGAACCTGATTAGCGTTAAGGTGCGTATACATATGCGAGCCGAGCGGTTCGCGAGCCGCTTGTGAGCCGCTCGATGGTGGTTCGTTGAAATGATTTTTTCCGCGAACCTCCAGCGATCCACAGATTCAGCGCACCAAACGCAAACATCGCAGTCGACAAATGCAGTATGGCTTCGCGAAACGAAAATTATACTATTTTAGTGATGAGTGCTGCAGTTTTAGTAATGGCTGATGTAAATAAAAAAAAGAGAAGACAACGACGTTGGTGGCGTACTAATTTATTCAAGAAACGCAGTGGTACGGGAGTTTTAATGGACCTAAAGTCGCAAGAAATAAGAGGACAGTATCAAAATTTCACTCGAATGACACCTACTGACTTTGAGAATCTGCTGCAAAGGATTGGACCCCATATTTCAAAACAGGAGACTTATTTTCGTACTCCAATCTCTGCCCAAGATAGGTATCTCGGTGTACCGTGGACAGGTAGCTTTGTTTTCTAACAATTTTTTTAAATTAATATTCTAGGTTAGCCGTAACACTTTGGTTTCATGCCACGGGAGATTCATATACTAGCCTTCAGTATCTATTCAGAATTTCCAAGCAGTCGATTGGCGGTGTAGTACCCCAAGTTTGTGCTGCACTAATTAAGGAATTGCAGGGATATATCAAGGTAACAACATTAATATATAAATTAAAGGCCTGTGTGTAATTCAAAAATATATTTTTCTTCACTTTAAAGTAATTTCCACCACTCAGTTAACAAACAAAAAATAGAACTCAAAAACGTTACACAAAATCTTCATAATTTTCTGATGTGAGTGACGAAACAGGTGATTGTAGCGATGATGGTTCAGAAGTTGCAGGAACGGTTATTACTTGCAGAGGTTGTGAATAATAAGTTTCAGAAGATTGAGAATATAGATTATGTGAAGTAGGTTGGGAATACATCAAAGAAGTAGGTTGTGAATTGATATGATTGGTAGCTTGTGACTGTATGTAGGGAGTAGGTTGAGAATCATTGTAAGATTGAATTGAAGTCGGATTAAGAAATCCTCTCTCAGTTTTAATAATATGGTCAAAAACGGCATGTTGAATTGTCTGTTGTATTGGAAGGGGGTATTTTTGAACCTTTGGAGCAACAAAATTAAAAAATAAATCTATTTCACTGGGTTGAGTTGGCTCTTTGTCCATTTTTTTCGCAGCATTCTTCAAAATCTGAAATGCATCACTCATTATTGGAGAGGAAACATTATCTTGTTTTGTTTTTGATCGCTTTGTAGATTTGGAGGTAGATGGTAGCATAGGTGTCTCTTGTATCGCCTCTTGTTCCATTTGTTCGGAAGATAGGGCAGCTTCGTTAACATCATCCAGCTCCTATTAAATACATTTTCAGTAACTTTATATGTAGTTTATAAATAATGAAATTTTGAAATGAAATTGTGTTAACATAGTATTAGCGATTCCTTTTTTTATTATTTGAGAAGGGTGGTTTTATCTTATTCCAAAATACACCAAAGAAGTTGCGCAAAAAATGATATTACATAAATAAATTATTAAGATAAGCTAATAATGAATAAAACAGGTCAAAATTAATAATTGTTATTTCATTTCAGCTACCTAAGACTCCCACAGCTTGGAAACAAGTTAGCAAGATATTTGAAACTCGTTGGAACCTTCCTCATTGTGTTGGTGCCCTAGATGGAAAACACGTTGCTTTACAAGCACCAGTGAAATCGGGTACCGAATTCTTCAATCATAAATCCAATTTTAGTATTGTGCTTTTCGCACTGGTTGATGGTGATTATAACTTTATGTTTGCTGACGTAGGCTGCCAAGGAAGAATTTCTGATGGGGGGGGGTTTTTAAGGCAAGCAAATTATATCAGCAGCTTACAGAAAACAGATTAGGACTTCCAACACCAGAATAACTAGAAGGATGTTCTGTGCAAATACCGTATTTTTTTGCCGGCGATAGCGCATTTGCTTTAAGCGAAAATCTCATGAAGCCCTATACTGGGGACTTTCCAAAAGGAACTCCTCAACGAATTTTCAATTATCGTTTGAGTAGGGGTCGTCGCATAGTTGAAAACGCATTGGGTATATCAAGTGCAGTGTTTAGGGTGTTAAGAAAACCAATGCTCTTGGAGCCTGCAAAAGCAGAGTGGGTTATAATGACAGTCATTCTTTTGCATAATTATCTCAGAAAACACTCACCAAATATTTATACCCCTTTTGGCACATTAGACTATGAAGTTAATGGAAATTTAACTGAGGCATCATGGAGAAATGAAGGAGATATGACGTCTATGGTACCTATACGAAATATTCCTCGAAGACCCACAAACTATTGTACAAAAGTTAGAGATGAAATCGCTAATTATTTTATAAATAATGGAGCTCTAGAATGGCAGGACCAATATGCTTGAATTTATAACAATAATTACTTACCGTAGCAAGTCTTTTTCGTGGCAAATCTCTGACTTCTAAAAACCTAAATGCTTCATAGGCAAACCATCTGCTGCAATAAACTTAATCTCTTCCTGAAAATTAAAATCGAGATTAAAATTATATACGGCAAGTGAACTAACTTAATTAAAAACTTATTATTTAGTTGAATTAAAAATTAAATTAGTATTAGCAAAAATATTTTGTATTATTATTTAAATAAAACACAACTAATTTATCTTATTATTTCATTTATTTACCTTTCCCTGTACTAGTCCCCTGCTTTGTTTTATTTTTCTCCCGGCGGAAAGAAGCTAAGAGGCTTATTATTTTCTTTTTGGACTGTTCAGCAGTGGTTTCCATTTCATCCGCAATTTCCCGCCAAGCGTCCTCTTTCAAATTTTTTTTGAAGTGATTTTCATTTTTAGGATCCCATAATTACATTTGGATTTTATAAACGTTTATCAGACATAATATTTTTTCTTCCGACCATGAATCCATAACTTTATTGAAGAAAAATAAAGTTCGCTCGCGAGCTAAAGAAAAACAACGAACCTTGTCTAAACACGTCCCAATATGCACTGCGAATTCCTTTGTGTTCGTCGAAAAAACCGACAGGCCGCGGCTAGTCGCGAGCGGCTCACAAGCAGTTCGTTTGGAACCATAAACCCCGTCCCAATTAACCGAACAAGTTGCTCACAAGCGGCTCGCGAACCGCTCGGCTCGCATATGTATACGCACCTTTACAGCTCGCCGTTCGGCCCAACCCAGACTCCGTCGGTTTTTCAGCGCAACATCAAAGGAATGATTCGCGATGAAGTTGCACATGTTTGGACAGGCATACCGGTTCGGCGAGCACCCATGCGTTATTTTGTAATGTACTTAGAAGTAAAATTATTTTTCTTACTTGTATATTTTCCTTTAAAACTTCGATTGTTTTGAAATTCGAAACATGCATTGCAAACTACTGTACAAATCACCGGTCGCTAAAAATCGCACCGTGACTGCAAGTCTTGCTTGTACTATAATGGCAGCTCTCCATTTTGTATCTTGTCTTCGTATTTTTGGTTCAACCAGCGTGAGAATATATTCAAAGTCCGTCGGAGACATCCTCGTAAAAATTTTGTACTGTCGTGTTACTTGTTGAATTATCAATTACGCTATCAAACTGTTGCAACCGTGTGCTGATCTATTGGTATATAACTGCGTTTGCCACCATCGTCTTGGACATCGTCGTCGCTTGTTTTTGGATAATTCGTAGTGAATATAAATATTGGCAGCTGCTGCTACTGTTATATACATTTCCGCTGGTATTCGTCTTTCACTGAACGACAAACATCAAAACTGGATCGTCATTTTGTTGCGCGGTGTGGTTGGACGACGGTGTTCGGTTTGTGGTGATGTTCGTTGCAATGTTGTTCGTCAAAATGCGCGCGCTGCGGTTCGTCGACTGGTTCGGTTCGCGGTGTTGTTACATATCTGTACATGGCGTTAGTAACGCCTACATACTACTCGTATATCACAAGTTTTTCACCTGGTGGCATTGTAAGAAATTGCAACCTTTACATGACTGATAATTTAGAAATTATCACTCAGATTTTGATGATATTTTGAAACAAGTTTACTAATCTGCCAAAGAAAGAAAAGTTGTGCAGGTGTTGATAATTGACCCAATAGTGACAGAGTGAAGAAGAACAGTACCAGTCTCTGAAATGTGAACACAAGGTTACTACTATTACGAGGTTGAAAAAACTTTGTGGGTTTTGAAAATTTTCCAATAGTGGGAAAGTTATAAGTGTACAATAAAAAGGCAGAGTTTTCACACTGTTTTGTATGTTTTATGAATATCAGATGAGAGCCCTACTTTTAAAAATGCAAGACTTCTTCAACACAAGAGGTCATTTCCAAACTGTAGAGATATCAGAATGCACCCAAGCTCCCACTTCAAACTATTATATGTTTTTATAATTAAGTATAAATGAAGCAATAACTTACCAGACCAATTGATAGCTATATCACAATCATGATTGTTCAACTTCATTGCACCCTCAAGGGAAGCCCCGGTATACATTGAGCAGAAATCAAATAGGCCATAAAACACTGGACAATCATCACCAACATTGTAGTGGCTGAGATGCTTTGTGAAAGCTTGAATGTTCTGAGGTGTAACTTTCTGGAGAAAATCTACAATACATAAAAATCTTAAGATCAAAAATTTCATAGCCTACTTGGTTTTCATTTTCATATTCAAGTTGAAAAATCATCTTCTACCAAATCACTTAGAAAATTTTATTGTATTGAACAATGAGTGCCACAATTACTACTAGAGGAAGTATAGACTTTCATTTACAAAGCTGCAGTAGCAATATAACGAGCAAGTAAGTATTTCAAAAGGGATTGTACGAATTTAATAAATTAAGTAATGATATCAAGATGTGTATCAGTTTGAAAATGTTCAAAAGGAAATTGAAAACATATCTCATGGAAAACTAGAATTCATAGTAATGAAATTTTGTATAAAAATATGTAGTCTTGAAGACATAATATATTTTGTGATATATTGTGTAATATGGATATTATGGACATAGTAGCATTAATGCTAAATAAATCTGAAACAAACAAACACAAGGAAAAGATTACTAATATTTGAGTTTCCTTTTTATAAAGGTCTTCAATAATTTATAACTAGTTTCATCAACTACAATACGTTTGATAGAGAGCCACATAAGTTAGAGGTTTTACAAGTAACAATATAAAATATCATAGTAGATGATTCTAAATAGGAAGATCACATCACTTGTGCTTTAATGCAAAAATAGATAGCTATTCCACATTTGGCAATATCATATTTTCTACAGCATTAGATATATTGAAGAACCACTCATTCAATGCAGAAGTAATGGGTTGCATGAGGTCTGGCCTTTTTCGATAATATCCATTACATCTTTTGAGGTAAACAGCTAATCAGCAAGTCACATCATTGTATTAACGCCTGTAGTATTGGCAATAATGATATGTGACGGACATATAGACATGATCATTAGCAGCCATTTTGCTTGTTGCATTTTTTTCTTGGGTGCTAAGGTACTTTTCTAAATAAAAGCATCGTTAAGGAGGATGAATCCAGACATAACACCAAAGATAACAACAAAATATGACTATCTACACATCTAGCATTGACAGATCGGTCAGTGAAGTGTGTCAGTTGAGGTATTTGGAAATGTTAATAGAAAATAACCAGCCCTTATTTGCTCTCAAGTTTGACATAATGGATTCTTGTGAAAAAGACTTTGTGGTAGTGATATTTATGTAATAGCTAAGCTTACATTCAAGCAAATAGAAAAGTATTCTATTAGTACAAATAATACTGTGTACAGGGGCATTGATGGAACTCATCATTATTAACTCGTTCTGTATTAAGACTTGGCAGCTTTCTCTGATGAGATTATTCTTACAACACAACGAATACCAGAAATAGAAAATGGGTTGGTTCTATTGTTTACATTTTGCATGTCAACAAGAGATAAACAACATTTGGGAACAAATTACTATTCATATTAAAGACAAATAAAATTGATTGATATGTGAAACAAAAAAGTTATGTAAACTACATTTATGGACATCAGTTCCTTCTACAATAAGACAACAACTCAAGCCCATTTGAGCCCCCCTCTATACAGCAAAATAGACTTATGAGGAACTTATTCTTTTTAATTTTTTGCTTGCTAACTATTCAGACATACAAACCTATATATTCATCAGAATGAAACCTGCACATATCGTGAGCACTAGCTTGATATGGGCGATATATTTGCATGTGCTTATGGAGACCATAGTTGAGGATCAAGCTGTGTATCACCGATAGTCTATGGGGTTTCATGGGATGGCCTGTGCCATAATGGAAGTTCCCTACATCTGGATTAAAGAAGTACGACACCTTTTGCTTAGTCATATTTTATGCTATGCAGAATCTTGTTTGTATACTGGAAAAACTCGGTTGTACCAGAAAATTCTTTACAGACCCAGATAAAAGTGAGGACAGCCACTATGGCAGAGAGACGTTTGGTCGTTTTAAATCTATCATACATATTTTTACCAGAATTATGTTTTTTGGGACCATGTGTGATTGTAAACTTGTAAATACCCTTTTTATCACAAAACACATAAGACCTCTTATCACAGTTTTAATTCAAAAAAACATTGATTGTAATTTGTTAGGATCACAGAACATGTCAATTGTCACCACATTTGTCACTTAAAAGCCAGATATCACTGAAGAACCTGAAGAAGATACAGTCCGGTGTTATCCAAGGGGACAACACGATTGACTTATGTCGGTGTCAAGCCGCCATTTTTTGAATGGAAGATCATAACGACATGTGTTATTGACATTTTTTTCTATTTTGTCAAATAAGTACTCATATGATATAGAACAGCGGCGTTAATAGCACACTGCTTTATAAGATCATCCATATGCCCTGCGGTTATTTGATGTTTGGAGAACAGTCACAGAAATACTCTATAACTGACCATATATTTATCAAAATTTTATAAAATTGTATCAACAAATCGATAATGTTTATGGTCCATATATTTTCATTCATGCTGGTGATCACAAAACATATACACTGGTGGTCTCCTGTAATACCTGCATAGAAAAAATAATCAGTGCCAAAAACAATTCATTTCAACAACTATAAATATATCACTTTGTGCTAGATTTCTCAAGCATGTTGACTATATCTTAAATATCAGAAATATCTGAATTTCAATTCATTTTCATTAGAGCCTCCCTGCAAATTATAAAAAATGTAGCGAAACACATAAACTGTATCCAGTTCGTTATAGCAAAACATATACTGAAAACCAAATTTGCCTCAATGTGTACGAGAGAGTGTGCATATGTTAGATATATATATATATATATATATAAGCCGGCTGGATAGCGAAGCTCATCGCCACGTTGCTTAGCAATCCTGACGCGGCATTCTGCCGCGTTGTCAATATGTTACACCACTTCCTTGAATTAAGATGCATCTATGGAACATACGCACCTACTATCCATCATTTGTTGGTTTGGGCGGTCCGTGGGACCTTTGCCCATTTTTAACATATTGAAGATATGCGTTAGAGTTTATTCTTTACGCCCAAATAATAGTTTTATTTTGAGCGTATACGTTTTCTGACACATTGCATCAATGGTTCCTCTGATAATACCGCATCTTGTATATTCCAAGGCAAGGTATTCACCTCCATGTTCATATTTAAGCGATTTTGGTCGTCCTGCTTCGAAATGGCTTTCACCTTGGTACACGCAGGCAGTGATAATTTGTGTTGCGTAACGTTGTTTGTGATTCGGCTACTCCGACTGGTTTCCCAACCTCCTATATAAGTAAACTCCCAGTTCGCTACAGTATATATGCTCTGTGGTTCGCCATTCCCATCGCTAGGGATCGCTTCGCTAAACTGAAACAGGTGTCGCAGTGTCGCTATCACACCGCGTTGCCGTCCTTTCCTGTCTGTGTAAAAATAAAAATGTGTGTCACTTCTGTAATCTGTACCTTCTGTCTTCTGTATGTAAAATAACATAGAGGGTGTTGTCCGGTAGGATGGTTTTAAAAAACGGTAATTCAAAAAGAACGTGATTAATGTGATGCGGGGGTGATAAGATCTCTTGATAAGCTTTCATATAATTAACAAAACCACCCTTAATCATGGCGTATTTCTATAAAAAGTTTGTGGATACTTTTTGGAGCGAGTACATTTGGTTGCCCCCTAATGTAACTTGGGCTGATATAGCCCCCGATGCCAGTAAAGAAGTGCAGCATGCAGACCACCGGCACCTTTTTTATCCCTTGCCCATGTCCCTGTTTCTACTGCTCCTCAGATACGTATTAGAAAAGTAAGTATTTTAGGTTATGTCAGTAGTACTGTGATCAATGCATGTCTTTTCAGATACTGGTTCGCCCCCGTAGGTATATCGCTAGGGATAAAGAACTCGAGACCTAAAAAGGCCCCAGAAAATGCAACCCTAGAACAAGCATATGCACAATCAAAGAAATGGAAACACAAGCAGGTACACTTGTTTTGTTCATTTAAACAAATGGCAATACAAATCTTAGGCGCTGTTGTTTTCCTGTTATTCATATTCAAGTCAATTTAAAACGTTGTGAAGAGAGACTGCAGGTGTTTTATACATTTTGCAATATGAAACATTCCACATTATTGTATAGATAACCTTGTGCTGATAAGTACTCATTAAAAGTAATCCTAAACATCTCATTATCTTGAAATATGCTTTTGTTGATTTAGATGATATTTTTACAAAAAACGTGTATTCAAATATCAATCCTGTTCTCTGTCCAAAAATAACTTCTAATAAGAATACTATTATGTTCATTTTCATATGTGATAATGTATTTCTTCTTAGATTCAAGGACTTGCAAAGCAAGTGGATATGTCAGAGAGGCAAGTGGAAAGGTGGTTGAGATTACGTAAAAGCCAAAACAAGCCTTCAACACTAACAAAGTTCTGTGAAAACTCCTGGAGGTGTTTATATTATACCTTCAGTTTTGCTTATGGTCTGACTATTTTATGGCACAAGCCATGGCTGTGGGATATCATGGAGTGCTGGTAAGTATTCCTAGTATTTTAATCTTCCAATTATGAGAAAAGTAATTTGATATATTTTATGATCTCCATCATCTTACTTATAACAGACAGCAAAGCTATATGCCTATAGTTGTAAGGGTCAGTCTTAGATCTTTTTTTTGGGATGTTATCTGGAAGAGACATAAAAGAACTGGAGCAAGCTCTGCTGCACACCTCTTCAATATAATGGCAGGAATCAAGTCTGGACCAAAAGCTTTATTATCAAATGACAAGAGCACCCATCATATGGTCTTATGCCTGAATGTTACTTTCCGCATAGTGTAGGGAACCCTTCAAATCGTTGGCACTTGGGTATTGGGGGTGGAGTTAGGAGGGAGGATCTTGGCAAACACTTCTGCCCTAGTCCTTGTGTCGGTTATTATCGGTCCATCCTGACACTTACGTGGTGATATGCTACTCTGTGAGAAGTTCCTTTCAATCTGCTTGATCTATACCCTGAAAGACTGGCTGCCATTGCACTGCGACATTATCCTGTGTCTAACTTTTATATCGTACTGGTCTGCATTGCAAACTGCTTCGTTATATTTGTTTCTAGCCACGACATTTATTTATTTAATAATATTTATTAATAAAGATTATATACAAAAAAATATAAATACACATAAATATATAACACAAAAATATAATTCCTCTTCATCAAGGATATTCTGATGACGGAAAGATACACCTAGATGGTTCAAACCACCTGTATGTGCTTTCATCATCCGGACTTACAAATGAAAAGAAAATCCTATTTATTGGATTATAAAATACAATAAAAAAAACAATAATCAACCTCAATATAATGAACAATAAATCAATCATACTATGATACATACATTAGAAAAACCTTTCAAATTGTGCAGCATTCTCAAAAATATATTGTCTGCAGCTGGTGCTAAATGTTTTAATATTTTTCAACTTTTTCAAGTGTTCTGGCAGAATGTTATACAGGGTGACTTCGAAGTTGAGTCATTTATTTTAACAGTGAGTAGATCTGATCAAAAGAAATGTTTTTTTCCTTTACCATTTTTCTGGTAAAATTAAAGTAACAAAGTTATAGCCCTTTGGAAGTTTGAGTACCACCCTGTCTCAATAATAATATTATGTGCTCGTGTTTGGCAACAACGGATATAATCTGCCTTATCGGTTCATCGCATCGGAAACAAAAAAGCGAAAGAATTTGGAACGATGTTTTTACAATTATTTTATTCAGTTGTATACAGTCAGTGTCAGTCGGTAACGCGTGAGTTAATAGTGGTGTCTGTTGCGTGGCTTAAACGAAATAAAAAATGGCACATGTTTATGCGGATCGGTTTCCCAATCGAGTGCAACCAACCCCTCGTGCCTTTGTTAATGTAGTACAACGGGCTCGTGAATCAGGTGACTTAAGACCTCACAGGGGACGGCATGCCGGTGCTCCAAGACCTCACGATCAAATACAGGTCCGCACTGAAATACTTGTCGGGAGGATACTTTATAAAACAAGGTAAAATTTTTTTTTTATTTTTTTTTTTATTTTTATACACATATTTCCTTCTACAATCATTATCTGAAAATGAATGACTCAACTTCAAAGTCACCCTGTATATCTTTGGTACTATATGCGTTATGTATCTTAAGTTTAGGATATTGTTATTCTTTCTAATTTCTATTTGCCTGCCCACATTTGCACGAGTACAGTAGTTATGACTTACTTGTTTCTATAATTTTTCATTTCTATAAATAAAAGTAGATATTGTCATCACGTACAAGATTCTAATATTACACACATCCTTTGTAAAAAGTTTATTAGTGGGGAATGTTTTATCTTTCTTAAAAATAATTTTAATAATATATGTCTGTAGAATAATGAGTTTCTGTAGAGCATACACAGTTTTACACTTTACATCCTCCCAACTAGAACCTGCAAAAAGAAGTACAGTATCGTCAGCATAAGAAATAATTAAACCCCCTGTGTTCAGCTTTAGCATCTTATTTATCTAAATTATAAAAAGGAGCGGTCCCAAAACAGTACCCATTGCTCGTTATGTTATTTAGCTTTAGCAGTTGTGTTCTGTTTGAAAGATAATCCCTCAGTAAATCATAAGCCTCTCTCCCCTAATGCCATTGCTGTGAAGAATGTCGATTAGCTTATCATGAGGAACCGTGTCGAAAGCCTTAGCAAGATCCAAAAAAACAGCAATACTCTTGTTGCCATTATTCAGATTATTGACAATCTCTGTTATTAATTTCTGCATAACATCCACTGCACTGTAACCTCCAAGAAACCCGAATTGATTATCTGATAATACATTATTAGCTTTAAAAATATCTATTAATCAAGTTTTAAGACATTTTTCAAATAACTTTGCAAAATTTGTTATTAAACTTATAGGCCTGTAATTTCCAAAAGAAGTAGTATCCCCTTATTTATGTATCGGGATATCTATTGACGTTTTAAACTCTTTCGGGACAATTCCAGTTTCCAAAATTAAATAGTAAATATTTATTTATTTGCTTAAAGTCTCACAAAACACCCTAGAGTAATTAGAATGCAAGACAGCTTAAAACTAGACTAAAACAACGCGAGGCAACAATGAAATATAACTTTTAAATGAGCCAAGACTAGAACTGGAAAACTATATAAAAAAAAGAAAAAAATTAAGTTATCACATTTATGATACTAAGATATAAATCAGTTTCAATAAAATTCATCACAGGCAAAACAATATAAAATAATAAAACAATAAAACAACCACCAATAGCTGCTTAGACTAAGACCTAGTGAGATCTGTTAATGACAATAAGTTTTTAAGTGAATTCACGTCTGTCCCCTACTGAGCGAGGGCCGTGGCAAATGCTTGTTCCGGAAGTCGTTGTATCCAGTATACAACTTCTTCCCGTCCAAGTGATTGCGCACGCGTTAAGGAATACCTCAGTACCGATTGCCGGGTGGCGGTACAAGTCCGCCAACGGGCCACTTTAGGTCTATTTAACATTACTAATACATAAAAAGAAGGTGGTAGACAAGGACCAGTCGACCGAGGCAGTACCACCCGCTAGCTTTTCCCAGGGTGTCTTATAAATGTCCGCATGTTTCCACACCTAAGCTATGCAGTCGGTTATCTGCCAAAACAAAGAAATTAATGATGATGGATCCCTCGAGCACTAAAAACTCCGGACGTAAACTCACTCCACTCTCGGAATGTCCGGGTGGAGGGTGGGCTCGAGGGAACAACATCGAAGATAAAATTTGTTTTTCCAACATCTGCGGGATCAACAGCAACATTGATGCTGTTCATCACTACCTGCAATCCAATCGTCCCGCCGTGCTTTTCTTGGCGGAGACAAAAATCTCAGAGGCTGCACCGATTAACCATCTCAACTTCCCAAACTACGAGGTGCACTCCAATCTGAGAAAGAACGGGGGAGTTGTGGCTTTTGTCCGCAGCAGTCTTTCCTGCTCCAGGGATCTTTCTTTGGAATCAGACCGGAAGGACATTCTGTGGCTTCGCCTCAACTCCAAAACATCACCCAAATTTATTTGCTGCCTTTATCGCTCTCCCTCGAACCATAACTGGGATGACCTACTCGAATACCTCGCCGTCCAGATCGACTTCCTGAACATCAATCACCCCGCTTCAGAGGTAGTTCTTCTCGGTGATTTCAATGCCCATAATGAGCTTTGGTTGGGCTCAAATAAGACCGATGCAGCAGGTCGTGCAGTCGAAGCGTTCGCTCTTACTCAAGGGCTGACCCAGCTGGTGACGAGCCCTACTTTTTTCCCCCGCGTCTCGTCACACGCCAGTAGCCTGCTGGATCTCTTTCTGACCACGCATCCTGCCCCTTACAGCACTGCCGTCCTGTCCCCCCTGGGTAACTCAGATCACGGTGTTGTGGAGGTTAGGTTTCGGTCAGAAGCCGCTGTGGCCGCAGAAACTCGCACAGGCCGCAAAACTTGGCATTACGGACATGCCGACTGGGAGGGGCTCAGAGACTTCTTCTCTAGCTTTCCTTGGAGAGATGTCTGTTTCACAGGCGCGGATGCGTCGACTGTCTGTTCTTCAATAACCGAAATTATCCACGTCGGAATGGAGGAATACATCCCTCACACAGTGAAAGCTCCTAAACCAGGGTCCAACGGCTGGTTCAACAAATCGTGTGACACTGCTCGCCAGCAGAAGATCAAGGCCCACAGAACCTACTTACAAAACCCCACTGTAGAGAACAGACAAGCCGACGTCGAGTCCAGAAACAAATATAACGAAGCGGTTCGCAATGCCAAAACCCAGCATGATATAAAAGTTAGGCACAGGGTAATGTCGCAGCGCAATGGCAGTCGGTCTTTCTGGACGCTGGCCAAGCAGATTGAAAAGAACTTCTCACACAGTAGCCTTCCACCACTTACGTGCCAGGATGGAACTATTGTATTCGACTCAAAGGCCAAGGCGGAAGTGCTAGCCAAGATCTTTGCTGCCAACTCCACCATGGACGTCCCCACCAACGCCCAAGTGCCGTCAATTCAAAGGGTTCCCCACACTATGCGGTAGGTAACATTCAGGCATAAGACCGTAAGACGAGTGCTCTTGTCGCTCGACGTCAACAAAGCTTCTGGTCCGGACTTGATTCCTGCCATTGTACTGAAGAGATGTGCAGCTGAGCTTGCTCCAGTTCTTTCGCGTCTCTTCCAGATATCTTATGAATCCGGCACCTTCCCAGAAAACTGGAAATTTGCTCATGTACAGCCCATCCCAAAAAAAGGATCTAAAACCGACCCTTACAACTACAGGCCTATAGCTCTGCTTTCTGTTATAAGTAAAGTAATGGAGAGGTGTATAAATCGCGAGCTTCTGGACTACCTCGAACGTCACAGCTTGATTAGCGACAGGCAGTACGGTTTCCGGCACCAACGATCCACAGGGGACCTCCTAGCTTACGTCACGCAACTGTGGAGTAAACTCATCCAGTCTCATGGTGAGGCTCATGTCGTTGCTCTTGACATCACGAAAGCGTTCGATCAGCTGTGGCACACTGCCCTCTTGAGCAAACTTCCATCCTACGGCCTCCCAGAAAAGCTTTGCAGATGGGTGGCTGACTTTATCTCTGGCCGCAAGATATCCGTCGTAATTGACGGATTCTCCTCTTCATCCCACAACGTCAACGCGGGTGTTCCCGAGGGATCGGTCTTGGCTCCAACACTGTTTCTCTTACATATCAACGACCTCCTTTCCTGCACGATCAACCCAATCCACAGCTTCGCTGATGACAGCACTCTACATGCAGGAATTCAGAGTGACAAGCCGATCTCTGCCGCTGAGCTGGAAAAAAGAAGACTAGCGACGACTTCTTCTCTGACAAGAGACCTGGAGGCTATCACTGCTTGGGGACGCAACAATCTTGTACAGTTCAATGCTTCCAAAACACAGTACTGTACTTTGACGAACAAAAAGCGTCTTAGCGCTCATACAGTTTCGATGGACGGTCGAGTTCTACCAAAGAGCCATTCATTTCGGTTGGTCGGAGTCCAGATCACCGAGGACCTGATCTGGCACGAACACATCTCTTCAATAGCTGCAGCTGCTGGGAAAAAGCTAGGCTATTTGTTTAGGGCTAAGAAGTACTTTTCTCCGCATGACCTTCTCACTCTATACAAGGCCCAGATAAGGCCTAGCCTCGAGTATTTCTCACACATTTGGGGTGCTGCCGCCCCGACTACATTGTCCATGCTCGATGCTGTCCAGAGGAGGGCGGTCCGACTGATCGATGACTCTTCTCTAACAGACAGTCTCGGGACTCTTTCGCACCGGCGGGCCGTCGGCGATCTAGCTCTTTTCTATCGCTACACCAACGGGCTTTGCTCCTCAGAGCTCTCTTCCATGATGCCGCCGCGCGATGTGCCTGCCAGACAGACCCGCCTGTCTTCGGCGTCCCATCCTAACCGTGTCAAACTTCGTACATCCAGAACTGGCCGATACGACCGCTCCTTTATCCCGAGGGTATCTAGATTGTGGAACAAACTACGGGAGGAAGCTTTTCCCAGTTCTACTAACCTAGGCAGTTCAAAAATCGTATTAACAAAATTTCTTTGGGATCATCATAGCAGCCGCGGTGTTCCGGCATTTAGGCTTCTGCCTGCGCGGCTGTTTCGATATATAAAAAAAAAAAAAAAAGTATTAAAAAAGTCAATATCAGTTTTTTTAAATAGCTCATTGCAAAGCATTAACATATGACTCATGGGATTGTCGATAGGGTACTTAATATTAAAAAATTTATCTCTCTTGTACCTAAGAATCACCTTGGGAACAACAATAGCTACAAAATTCAGAAGATTACATTTATGAAATTTAATATTATTTATTAAGTAGTATATAAAAATAATAGACTTCTGTATCCTGCGACAGGTAAGCTTATGGAATTGATACGAGTCAAGCATAGGTCGATAAAAAACCATATATGGATAGATTTTCTTGTCTCTAACATAAATGGATCTAAGAAATCTCTTTTGTATGCGTATGTCAACCGGCCAGTGTAGACCAAATCACTGAGGCATACTCCAGGTGAGGCCTTACTAAGGCATTGTACAATTTAATTAGAGTGGCGATGTTCAGACTGGTAGAGTTCCGTATGATAAATCCTAATTTTTTAAGTGCTTTGTTAACAATAAAATCATAATGTGTAGTAAACTTCAAATCGGACTGCATGTAACCCACCAGGTCCTTAATCTCCTTGCACCTCTTTAAGGTGTGGTTGGACAAGGAATAGTTGAAGATAAGATAGCATATGTTATAGTGCAGCACTTCTCAAGATTAAGAAACATTTTGTTATCAACAAACCAGTTACATATTGAGTTGAGGTCTTATTGTAGTTTGATACAGTTAGCCAATGAGGATATCTGCTTGGATATTTTAAAATCGTCTGCAAAGATTAAACAAAATGATTTTTTAATACATTTAGGCAAAGTGTTGATAAAAATTAGAAAGAGAAGGGGCCCAACCGTGCTTCCTTGAGGCATGCCAGAGGTTGCCGAGTAAGGTTGGAAAGCACATTACTGGCTTTTACCTGGTGTGTGCGATCTGAAAGATAAGTGAAAAAGAAATTGCAGGCTTGCTTAGAAAATCCGTATCCACTTAATCGGTCTAAGAGTATGTAATGGTCAACGAGATCAAAAGCCTTAGTACAATCAGTGTACACTGTATCAAGCTGGCAGTGGTCACCAATCGCCTCAAATGCATGGTTTGCAAAGCAGGCTAAGTTAGAGGCAGTAGACTTTCCCTTACAAAAGCCATGTTGTTCATCTGCTATGCCATACCGTACATTGTCAAACAGATCTTCATAGAGAATGATTTCAAATAATTTTGCCAAAGAATTCAAGAGACAAATTGGCCTATAGTTTGGAATATTGTTGACACAACCACCCTTGAATACTGGTGTTATAATTGATTTTCGAAGTCTAGCCGGGAAATAGTTGCTTCTGATAGATATATTATATAATAGGGCAATAGGATTGGCGAGGAATTCAGAGCATCCCTTATAGATATAAGAAGGGATGTTGTCAGTGCCAATGCACTTCTTAGATTTGAGTTTCATAATACACCTTATAACTGTTTCCTCACTGACTTCCCTCAGGTTTATGTTGCCAAACTGAAAGTGACAATCATTAAGGTCTATTAACGAAGAGGGATTAAAAACTGACTCAAAAAAATTAGCAAACCCACCGGCAATGTCTTTAGGTCCATGGAAGTCACAACCGTTAAACTGCATTACCTTAGGTATGCCTGAAGCCTGTTTGGACTTAAAGAAGTTCCAGAAACACTGAGGATCCTCATTGAGGTTATGCTCAATGTTAGACTTGTGCTGGGAATATTCATTAGTTTGATGTTTTATTCTGCTACGAATCTCACCATACTCAATGAGTTGGTCCCCACAGGCCTTCCCACCCTTGATGAGAGTGTGAAGATGGTTTTTCCGATAAACTTTTTTAATAAGATCATGCGAAAACCATACTGGGAAAGTACGAGGTTTATTGGATAGATTAATTTCTTTTTTAGGAACACATTGGTCTATGCAATGATATAGTTGCTCATAAAATGAATCAAGACAAGTGTCAACATCAGATATGTCATGGAGACTGGACCAGTCTATATTCCTAGTCATTTCATATAAGAGCAAAAAATTTGCCTTGTTGTAATCATATGTAAAACAAGATTGAATTCTATCTTGAACAATACTATTGTCAAAAGGGCATTTAATAAGAAGGCATGGATGATAGGGATCCTCAGGTACAAGTGGACTCTGTTCCCTCTGTACGTTAATATTGAAGTCTGCCAATACTAAATCAAGCTTACTGTTTCTTCTAAAATTTAAAATTTCATTAAACTGCTGTAAATTGTAGAGAGTTGAGAAATCAAGCAGGGCCTGAGCCTTCTCAGAGCTATTACTATTGAGGCCAGGTATATTGAAATCACCTGTAATCAAAATTTTTGTATTATTGTTATTGCAGGTTTCAAACAAATCATAGAATTCATGGTAGTCTGCCACAGGATGGCAAATATGTAATAATGGTGTTAAAATTTCAATATGAGTTTGCTTTATAGTTTCAGCCTGTATGCCATCATAGCCAGGAGCACCATTACTTTTCAAAAATGCAATATGTTTTATCGGCTGGTCTGGTCTCTATCAAGGACTTTTGGAAGAAGGTTCTGTGTGTCTTGTCTGTTTTCTACACAGGGGTTTTGTAAAAAGCATCTGTGTGCCTTGATCTTCTGCTGGAAAGCAGTGTCGCACGATTTGTTAAACCAGCTGTTGGAGACTGGTTTAGGCATCTTCACTGTATGAGGGATGTATTCCTCCATCCCAACGTGGATAATTTCGCGGTTATCGATGAACAGACAGCCGACGCATCCGCGTCAGGGAAGCAAACATCTCTCCAAGGAAAGGTGGAGAAGTCTCTGGGCCCCTCCCAGTCGGCATGTCCGTAATTCCAAATTTTGCAGCCTGGGCGAGTTTCTGCTGCCACAGCGGTTTCTGACCGAACCCTAACCTCCACAACACCGTGGTCTGAGTTACTCAGGGGAGACAGGACAGCAGTGCTGTAAGGGGCAGGATACGTGGTCATAAAGAGATCTAGCAGGCTACTGACATGTGACGAAACGCGGGAGAAAAAGTGCTCGTCGTCGGCTGGGTCAGCTCTTTGGTAATAGCGAACGCTTCAACTGCACGACCTGCTGCATCGGTCTTGTTTGAGCCCAAACAAAGCTCATTATGGGCATTGCAATCACCGAGAAGAATTACCTGTAAAGGTAGTGATGAACAGCATCAATGTTGCTGTTAATCTTGATGTTGTTCCCTCGAGTCCACCCTCCACCTAGACATTCTGTGAGTGGAGTTACAGCCGGAATTCTTAGTACCCGAGTGATCCATCATCATTAATTTCTTTGGTTTGGAAGATAACCGTCTACGTAGTTTAGGTGTGGAAACATGCGAACATTTATAAGACACCCTGGAAAAAGCTTGCTGGTGGTACCGCCTCGGTTGACTGGTGCTTGCCTACGACCTTTTTTTTGCGTGTTAATGGTGTTAAATAGACCTAAAGTGGCTCGTTAGCGAACTTGTACCTCCACCCGATAATCAGTACTGAGGTACTCCTTAACGCGTGTACAATCACGTGAATGGGAAGCAGTTGTATATTGAATACAACACCTTCCGGAACAAGCATTTCCCGAGGCCCCGCTCAGTAGGGGTTAAATTAGATTATTAGATTATTGCTTCCTAATGCAAAAAAGTAATAGAGACAGTTTTCTAGGGAATTAAATTCATTATCATTTCACTTCCTTAAAAATTTTTCACATAGTCAACAGGTCACAAGTAGCTAATGTGGTAGGTAAATGTAACAACCTAAGTGTACGTAGTCATGCCATAAGTTCTGTCCCTCGCTTTCAAACAAGTGTAGACCTGTTAATACTTGTCCGATTGTTTACATTGTGGTGTCAGTTGATTAAGCGCTTTTCGGGTAATTACATATACCTCAGTTTGTATTGATCTCTCGAAGCATAACGATGGAGTGGGGCAAGGCAGAGAACCGTATTGCAGTGATAGCTTTACATAAGTGTAATCACAGTGCTAGTCAGATTTTTGAACTCTTACGCGGCCTTCAAATATCGCGTAAATTTGTGTCTAGGACCATTCAGCGGTACAATGAGACGTCCTCTGTTGATGACAGGCCAAGAAGCGGAAGACCTCGTCAAGTAAGGACTCCAGCAGCCATCAAAGCCGTAAAAGCCAGGATTCAAAGGAATCCACTCCGGAAGCAGAAGATCCTATCCAGGGAAATGAAGATTCCTGTCCGGACGATGTCGCGCATCATTAAACAAGACCTAGGGCTAGGGGCTTACCGGAGACGTACGGGCCAGCGACTTACGGCCACCTTGCGACACATCAGGGCGACAAGATCCAAGAAGCTCTTGGAGAGGTACGCAGCTGGGGGATTCCGAAAGATTTTGTTCACGGATGAGAAAATCTTCACCATAGAAGAAAAATTCAACCGACAAAATGACAAAGTGTATGCAAGGAGTTCACAGGAAGCTTCGGAGATCATTCCGAGAGTTGAGAGAGGCCACCACCCTGCGTCAGTCATGGTTTGGTGGGGGGTGTCCTACGAAGGGGTCACTCAGCTCCATTTCTGTAAACAGGGCGTGAAAACAAAAGCGGCAAACTATCAGAGCGACATACTGGATCCTATCGTCAAGCCTTTAAGTGGTACATTGTTTGCCAACCAACACTGGGTCTACCAGCAGGATTCCGCCCCCGCTCACAAGGCTAAGAGTACGCAGCGCTGGCTGGAAAGCAATGTGCCAGAGTTCATTGCTGCGGAAGATTGGCCCTCAGGGAGTCCGGACCTCAATCCTTTAGACTACAAGTTGTGGGACCTGCTAGAGCAGTTGGCCTGCTCCAAAGCCCACCGTAATATCGAGTCCCTGAAAGCGGATTTGATCCGATCAGCGGCAGCTATTCCTTTGGAAGCTGTGCGTGCAGTGATAGATGAGTGGCCCGCGAGATTGAAGCAGTGTGTGAAGGCCAAGGGGGGACATTTTGAATAAAACTGTTTGATTATGAATTCTAAAAATGTTGTCGAATAAATAATATCTTTCATATAAATATATCTTATCTTGTTTCATTTTTATCATGAGATTATCATGGGACAGAACTTATGGCACGACTACGTATAAAGTCTACTAACCTGTTTTCTAGAAAATAACATGTTATACCACTCTGATGGTGATGTATATATAGAGCGAAAGTCAAGCATTTGTACCAGAACATCGGGCGGCATACCCGCACTCTATGTACAATAACTTCATTGTATGATCAAAATATTTTTGGTATGGTATGATATCCCATTAAACATCCGAAAATATTAATTTTCCATACTTGTATGTGAAATAATGAATGCGGATTAGGCGGACAACGTAGCGTGTGGAATATGCCGCGCGACTGTTTCGACACGAATGTTCCACCAAGAATCATCAAGGTGTCGAAAAATCGTAAAAGACCTTTTTTGTACCCAATTTTATTCTCTACAAAAAGTAGTAGTGTTTTATACTCTTGGTTTAATCCTTAGAAGCAGAAATATCGTTACATGTTCTTTTACCATTTAATTTCTTGTAATCTGTTGACTATACGACAACATTTTTATAGAAGCAAAATGATGAAGAATTTAATCCATACAAAATTGTTTCTATTACGTTTTTTACATAGGATCGATGGTTTTCGAGATCAAACGCATTTATCTAAATGGCGACAAATGCTCCAGCCCTATCATGACGCCAATTTCACCTTATCAATAGGAAGCAACAATCTAGTGATACCAAGAAAAAAATTACTGTCTTCCAATTTGTAGCATTTCTTTATACAAAATCTCCCAATTGGCCTATATGCCTATATGCTTTGTTAACAACATTAATTTCATCATATTAATTCACTAATCTAAAGTCAACTAGATAATTCTCTCCCATTTAGTTGACAAAATTTTTTGGACATGGATCATTCTATGATACATTTCAGCAAATTTACGTGTTATCATTACCTAGAAGCTATCACTAGTAAACAATTCTGAGGAATGAGTCATATTGTTGTATTATAATTATCTCGATATTCATAACAACAATTTATCAGCTAACATATGTGTTATTTCTCCAATAACCCACTACTAATTTACAATTTTTGCAATGGATTACAGAAAAGAGTTTTCAAAAGTGATTACTATTCCATGTTATGCATATAGACGGCTACTAATCATGTTTTGCACTATGAACTTAATTGATTTACATTATCTGAATTCTGGACAGTAATTACAGTTTTTACATGAATTACTAAGATTGTTTTCATGTCTCATTGAGTATTTTATTGTGCAACATAGTAATAAACATGCTTTATTACAAAGTTGTTGCTCTGGTTTCAGATTATGTACAAGTAATCATATGCCATGTGTTTGCTTATGAGCAAATCGACAAATTTTGGAAAATATCAATCAAATAATATAAAATTGTTGCGTTATTTTGAGCATATGATGAAAGTAAGGTGCTATTCAGATTTAGGCACAATATGCTTGCAAATTAACAATACGTATACTCCCCTGGCGTGCTACTTTCTGAACTTTTACTACAAATATCAACAAATCTCTGCATATGTAACTATTATAACATTATATGAGTACTCTTTCATGAAAAGAGATACTAAACATTTGATTAAACGCATAAAAACCACGTTTTTAGTGGTTCCTGGGGATTGTGCCACTCTCATCTGGTACAATTCAAATTCCGTATTTTCGTGTAAATGTGACAATTTCGCGTTTGGACCTTGATCAATGCGTAGCAAATCAAGAAATGATAGTTTGAACTAGCGCGATTTCGCCTACTGAAACCAGGATCACGTCAGTGACCCACATAGTGTCCCCAGACACCCTTTTCCCACTGGTTCCAGTATTTATCCTAAATATATATTTGTGGATTCCGTTGGTACATTACTGCAGCTATATAAAAACAAATATTCTTCAATACAAATGTCATGAATCACATACAATAATATACAATAGAAAATAATATAAGCAGTGAAAGCAATGACTGCATCCCACTATCCCACTATCAGAAAAAATTCTAGTTTCCAAACACAATCGTTATCCTGAGGGTCTGTGAGCTCTCAGTCTATAGGCAGTCTATAGAACTATTTGTGTAGTTCGGGGCTCGTTGGGGAGACGAAAAGACTTTATTGTTTGTTATGCAGTATAGGGAGTATCCGTGTTTATGGAATACATGATCTCCATTGTATAAAAATAAAATCGCTAGAGACAATGCTTACAAGTCTTTATTGAAGCAAATGACTGATAACAATTTAACATTGAAATTTATGAAAAATAAGATAAAAAACCTAAGAACAACCTACCACCAAGAGTTAAAGAAGATAAAGGAAAGTTTTCACAGACTGGCATATCCAAAACTAGCATGTGTATTTTGGGATGTCGTAGGACAAGTAGTTAGCATACACGTTACTGGCCACTGGCATGCTATTTTACTGGCATGTGTATTATCGCCTTTATAGGATTTACTTGTTTTAAAACCGATTGAGTTTTTATTGTATTTTTGTATAGTTTAAATGTCACCTCCTGTGTACACATTTTCTCCTGCTACCTATAAAAGCTGTCAAAATTAAAATACTATCTGATCGTGTCAGCCAGTAAGTGTTGGGTGTATATCGTTTCGACATCGCCCTTAAATTACAAGTGAATGTACTAAGTTCGTCGAATAAATTCGCGATTTTTATCAGCTACATTCTGTAGGGTGTTGTGCGTGGTCAATTCAGTAAGAGTAAACTTACTCATCATCTATAATGAATAATAATAAGTGCAAAATATGCAAGTGTCCGGATTGTCGGACAGTCCTTCCCGTTATTTGATGGGATCTTCACTGTCGTCTACTTGAACCTTTGTGGACAACAATGCAGGATATGGCTCTGTCCACCTGGGATTGACGGATTCCTCAGAATTATGTGTCCTTTGCCGATGTGGGGAATTTTGAAATATTACCAGATAACCAGCTGTCATTGTATTGTAATGGAAACTCGTAAAATACGGTATAAGAACCTGGGGCTGTACCTGACCTTGATCGCTTGTATGTCAATAATTCTTAGTTGCTGTTTTGACGGCTGATTGTTTCGTATGATTGTGATTACTAATGACATGCACGCAAAGATATGTCGCGAGAATAACTGCCTTGTTTATCATAAAACAGTTGCGTTTTTATTTGTGATCTCCGACAGAAACATGTAGTTTTTATTTACTTTATGACTTTATTTTTATTATTATCTTCAAATAACATTCATGGGCGTGTAACTTTGAAATAAATAAGAATGGATATACATACAAGTTTTGCGTTTTTGTTACTTGAAAAGAAGTGTACTTTCTGATCCCAACAAGCAGCTAGAGATAGAAACTATAGATATGGACAAAGAATGGCTCAATATTTGTTAGGAAAGACGAAAACTCTAGAATCATGCAAATCAAAAATAGTAACAGCATCGAAAATAATGTAATTTCAAACGTTTCTATCATTCCTAGACTTATTGAATTATTACAATGTACAATAACATACCATCAGTATATTACCAAAACGTACAAGGATTATAGACTAAGACTTTGAGTTTTGACAAGATGTCTTCTGATTACTACATAATATGCCTAACGGAAACCTGGCTCGACAATTCAGTATTATCTCGAGAGTTATTCAACAATGGATTCAATGAATACTCAGTGACATTAGAAGTATTACATCCAGAAAAAATAATTTCTTCAACTTGATTTTTTGGCAATGAGGTAGTCTTACATCAAGAATGAAACGATAACATTTTCACGAAAGTTTATTGACAAGTAATAAGAAAAAAATTGATAATGTGCTGGGCGACCCCGCAGCTGAATACACTCCTGTATACGTCTACGCATCGACAAAATGATATCTGGTTGTGGCATCTCATTCCAAGCAACTCGAACTTCGTGGATTAGCTGTGGAAGAGTCTGTGGCGGATGGTGCAAAGTGGATCGCAGTCAGAGGAAGCACTAGCCGTGGACGGCATGAAAAAAGTCCAAAGGCTCGAATGTGGCGATAGAGCAATACGGTCTCGTAGGGTAGTTCTGTGGTACGCTTTGGTGGAACAGTTGTCCTTCTTCGTGTTCATCTACCTTCTTCTATCCATACACGCATTACCGTCATCGCAGTACAAAAACAGGGCGGCCAATTGCGCGATAGAACAAACCATCTCGATATGCAATAATTATACCCCTGTCAAAGTCGCTAACATGGTGATAATTTGGACATCTCCGAACTCGAGGCGTTTTGTTATGCTTAACACTAGTAAATGAAAGGCAAATACATAACTAAAAATATCTGTACTAGCCAGCTCTCAGAAACTGATTTTTTCACAAAAACTAAGAGATAATATTTTAACAAAGGTAAGCAAAAACAAAGATAAAACGTTGACATTGTCGCCTCGGCATGCTTTAAATATATTCATTATGTTAAAAAAAGGAAAATTGAAGAAATTATTTTTTCTGGGTGTAATGTCACTGAGTATATATAGACGACATCAAGCAAGTAATTTCGAAGAAGGATGGTGGTGGTGTGCAGTCAAGGAGAGGTTCCGTTCAGAACGTCTTACCACGTTCGAGTCGAACACCGAATATCTTAGGGTGCCCATCCAGAGTGACAGCGGTGAGAAACTTTTGATTTGTGTTGCATATCTCCCTCCAAGAGATCATGAGGCTCGCAGATTTGTTGTAGATATTTTGAACAATATTGAACATTCGCTCCGCTCCGACTGTGTAATGGTCATATGAGAATTATCATCATCGTTCATTGGTATTTATCTACGAGGTTTTTAATGTACGGTCTTTATCCAAAACAAATTAGACCATTCATGAATTCCAAAAAGCTAACTATATGGATATTAGTTCAATTGGGATGAACTGCTTCTGCATTGTTCAGATGTCAATGAAATGGTTGACATTTTTACTGTCAAGCTCAAAGATGTAGTTGAAGCAAGTGTACCTAAATTTAAAATCAAGTGTAACTATCCCATTTAGTAAATGAGAAACTATCAGAACTATAGAGAGGAAGAAAACATATCGCAAGAAATGCAAATTGTATAATGGACCTACGAGCTCTTGCTGCATACTCAGCCTTTAGGAAAAAATCTAGGCAGTTGATAGCCAAAGACTTTTAAAGTTATGTAACAAATATTGAGAATGCAATTCAAGTTGGTTTAAAGAAATTTTGGAAGTTTATAGCAAATCGTAAAAATTCATATATACGTACAATCATTCCCTGGGAAATAACATACAATAACAAAAGTCCCAATGAGCCAATCGAAATCTGAAATTCTTTTGCCGAGTACTTCAGTAGCGTTTTTTCTACAACTAGTGTTTCCGACAGTCCTATGGATGAAGGCATACCCAACGGTTTAAAAATAATTCGTAAGAAGCCAGTACTTGAAATTATTGACTCTTTAGATATCAACAAATCTGCTGGAATTGGCAATATACCACTAATATTTATCAAAAAATGTAAAATGAATTTATACAAACCTCTTACTTTAATTTACAACACCCGTTTAGAATTTAACACATTCCCCGATGCTTGCAAAAAAACCTCCGTTATACCTATTTTTAAAAGTGTAGATAGGTACATTGCAGACAATTACAAGGCTATTAGCAAGCTGTGCATATTATCGAGGATGTTCGAAAAGTGAATTTATACCAAAGAACTTTCTGATGTAAAATGAATGAAATATTAAAGTTTAAATACACTATACAATAAAAAACAGAATGTTGACCACTCACTTGTAAGCTACGTAGCTTTGTAATATTTTTTTTCGGTACTGAATTGAATATATATTTCATTTATATACATAGATTATAAATAACAATCCTTACAATTTAGTATGCTTAACTATTCTGTGGTTGTCTATTTTTGGAGATTTTCTGTTACATGTCTCTAATTTGTTAAATAAATAAATATGCATCACATTTTTTACAATCAATCAATCAAAATTTATATAACCTACATACTTAACATTACAGAACTATTTTATTTATTAAAAAAATACTATGCAGAGCGGCTCGAGGCTGCTTCTTCGCCTAAGACAGTCTTTATTGGACTCTCTGAAAGACTGTAATATCAATTTATGCTAAGGGCGGAGAAATTCAATCTCCGGTCCTTGTGGAGATTTGCAAGACATTGTATTGGCCTCTACTTTGATACCCTGGCTGCTAAAGGGCTAAGTGGACAGGTAGGTCTGTGATTAGTTGTATCTGTAGCTTCACTAGCATTTTCTGTTGCTTTGGTACCGGGATCCTTGCAGCGCATTTCTCCAAGTTGTTTCGATGGAAGATAGCGTGGAAACCCCCCTCAACCTTGTAGGCTTTCTTCAAGCAGACTCGAGTGAATTCAACCCTGTCCGACTTATCCTTAATTTATTATACTTAATGTAGCTTAGATGCTTTAGAGCGAGAAAGTAGGAAAAACAATTATTGCTGGTGGTTGTGTTCAAACCGGCGAAGAAACGTTTTCAAACATCCATGCTGCGAAAATTATAGATGTCATCTTAATAATCACTATAATCTGTATGAATATCTTTTGAGCGATTTTTTATCGGTAGGCTCTGCTTACACACGCAGCGGTTTATTATTTTTAATGAATCCCCAACGAATTGTTGCAATGTGGTTACTGTACCAGCATATAAAGCGTTGGAGAATTAAGGGACAATTATGGATTCATTTTTCTCTTTGGTCTCCATTCAGTTCGCAGCAAACTTGGATCCATGCTTCTCTAGTAGCGTTTCTGTCTTTAAGTATTTCCAAAGTTTCATCCCATAAAACTGGTCTTGCTTCCACTAGCGCAATAAGTATGTCATTATCTATGTTTATCTCTTTATCCATTGTAAACGTATACCCAGTCGTAATCACGGCCGTTAAACAATCGGTAAATGTACAAGCGCGTGTTCAAACACGTATGCCTCTACAGGGTCTGTCCGGAAAGTAATAGGACTCATTTTCTTCCGCCATGACTGTACTTCGGAGCGTGCGCGCACCGGCTGCATTCGGTAGAGGGCGTTCCTAGCTAACGAATGAGCGGCTGGTCAGTTGTCTCCGAGCACTTGGAGAGTCAGGACAGGCATTGTCGCGCGACGTGTTTCTGTGAGTGGTGCAAGCCGAAAATGCAGCGTTCGTTAGAGCAGAGGTACGCGATTAAATTCTGTGTGAAACTCGGTAAATCTGCGACAGAGACGTTTGATATGATCAAGCAGGCTTACCCAGGTGTTGCTTTAGCAAGAAGTAGTGTGTTTCGGTGGCCCCAGGCCTTTTTGGAGGGCCGGGAAGAGGTCGCTGATGAAGACCGTGCTGGAAGACCTTCGACTTCGACAAACACCGATAATGTGACTCGTCTGCGCAAAGTTTTGAACTCAGACTGTCGACTAAGTATTCGTTTGATTGCCATGATAAATTTACCAAAATCTGTGGTTCATGACATTGTGATACAGCATTTGAACATGCGCAAGGTGTGCGCGAAGATGGTCCCAAAAGTGCTCAATGACTACCAGAAATTACGGAAGTGTGCCAAGAAAATTTGAACATGTGTGAAAGTGACCCCCAATTTTTGAATAACGTAATCACAGGTGACGAGTCGTGGATCTTTGAGTATGATCCCGAGACAAAGAGGCAATCTTCCGAGTGGCACACGACGGCGTCTCCTCGCCCAAAAAAAGTGAAAAATGAGCAAACCCAAAGTGAAAAAGATGCCCATTGTCTTTTTTGACATCAAAGGCATCGTCCACCATGAATTTGTTCCTCCTGGACAAACCGTCAACACCAAGTTTTACGTGGAAGTGCTCAGGAGACTCAAACGAGGGGTCAGTCGGGTCCGACAAGACATCGCAGCCGACTGGAAGTTGCACCACGACAACGCCTCATACCGCCTTTCTTGTGAATAGCTACCTGACCAAGGCCGGCATCCCAACGCTTCACTAAGGAGCATTTAAGCTTAAAAATCGGTCAAAAGTTCAAAATATAAATTGAGCCCTATTCCACCCAAGTCGCATTTTTGTTGTTGTCAAGTAACTGATCTATCGTAAACCGGTTTTCAAACGAAATCGTAACTCATCGTCTCGGCGAGCAGGTAGTCGGAACCCAGTCCCAGTACGCGGTGCATGTCAATGTGATCGACACGCTCTCATTTCGGACAATCAATCGTTTGTTGTTTTATTGTATTTGAAGTAAATTATCAGAAATTTTGTCATGGATAGTGAAAAACCAGGTATGTTATTAATTTTAATCCATAATTAGTTTGAATTTAAGATATTTATCTTATTTTTTTGTACTTTAAGGGCATGCGTAATTATTGTTTTTTTTACATAATTTTTTCAACAAATTGGTATTTTTGTCGTATCTACGAGTCCGATCGAGTTACGTAGTTGTTGTTATAATAAAGGTTAGAGTTCCACCTTATTTGCAGAACAATTTTATTTTCCACATATTTCCACTAATTCGGTAAAACATCAGTTTTAATGACAGAGGCGAAATTCAGTTTTTTTATTAATGTAATTTTTTTTCTAATTTGTTACAGATGCACCATCTAATGTAATTCAATTGACAAGGAAATCTCTATTTGACATTTTTAAAGAGAGTTCAGCGCGAAAATTAGATGAGAAATTGTTATTCGTGGAAAATAAAGTTCGGGAATTAACAAAATGTCCACAAGAGGAATTCCAAACTATAAGTTACGACTTGAGGCATTTCAAATCAGAACTAAAGAAGAGATGGAAGTCGGCATTCTATATTGAGGAACGATTCACTAAAAATAACGACGAATGGCTTAAAGTTTCAATATCAGTACATAATTGGACACATACTCCTACTAAGCCAGGTCGGCCAAATAAGGACTTTCAGGATCTGTCAGATCGAAGCAAACGGCGTAAAACAAAGGAACTTTGGGAACAAGTTTCTGTCGAGGAGCTAACGTATGCAGCTAGCGTTAGTCAGCGGATGTCAGGAAATGCCTCAGCATCTAAAATCATAAGAGATGTTACTTGTACGCCAACAAGAGCAAAAAAGTATAAAAAAACCTTAGAAATGGCTCGAAATACAAAAATCAAGAAGTACACACCCGAAGAGGCATTATCGATATTTGTTGAAGGCGATTTTACTAGGAGTCAGTGGGAGCTACTACATGAATCAAATAAAGGCGTGTTTCCTTGTTACACTCTTATCAGAGAGGCAAAAAAAGTTTGTTATCCGAAAGAAGAGTCAATGCGAGTTACTGAAACGGGTGCCGAAGTTATACTTCAGGATCTAGTCGACCACACTGCTACAAGACTTTGTCTTTTTCTAAAAGAAGCGCTCGAACATTTGGCTGAGTCGGAATTAAAGAATTTAGAACTCATAATAAAATGGGGATGTGATGGTTCGCAACAGAAACAGTTTCAACAGAAGTTTACCGATAGCTCACGCGACGATGCCAATCTATTCCAAAGTTCTTTGGTTCCACTGAGGCTGCAATACCACAAAGAAGAGGTAATCAAAATTTTATGGCAAAATCCTACACCCTCATCCACGCGTTTCTGCCGGCCCATACGTATTCAGTTTTTACACGAAACCGTGGATGTAACAAAACAGGAAATAAAATACGTCGAGGATCAAGCTAAAGAACTGGTTGTGACGAAAATAACAAACTTATGTTCAAAGGGAGACATTGATGTGCGACATACCTTAATTCCCACAATGGTAGATGCTAAAGTGTGCAATGCGGTAACCGGCACAACATCTACTATGCGTTGCTACATATGTGGCAAAACATCCAAAGACTTCAACAATTTAAAAAATAAAAGTGCTGAAGATCCCGAATCATTACGATTCGGCTTGTCCACTCTACATGCGAGAATACGTTTATTCGAAACTATTTTACACGTATCTTACAAACTTCCTCTACAGAAATGGCAGGCTCGTACAGATGAAGAAAAAAAAGTCGTAAAAGAAAACAAAAACAGAATCTATAAGGAATATAGGGAAAAAACTGGTTTGATTATAGACATGCCAAAAGCCGGTTATGGAAACTCCAATTCGGGGAACACTTCAAGAAGGTTTTTTAGTGACCCAGACCTGGCTGCAGAAATAACCGGTATTGACATAGAATTCATAAAAAAAGTCAAGACTATTTTAGAAACTATCTTCTGGATACAAAATAAACATTCAAAAATTTGAGCAATACTGTGAAGAAACTGCACACCTGTATGTCAACCTCTACGGATGGCACCCAATGACACCAACCCTACACAAAATCCTTGTGCATGGCTCTACAGTTATAAAACATGCCATCTTGCCTATCGGGCAATTGTCGGAGGAGGCTGCAGAAGCCCGCAACAAGCATTATCGATCTTATAGAACAGATTTTGGCAGGAAATTTTCCAGAACGCAGTGCAACCAAGATGTTTTAAACAGACTATTACTCACATCGGACCCTTTTCTAAGTTGCGTGCGAAAAAGGAAGCAAGTAAAAAGACAACGGTTCTCAACGGAAACGCTCGCTCTTTTAGAAGCGGAAGATCTAAATGTAACAAGTGACGAAGAAGTGCAAACTGATGCTGAATAGGAATGAATAGGACTAGTCTTTTTTAAGACTATACATAAAGTCCAAAACTGAATAGAAATAATTTTTAATAATTTTGCCTTTTTTACTAATTTTAATGAATATATTCCTTTTTTTTAACTACACATGCATTTTTATTCATTTTTAATGATAAAGAACGCATAAAAGATTTTTGACCGGTTTTCAAGCTTAAATGCTCCTTAGTGCGCTTCCGAAGCCGCCCTACAGCCCAGATGTGCCCCCCGGACTTTTTTTTGTTTCCTCGCCTGAAAAGGCCGATGAAAGGCAAGCATTTTGAGACGACAGAGGGGATCCAAGCAGCATGCACCGCGGCTCTCAAGGCTATTCCGGAGAATGACTTCCGTGACGCCTTCAATGCTTGGAAATCGCGCTGGCAGCGCTACATAGACGCAGAAGGAGCCTATTTTGAAAGTTTTTAAAGAATTGTAACGATTGGCTCAATAATTTTTTTAAATCGACTCAGTCCTATTACTTTCCGGACAAATCCTGTATATTCCCGGTACCGGCGCATTACGGTGACAATGTCCGGCTGCTAACCGGCTTTTTTCGGGCTGGTCGGTGGTCGGCCAATGTGCAAGCTTCAATGCCCTCCAATGGTTTACTATCAAAATGTGGTAGACCGATATTTTACCGGCCGTCCAAAATCGGTGTGTGCAAGTAGGCTAACACTACGCTTTTAGTATGTGAATAACAATTACATTTTGCTAAACTAAAAATTGCTCTTGTTCTGTGTCGATGACTGAATGAATGAAAATGATCCAAATATAATACTGGATTTTGTTTTGTTATCAAAAACCACATGAGGAGCTGTAAGCTGGAGATTCATTAACCGCACATCTTATTTTTGCCAATGGGTCAATTTCATAAACCTATGTACGATTTTTGGCGTGGATTTTGTATCACAAACTGATTTTTTTTATTTTTTGACATTTTCTTGGATAGCTGTGTATGCAGTTTTGGATCTCTGCTTCCAACTGTAACTGTTAATTCAGATTTGTAAAATGTAAATTATATTACAGTGAAAGGGTGTTTATTGATGCTTAACCTAATTTTATAGAATTTTAAATATTTTAAACCCTCCATATACTAACATTATTTTGCTACATTATTATTTCTGTTTGGTACAGTCTTTACTACTTCTACAGGTTTTGGTTTGACACTAAATGAGTTACACCTACTACAATTACTAGACTGTCTATCCATTTTCATGACAAAGTGTTGAGAAGCACTGAAGCTATTGTTCCTCACACATGACCTTCTTTCTGTAGACAGTCTTGTATCTGATGTTTTTTCTGTAATATTGAGTCTTGAAAATTCACGTAATAAAGTGTCTTTTGATGTGTGCTTGTTGCTCAGCCTCTTCGAAGTGCCCAATTGCATGCTCAAAGTTCTCAGGTTTTCTTGGGTTTTACTTAGATCAGATCTGTGGAAAATAATCTCTTAAATTAATACTGTTGAAGCATTGGGGGGAGGATAATGAGAAATAAAATGTTTTAAAATATGATCGTTTTGTAGCGGATGTTTTAATGATAAGGAGTTATCTTTTTAAAAATGGTTGTTCTCCAAAAGGTGCCTAATACTACTGCAGAAGTACTTGTTGGACATACTGAATTTACTCTGTTACACTGTTTAGCAGACTTGAACTACGGTTGTATATATTGTTTCTAATCTGGGATTTTCAATGAGATATTGTACGTCATTATTTAGATCCTGCAGCGGTACTCATACAATGTGTTTGGTCACGACATACCGATATTTAAGAGGGGTATTTTTCAGCTATTAATCGACCCCCCTAGAATGTCCTACCTCATCCCCCTTGAAATGGCAGCAATTTTTATTTTTACGTTACGATTACGGTAGTGGATGTATGAAAATTGTAATAAGTAATTGTCACAGAATGATGAATTTGGTGTCATTTGAACGATGACATGTTGTCCTAGCGATTATTGAAAAACTTGTTTTGATACTAACCGTCAAACATACTTAAAAACAGACAATTATTTTGTGCATTTCCGCACACCATTCAAGAACTAGTCTATGAAGTTGTACTTTTTTGTGCTAATTCTACAGCTTTTTGTTATCCTAAGTATTCTACGTTAAGCAATAAATGCTATCTAACATGGGTCAAAATAGGTGTAATAAAATGCAAATTGTTTTCAAACTTTGAATACATAAAAATGACAAACCAATGCTTCTTATAGAGAGTTTGGACATGTTTAATGCTACAGAAGCTGTTCAAAATGTCCTCCATTATTGGTTATGCACATTGCTGTTCTTAAACAATGTGTCGTGTTGAGCGGCAGCCCATCTCCGTGTCAGCCCTAATTTCGTTCGCAGCGGTATGGATCCATTTCAAGGGGGGTGAGGTATGACATTGTAGGGGGTGGATTTGTCGATAAAAATGGCTGAAAAATATCCCTCTCAAATATCGGTATGTCGTGACCAAACACATTGTATATGATTCTAATATATTTATGTACTTTATTCCAGAAAATAGATTCAATAAATTCCGTAGTCAAAAATTTCTTTTAGGGCCGTATCGTCAGTTGTTTCTACAATTGTAGGACGCCTTTATGGCCTCCGCGATTTCCATAGTTTTCTAGTGCTCTGTGCCAGCGCTCCATTTTGAGGTTATGTTACAAATATCTGGCATCAAATTCTTTATGCTTTTGATTTATATCATCTGTTATATCAGTCTAAAATTTCCTACAATTCAAAAAGAAAGCATAGCCTCACATTAGGAGAGCGCTGACGCTGACACGGAACAGTAGGAATATAGGAATTTCTTTCAGCCTTTCTGAAGGAGAGAAAAGACTATGTCAAGGAGGCCATAGAAGCATCCTACAATTGTAGGAACGACTGACAATTCGGCCCTTAGTGCTACGTGCGAGTGATTGTAGTCGTGACTGCTTTTGGCGTGAAAAGTAAAAGAATATTTGTTTTTTTTACCTGGTCGAATGTTTTATCGGTATTGGCATAGTACTGTTGATCGGCGAGTTCCTTCTAAGATGAGAGGTCTCCGACAGGTCCAATTCCTCTTTGGTTTTTGTAATGCCTATGAATGACTTTGCCTTCTTCAGTGTTTCCAACATGGCCAGAAGCGTTTGTATCTAATCAAAATTAACAATGCGGTTGTTGTAATCGGCACAAACTGCCGTGTTGTCTATTTGTAACTACCACTGATAACGAGCTTCTTGTTATTGTTAAAATGGACATTTGAAATATTACAGTTTATTCGTTTATTGTCTGTATCGTGAGATAGCGCACAGTGATTGTAATGAATGCGGTTTGATGGAATGCATATCGACAGGAGAATTATCTAGAAGTATTTTGAAACAATAGGAAACTTGAATGTTTCATTTGCACTTATATATGCTGAGATAGTATTTTGATCACTGTTTTTGAGTTCAAGATTATCTATGTAATAGTGTTTAATAGTATTTTTTTCAACCTATACAATTTTTATTAATCATCAGACCATTGCATATTTTTATGTAAAAGAGTTGAAACAAATATGTTAATGAAAGCACCTATTAATCATGTGTGCGAGCGCGCATAAGCTGTCTAACGTCTGTGACATTTTCTGCTGCAGCTTTTCAGAAAGAAGAACTGTGTCCTGTCAGTTTGTAGTTTTCTAAAATTAGTTCTAGGTAAATTTAGTACATCGATTATTTTTTATTACTCATTGTTCTGTAAATGGTGTACACTGTTGAACAATATATGCTTTATTATTAATACATGAAAAAATGGCGTCGAGTAGGTTGACTTTGCACTTCCCACGCAACGTCTAAGTTCATAAACTATTATATTCAGCACAAGTTAGTCCCTTTGAGAAAAAAGTTACGAACATGTATAACAGAGATAAACAGATCAAGCTACTCAAACAGGCTCACACAATTAGTGCATAGATATTCTTTCCCTGCCCTACCCGTAGTCGATCTGGCACCGTCTGCCCTCCCCGATACCTAACCTCACAACGCACCAGACGCTGCAGTAAGGCCAGAATACCTATCAAGGCAGGTGCCGGGATGCGATCGAAAGGATACTCACGACATAGAAGTGTTACACCCAGAAAAAATAATTTCTCCAACTGTTGGAGTAATGGTTTGAGGTGCAGTAGCCGATCACCCCTTCTCTTTGTTCAAGGCAGTATGACTGCTGCGCGTTATGTTGATGATGTCCTACAAACCACTTTACTGCCGTATCTAGAGGGGCGTCCAGACGTGATTTTTCAGCAAGACAACGCACGTGCCCATATTGCTCGTCGTACTACAGATTTTCTTCAAGAAGCAGGTGTTTTGCCCGTTCACTGGATTTAAATCCCATCAACCATGTGTAGGGTACGATGGAGAGGAGACTATCCTCGGCTACGAAGTTGGAGTTGCTTGGAATGATGTGCCTCAACCAGACATCGATCATCTAATTTTGTCATTGCCTAGATGTATACAGGAGTGTATTATTATTTTTTTATTACATGTCAGTCAAATTTCGTGAGAATGTTATCGTTTCATTCTTGATGTTAGTCTACCTCATTGCCAAAAAATCAGGTTAAACAACTATTCTGGGTGTAACACTTCTAATGTCACTGAGTATATTTCTCTACCATTCCAAGTTTCAAGTGCAAATGTACAATATGTCTAATAGGTACGTAGAATTACCAAGGTTGTACGTATAAATATACTATCAAGAAAATGAGATATACACTCCCCCCACCCCCTACAACGCTCCAATTTTGTACTCCTGAAATTTTTCTTAAAAATAGTGAGGATCCTCTGAAACATCAAAAAACGAAGCTTGATTATTAAAAACCACAAAGCTTTTCCGTCCTTGTCATAATAACGTTATTTGAAAATTTCATCAAAATCCGATCGGTACTTTTCAAGTTATAGACGGGCCAAGGATTAGAGGACAGAACAACACACCGCACAGTTAGCCACACCGACTGACATGCCAACAGACAGACAGGTCAATGGATATGAGTGACATTTTCGAATCGCAATTACAGTACTTCCTAGACAGTATTCTTGGGAAGTAATAGCTCCAAGCTTTGTGTATTCACCAAAATTATTCACTGGGCTGTTATGATCGAGCAGCTTGTTATAGTCTAATCGACTTAAAAATGTGTTCCGATCTGGAATTAGAGGCGTTCCCGATTTTGAAGTCTTAAAAATGTAGATTCGAAATATCCGTCTTTTTAGCCTGCCTGCTTCTCTGTACGGAATATTTTCATATTTTTTTTCAATCTAACGACACGAAATTTGGCGTCTACAAAGCGCGTTATCATTCTTTTATGAACGAGAAGTTGCAAAACTTGCCCTCTCCAGAGTTTTTCCACCCCATTTTCCTAGAATGTGACACTTATGATTATTTGACATTGACATGAAAGGTATGATCACGTCCGATTGGTATCCGGCGAAAAATGAGTTACTATTGGCTGACTGCTTTAGTGGGAAATATGGATGATTTAAATGAGATCTGTTTCATAATAGAAATCAGGGTAATATCAGTGTTATGTTGCATGACATGAATGTACCATATACCTACATCACGAAAAACCATGTATGTCACCCTTTTCCGCCTGTCTGTCGAAACTTTGTCACGAGGTTATTGTGATACTGACTCCAGAAATCTTTATTGAATTTCACAGTAGCAGTTTCGCGAAAAGTTGGTTTTTCTTTTGGAGGGGAGGGAGTTGTCAACTTTCTATTTACTTTGGGGCAGGGGGTTGCGGCTCTCTAATTGCGGCCTGCCACTTTATTGTTTCTGAGTGTTATATGCCTAGATTTACTTACTAAATAAATAATTATTATAATTACGCGACTAAATACATAAAGAATGTCATATAAGTGGTTATATTTACTTTGCCACCTTGTGGCCCTTGCCTCTTAAAGGTTGCCTACTACTACTTTAGGGCATAGTCAACTAATTCTAAGGATCTAAGGGGTTTAAATAATTTATAATAGGCATTCCTTATATACCATTTATTACTAATGGCGCTTAGAATTTTCGTGTACCAAAGAATTTATGTACCTGATACTAACTGTTTTCTCAGGAATGGTTTTCCTCACCAATCGGTGACCAATGACATCTGGTGGTACTACATGATCTCCATGGCTTTTTACTGGTCCCTGTGCATAAGCCAATTCTTTGATGTCAAGAGGAAAGACTTCTGGCAGATGTTTATCCACCACATAGCCACCATTGTGCTGATGTGCCTTTCCTGGGTGGTGAACGTCTTCAGGATTGGTACCTTGGTACTTGTGGTGCACGATTGTGCTGATATACTTTTAGAGGTGAGCTGATAGATAGATATGCATGCGTATTAGATCAAATTTAGATCTAGGTCAAAGTAGTGGATTCAGTTTTTATCACCCGTATAAGATCGCATTGCCCATGTCAGGTCTTTAGAGGGGTAAATTTGATAAGGATGTTGCATATGTCTCTCTCTGAGCTATATATTTTTTATGAGTAAGAAGTTACAAAAACGGTGTATTGCTATTTTCGATAAAGCATGTATATACAAAATTGATCCGAGTAATTCTCGGAATCACAGCAGGGACAACTGACATAGAGGTCTGTATAGCTTGAAAAATCCAGGCTCTTCATAGCGTATCTTTTGTCACAAAAATATTAGTAAAATAAAATAAGCGCTATCACCATGAGAATCAGTCCAAGTTAACCCCCAACTTTCCATTTTCTTTATTCTCCTCAATGATAGTGACATCATGGCTAACAATCACATTTCTCGATCATAAAGTATCCTTTTGTGGTGTCGCTAAATCCTACAAAAACCATTATGTGATTTTTTGTCCCACTTTATTTTTTTTTTTGTTTTGGAACGTGGCGGTGCTTCCAAAAAATTTTACATGGCTCAAATCTAGCTTTTTTCCTGATCATATCTCTATTGGTGCAGACTTGCACCAATACCCTCATTCCGTAGATAAACAGCAGTGTTGACCGCCTCTGCCAAAAACTGTTTTCTCAAGTTGGCGTCAAACAGCAAACACCTTGCCTTTTCTAGGTTCTGTTCATACGGTATGCATTGCCATTTTCCCCAGGCGTAGGACTTAATCAAGTAGCTTGCTATTTTTATAAAAACCTTGATTTGACAGTAAAATTTCTTCAAACGTTAATGCTTGACTTGATTTTTTTATTATTCTACTTGACTTGAGGTCAAGCATTTTCAAACTACATGATACTTGCGATGAGCCGTATTTTGTATTTTAATGGAAATAATCACGAGTGGTGGAAAAGGCATTAAAATGCATTTCCACATCTAGTGAACCCCTCAACAGAGTAAGCCATAAATCCGTTAGGATCATCATGTGTCTTAACTCGTGGTTAGCGAATGAGAAGCTAATTAAGAATTTTTCATTTTTTTGTATCAGCTGATGAAATGTTTTTTTTTCTAATTTTATCGTTATTTTATTTGTTATACGATGAACAAATTATTTTGTTCGATATGTATTGTTTTCTCTGTAAGTTGTAACAAAGTCAACCCATCTATCACCTCTGGTAAATCTGGTACTTGTCAACTTTTGGGCAGCTTCAACCATACTATTTACGTACTCACCCATTGATTGACAATTTTCTCTTCCGATAAAAATCAACGACCTCAACAGACTTATTTTTCTGCTGAATCCAGTATCTTCGTAAAGATTTTTCAGTTTCTCCGGGACACCCTTAGCATCTTTCATTTCCTTCACGTGCACATATAAACCGAAGTCAGTCGTCAAAGTTATCCTTGATCTTGCTTGCGCCACCCTGGTCTCATCCGTTTCCATGACAACCAAGTACAGTGCGCAAACACGTTTTCAGCCTATCTAGCACTAGAGACCTTTCGACGGCAAACGACAATTCGTCGTGATTTTCCCCGCCACATAGCTTCGTAACACGAGAAAATTTGTAGTCATCTCTTGTGTCTCGTATACTCAAAATAACAAAATTTTGACTCAAAAACGCTCTGGGTTCATAACCTATTAGAATTAAACATGTGCTATCACCGATGAACATGAGGGCTGCGTTGGTGAATTCTTACAAAGTGTACTTTGTACTGCTGTAAGTAATGGTCGCAGAAAACGGTTTAGAAATTAGTGAGCTGTCATCGAGTGTCTCTGTAATAATTTAAGCTTTGTAAAAATAAAGTTGCACAGTATTCCAGAGTAAAATTTTATCTATCAATCTACATATCATTACTGTGTATAGTATTGCAGTACCAAGTGATTTACAAACACACCCCAGTAGGAGAAAATTGGAGATAATATTTATTTCTGAACTATCATGAACCACAAAACACAAATGTCAAAATGTCATTAAATCCACAGAAGATGCAGAGCGTAACAGAGTGGAATTTTAAAGCTTGGTGCACTGAGAAAGATTGCAGTAATTGAGAGAAAATTGATAAAAATTGGTAGTTTTCAGTTATAACTTGAGCAGACACTGGTATTGAAAGGAAACCAATTATTTTCACGTTACCTACATGTGTTTTTATATCATTTGTATGATTACAACCAATTCAATGTTGTTATGTAGTGAATTTAGTAATTACCTAGAATGACAAAACTACTTAATTATCTAATTTCCACTATCATACTTTTACCACTGATATCATATCATTAACAGGAGTATTAACGCAACAATGGTTATATTTGGTAGCAATGCTCCACATGCTTAAGTGCCTGTCTCCCGTTTTACCAGAGGGCATATTGCTGCGAGACAGCGTTTTGTAACGTAATTCCAGGTTGGAACAATAGCATACAATAATAATACATTTTAGCTGGATCAGGCTAAATCCTATTATTTTATATGTATGTGTGTAAACGCAAAAATAACAATTTCAGTTGTTAAAGGTGCTCTTTATCATAATGTTCAAAAGTAAATATCCTTTTATATTTTTTGTCCTGTCTCATCATCATTTCTTCTTTCCCATTTCAGCATTGTGATCATGTTCACTTGACTTCCTTATTCCTCAACCGAAACTATCAGTTGGCCTGGTTTTTTTTTTCATAATAACCTGAATACGGTTATTTTAGTTGTTGGGTAATTGAACAATTCTGTTTTCAGGCTGCCAAAATGGCAAAATATTCAGGATACCAAAGGATATGTGATGTTATTTTCGCTATTTTTACAATTGTATGGATTACTACTAGGATAGGGATATTTCCATTTTGGATTATAAAAAAGTAAGTAATATTTCGTTCCGTGTTTTTGCATACACATTTATGGAGTGGTCACACCTCTTTTTCATTGGCTATGATTTGGAGTATATGTTGTTTTTCGCGATATTTTAGTTTTTGCGAAAATATGTCTAAAGCGATTTTCAAACAGTAAATTGAGCTTACAATAAAATCCATATCTACCACTGATTAAAGCAGCATTGTCTGCTTGCTTTTGTGTCTAAAACAAATAAAGGCTCATGTATGTATATGTATATAAGAAATATTTTTTCCTCGCAGTACATCTTACGATGCACCGAAAGTGGTACCTATGTTCCCGGCGTACTACATTTTCAACTCTCTATTGGTGCTGTTGTTGGTACTGCATATCTTCTGGACGTACCTCATTCTGAAAATAGCGTACAATTCGTTGAATGCTGGTCAAATGGAAGGAGATATCAGATCCAGTAGCGACGATTACAGCGAAGACTCAAACTCCAAGTCCCAGTAATTTTTTATATGTTACTATAGAGAGAAATATTACCAGCGCACGCAAGATCATTTATCATTATGTTATCAAGGAAAATTGTCAAGTCAGTAGTGCGCGTGGTACCAGTTCAGCAATGTGAAGATGCGCTGATCGCTGGAAATCGCGGAAAATTTCGACTTTCTGTACATGACACGACCAAAACCAAATAACGGATCAGACATGACGCACCGCATGCCCCGTTGCCGAGCTTCTTTACCTGATAACTTAGTTACTTTTTAAACTTTTTAGTTAGATTCACGGATATGCCCTTACTTACATGTTCACAACTGATTTGACTACGTTCCTGCGAAAATATGTTAACCATTGGCAAGAAGGGTTATTGGATTACCTACTTTACGCGTCACAATAATTAACTCACCCAAATTTATTGATCTGACTCGGAAATGGAACAATTCGAATACAGCTGTCCAATTTTGAAGATGTTTTTCTGAGAATATCCAATCATGCTAGAAAACAATCTTGTATAACCCAGATATTTTAAACGTGTTATTTTTGACTCAACGTTAGGGAACAGCGGAAGTACTTTTACACTAGTCGAATGAATCAACTATCCCCATTTTTGTTTCAGAATAAATATTTTTGTCTAACATGTAAAATATAGTTTGTATATTTTTATGTCTCAGTATGCAAGGTGAATGCAAATTGTGTTCAATAATTTAATTAACCAAAAGTTAGAGCACCCAGTGAAATTATATTAACATTCTTTTGTGTTTATGTATATACCTACTCAGCAATCAACAATATTTAAAGCTTGATGCTTTAAACGTATTGCAAAAAATATATTGTGATCGATTTTCAAAATATGCTGACTACCAAAAATTGTGAAATTTAATAATAAATGAAATATTCAAATAAGGTTTCAAGAGCATAATCTATGATAGCTTAAGTATTGATACAAAAATTCATCAACAACCAACGTATATCTTCCTCTTAAATATTTCATATACAGTGAAATCCATATAGCACTAACATCGTAATGTGAACGAGAGAGAAGCACGGGAAGCGTGCAGTACGCATGTTAGAAAGAGAAAGAAGCACCCAGTTGCCTAGCAACCTGAGTGATAAGATACGTATTGCTCGCTTATAGCGTTTGTCTCTCGTACTTATTACCTCCTCAGCGATATTTGGATTTCTCTATATATCTGATTTTGGTATTTGAATCCCTATGCTTGATGTGACTCAAGTTTTACCATGTTCTTTTTTAGACATACTACATTATTAAAGATTGCCCGTTTGATTCCTTATTTTATATAGTTTTAACTGTACTATTTTTCATATATTGAAATTCCACAAATTGGATCTAGTAAATCTTCAGATTTATTCAGTCTAGTAAAAAAACATTGAGTGTCTATTTCAGTGTACTTTTGGTCATGTTGATACTATGGTGTTGCTTAGATAGGTGTACTTATGTACACGTGTTTTTTATACATTTTATAAAACAAAATGTGATCTAGTATACATCATAGAGTCAATAGAAAGATCCAAGCATATGTGCTTTGGATAGTTTCTGAGTCTGCAAAATATTATTGTTCTTTATTTATAATGGTTTGCTTAACAATAATTATATATCAGGCATGATCAAAAAGTAGAAAGACTTTACGGTTTAGTCAAGTTTTCTCCTTATTTGCGTTGTTAAATACGTGGTTGCGCTTTTTAAATATTTACTGGAAGTCTTACTTTGACGGGTGCCCAGACTTTTTATATTCATTTATTGGTCGAGGTAATCTACACAATATATTCGAGGTAAACTGGATGGCAAGTAGAGTGTAGCATCTTTTTGATCACTTCTGGTACATATACCACTAGATTTATTTATTTTATGCTCCAAGAATACTCAAAAGTATTATCACTCTATTCACTTTAGTAAAAAAATTGAGACACTGATATGTGTAATGGTTTGTGAATATTATATTTTTCATATATTGAAATTCCACAAATTGGATCTAGTAAATCTTCAGATTTATTCAGTCTAGTAAAAAAACATTGAGTGTCTATTTCAGTGTACTTTTGGTCATGTTGATACTATGGTGTTGCTTAGATAGGTGTACTTATGTACACGTGTTTTTTATACATTTTATAAAACAAAATGTGATCTAGTATACATCATAGAGTCAATAGAAAGATCCAAGCATATGTGCTTTGGATAGTTTCTGAGTCTGCAAAATATTATTGTTCTTTATTTATAATGGTTTGCTTAACAATAATTATATATCAGGCATGATCAAAAAGTAGAAAGACTTCACGGTTTAGTCAAGTTTTCTCCTTATTTGCGTTGTTAAATACGTGGTTGCGCTTTTTAAATATTTACTGGAAGTCTTACTTTGACGGGTGCCCAGACTTTTTATATTCATTTATTGGTCGAGGTAATCTACACAATATATTCGAGGTAAACTGGATGGCAAGTAGAGTGTAGCATCTTTTTGATCACTTCTGGTACATATACCACTAGATTTATTTATTTTATGCTCCAAGAATACTCAAAAGTATTATCACTCTATTCACTTTAGTAAAAAAATTGAGACACTGATATGTGTAATGGTTTGTGAATATTATATTTTGCTGAAATAGTGTCGTTATAATCGATTTTGCACATTCCTAATTATTATGGTGAAGTTTTTGTGTTACTTTGAAATATCTATCGTAAAATAAGTTCACCGCTACATTATAAAAAGGTTATGGTGAATGGTTCAAGGAAGTTTAGTTTCTCATGGATTTAGTTTATCATTTTAACAGCATTTCTTTCAAGTGATCGTATAATAATTGCAAATATCGGAGTATTCGCTTTAGCTTTTGAAAAAAAATGTCTTCTAACAACTGACTGTATGATTATTTAGAATCTGTGAGGTTTTGCTATAACTGAAGGATGGAATCACAATCTAATTTATTATTGCAAATGTTTTTTGTCTTTATATCATTTGAGAAATTTCATATATATATATTTCGAATCGTCTCTATGAATCGACTTTATCTATATCATGTGTTTTTGTACAAATATATTTTTGGGTTAATTAAATAATTAAATCCACGGTGTTGTGATTTTGATAACAATTCCCATATTTATTTACTAATTTTGAGCAACAGCATGCTCTGTATCTCGACTAATTAATTTTCCACGTTTTCATTATAAAGTAGAACCATTGAGACTATTACCCACATTTTCTTAGAAATCAGTAATACATGATATCTACGCATCGTATCTGTGAAATAAGATATCAAAAAGTCATAAATGATTTCACAAAGCGGAGTCATAGAGCGATCTAAGTGAGAGAAGCTTACTCTTTTAACTACTTCTTATCTGAAGATAGACATGGGTGTCAATTCTTGAGTGCAGTAGAATAGAATGATCCCAAATTCTGACAGCTGTTCACATTTGTTAAAAAAGTACTCGTATTTGAATGCATCCATTTTCGGCAAAATAATATGTTCCCACGTTCTACATATAAGGTTTGTTCGTAAAGTAGTCGGTAACTTGTCAGTGACTGTCAAAATCAGAATCAGGGAGATGTTACCTGTTCGTACAGTTTCTGACTCTTTGCCGACAGCTAGTCCGCTTTTCGTACAGATATTTCTCGCCAGTCAGGGAACGCCAGTCAATCAGTGACGGGTATCAGAAACATAATCATTTACTGATCTATGACTCTTCTCTAACGGACAGTCTGGGAACACTTTCACACCGGTGGGGCGTCGGCGATCTAGCTCTGTTCTGCCGCTAAGCTAAAGGCTTTGCTCTTCAGAGCTCTCCTCGATGATTTCGCCGCGCGATAGCCTGTCAGACAGTCTCACCTCACTTCGGCCTCCCAACTTGAAGGTTGTGGGGTTGGGATGAGGAGGCTTTTTTCAGTTCTACCAACCCTAGGCAGTTTAAAAATCTGATTAATAAAATTTCTTTAAGCTCCTCATAGCAGCCTCGCTGACCTGGAATTTAGTGTTTGCCTGCGCTGCTGCTTCGGAGTAAACAAAATATGAGCGATATACTAAGCAGCGAATACTTGGGAAGAGAGAATGAAACCCAAAAACTTGAAATTTGTGGACGAAACAGTGCCACGACTCATCAGTAACGAGTTTTTGTAACTTTTTCGAGTGAGCAAGAAAGTCGCAGAAAAAATGTCAATGGAATTCCATTTTAAATATGAGGCAGCGCCATTTGCAAAACTAACCCCGTATAAAGGAACCTGTATAGTTTTATGGTTTGCTGGATATCAAACAGCCATCTTCGGGGATGTAGGTGACAGGTTCAGTGTTTCCGTGAGTACCCTGCATGCAGTTATATCCAGATTGACAAACTTCTTGAGTGCGTGGCACAAGAAATCATAAAATGGCCAGCAAAAGAAGAAATGTATAGGACAAAGCAGTATGTGTACAATAGAAAATAGATTTCCTGGAATCGTTGGCATGCTTGATGGATCCCATACGAAGATTGAAAAACCAGAGGATGATCCGTTATCACATTAGTAGAAAAGGAAGCTACTCTATACAGGTTGGTGAGATAATAATCACCTCAAAATTCATAAATCAGACCTTGGTGATAGCTGTACTGTTGCGGTGTTAAGTCAATTATTCATATATTCGGCATCAAGTATTTGATGAATCTCAAATTAATTTAAGCTGTCAAAGTGATGCATGCTCAATATTTTGTTTTTTGGCACTGAAATGGCAGAAATGCAATTCCTAGATTCAGTGTGAAAAATCTGAACATTAGAGGACAGAACTTTCAAGAATCATAATTAATGCTAATTTTTTGGCAACACTAATATTTCCAAAATTCTGTTTACAATTACAAAATGCGGAATAACGCGATTGTTTTGTTCCTACCAGTGTTGCTAGTTGTCATGATGATCACTTTGCCATCTCAGACTTTACCGATTGTCTCTTGACGAGTTTTTGTATTTTCGTAGTGTCATGTCTTTTTGTCCATGTTGGGAACTCTGTGAAACTTATAGGTATGTGAGCTGATCTTGGTAATTGTAATTATGCTCAGCAGTTTTAGCTTTTTAGTCTCTATTCACCCTTTGTTATTCAAAGACGCTATTAAATCCTTGTAGTATTTTTACTTCTTTCTTTCAGTGAGAGTCTGCACATATAGGGCAAATATTGTTTTCACCCCAGCCAGCATCAGTGTTATATAGTCGTAGTTTAAGAAAATATCTTTGTATTGGGTCCAAGCTCCCTCATCCAACTCGTAACGTTCTCGTGTACACAGTATATACAGTCAGTAACAACTAACTGAATAAACTAAATCATGACTTGTCGCCGACTATCAGTTTGCTGACTGTCACAAAGTTAACCTCGCCTTTTCAGATGAGACTGATGGGCAATTGCCGTAGATTTTCTATCGAGACTGACTCGGGGAGCGACTCTCCTGTCAGGAATACAGGAATGCAGTTACCCTTAATTCAAGCATGTTATTACCGACTGTGTGTAATTTGGTGCAATTTACTTTTGTCACCGTTTAACCTTCTCATCGAACTTTGAGCACTATGCATTGTTCTTACTACTGCTTTAGGTAGTTCAAGGGCGAAACAAATGGCGTCACAGCACGAACCTCGAAATGCTGACAACAGTTCTTTCAGCACAAGGATTATATTGGGAACTTTGAACAGGTGGTTATTAGAAAAGAGTAAGTTGTAATTCTGTAACATCGCTAAAGCGCTGTAAATCTTTCATCGTCGCTTCGAAATCAAAAACACATCGCCACGAACAATGTTGGCTAATCCCAGTGTTCTCTTACGTTTATCATTATCATTTTTAAGAAAAATATATTAGTTCACACCGTTGGCTAACAACGTATGCGGTGTTGAAGACCTAGGATTCATCCCTTACATTCGATACATGTATTACAGTATCGCAACATCGCTAGCGGCAGCAGTCACTTAGCGACATGTTTATCTTCTCTCTTAGTTGCGCTCGGCGCGAGTATTGAAAATGTACTCTGTGACATTAGAAGTGTTACACCCAGAAAATATAATTTATTCAACTTGATTTTTTGTCATTGAGATAGTCTTACATCAAGAATGAAACTATAACATTCTCACGAAATTTTATTGACAAGTAATAGAAAAAAAATTAGTAATGTGTTGGGCATCGACAAAATGAGATGATCGATGACTTTTTGTGGCACCTCATTCCAAGTAACTCGAACTTTGTGGATTAGCTGTGGCAGAGTCCGTGGCGGATGGTGCAGAAGTGGACAGTCTTCTCCCCATCATCCAATACGTTTTCGATGGGATTTAAATCTGGTGAAACATTAACGCCTGCCTCTTGAAGAAAGTCCTGTCTTGCTGAAAAAAGACGTGTGGACGGTCCTCTAGATACGGCAGTAAAGTGGTTTGCATGACATTATCGTCTGAAGCGCCTATCTTGCGCTCTGTGGTACGCCTTGGGGACCAGTTGGCCTTCTTTGTGTTCCTCCACCTTCTTCCATCCACACACGCCACAACGACACACACACATTACCGTCATAGCAGTACAATTAACACGGCGGCCAATTTCGCGATAGGACAAACCAACATTTCGATGGACAATAATTCTACCCCTGTCAAAGTCGCTAGGGTAATTTGGACGTCTTCAAACTTCAGGCATATTGTTATGCATAACACTAGTTAATGAAAGGGCAATAAGTTAAAATATCTGAACTATTCAGCTGTCAGAAACTGCTTTCTTTACAAAAACTAAGAGAACATTTTAAAAAAGGTGAACAAAAACAAAGATAAAACGTCGACATTGTTGCCACATCATGCTTTAGGTATATAGTCATTATGTTGCCAAAAAACAAGTTGAAGAAATTCTTTTTTCCGAGTGTAACATTTCTAGTGTCACTGAGTATATTTTAAGTCTCAAGGGAAAATGTACTGGGTAGTCCATATGTGAAATATGCTTTGGTACAAAACTGATTGTAGGTTCCTTGTTGTTAACGCAGGTAAAAAAGGTTCGTGTAATTACGTAAAATTTTTATTTCCATATTAATTCTTGAAAATTACAAAAGAGCAGTTGTGTAAAAAACTAAACTAGATAAATAAAAGTATTATCTACTATAATACACAGATAGTAATAATTCGTAATATATACAAAAGGCTCAATATTTCATCGATAATAATACTTTCAAGGTAACTATTAGGTTACTGAAATTATTTTCAATGATGTCTTTGTATTTGAGTCATTTTTAACCTTTTTTATACTCTCAAATCAACAAGGCAGTATTGGTTACTAGAACTATGTTTAGTATCACCAAGGCTTTGTTAATTGTAAAAAGTGTGTTTTTAAATGATCTTTGACTAATTATAGTTTTGTAGACGTTTATAAGGAATCTTGCCTCGAAGACATTCCAGTTCAAGAAATGAAACTTTGAAAAATATGAAATACGCATATTCCACTTGATTTTCATAAAAAAGGTCATCCCTTCGTTTACCAGATCCTTCGGAATCTTTCTTAGCTTAAAACCTCAAAAGAGTTCAAATGTCATATAAATATTTCACAAAACCACATTCTACTTCATCTAGAACTGAATATTATGCCCCCTTAAGAAGGCGTCGATCTGACTACTGGCGAGTGCTCCACTGCTATCCAGGCTTGAAGGTTGCACGTAGTAAATGGGTTGAGGTCTGGAAGGCTGTCTTTGTTGTTGTTGCTGCTGCTGCTGTTGCTGCTGTCTAGCTTTCTGCTGCTGCGCGTATAGCTGTGCGGAGTTTTGGAACTGAAGCTCAGCCTGTTGCTGCTGGTAGGAAGCCTTGAAAGAAACAGACGAGTTTATATCATATAGTCATTTACAAATGGGAACAACACGTTGTTGCTGACAAGAAGGAAACTAAATCTCCAGTTTTTGAGGATCTGACGTTCGCAAGTGTTCAACCGTTTCAGATTGTATTCGAGTTCACGCTGTATTTTTGGTATCAATATAATAGACTTTGAGCATCACAAAGGTAAACCAGCGTGACAAATTGGCACGAAAATGTCCTGGGTTTATCTACAGAATAAATTGGAGCCTAAGGTGCATTTGAAGACATCATTGGAAATTAGTATTCGTCTAGATATCTTTGAACGACTATATTCCCACATCTTTTTAATACAACTGCTCTCAAGGCAGGTGTCTTCAACTATTTATATTTGACTCATTAAATTCGACGGGAACGAACTACTCTTAACCGATAACATTTTTCACCTCACCAATAATGGAACAAAAATGATATTTTTAGATAGCTTGTCTCTTCAGATCAAAAAATATAGGTCCTTCTGTTTGATCTCGATGGAATATTATTTGAAAAGGATACACTGTCGGTTCAACATCACAACTAACTAACTGTTTGCACAAATTCCGATGGTATTATTACTAGACAATGACACGAAAAATGCTCGTAGGGTTTTTTTCGGCACAAACCGATCTCCTAGTCTATCCGCTCTGGGTGGATTCCTGACGTTGTCATTCTGAAGTTAAATAACGTAACATGAGTAATACTTCTTAATATTTTTTGTTGCGTTCAATTACTTGCAATGAACACTATTTTGTAGGCACTTTAGCCATGCAACTCAAAAGTCATTTAATTATACGTTAACAATAGACATTCACTTATAATATTTATACCAGTGTAGCATCTACAATAGGTTCACTTACTCAACGTAATGCTTCCAAAATAAATGTCTGAGAAAACAAGAACGTGCAGTATGACAACGCTAATCGCCAAGTGTGCTCGGCTACCGTCACGTTTAACCTTCATCTCGATGAACGATTACTTATCATACCAGCAATATTTGCGCGACATCATGTTCTGTTTTTTTTCGAAACAGAATCGTATTTAAAGTTACCACCGCTCGAACATAGCTCATCCAACGAACATTGGGTTTCTTATTTTATAGCTTTTACATGCAATGACTCTGATACATTAACATTTTTGAAGCTTGAAAAAAATCCAAATTTTATTGTTTCTCCTTAGAGAGCGCAATAAAAAGATTTTCGGGGAGTACAAAAATGTTGAAATTTGATAAGCTGCTTTTGAGCTACATACTATATAATATCGATTTGATGTTTTTCCCGAGGTTTCACCTGTGGAACGTGTAGGTGCTGATACTAATAAAATTTCCTAAGTATGCAAGTTGGTTGAAAATTTACTACTGCCATCAAAGATACAAAACGTGATCGGAAGTTTATAGAATTGCTTAAAAATAATGTTTTACGTTAGTAACAGTTTTAGCGTACAAATTTGCGGGTAACAGGTGGTGTAAAATAAAACGTCTGTGTCTCTTGACGGTCAAAGGTTGAGTGGAGCGATGGCAGGCCGCGCTGTTGTCGGCTTGACGATAACGGTGGAGATTTTTGTATTTTCCGCTATAGTTGAATATTGTGAAAATCGACAATGAGCATGCCTATAAACTCCTTCATGTATCAATAAGTGTAACGGGTGGGCCATCTATCGGTTTCGATTTGAACCACGTGTTAATTTGACGCTGACAATACTTATGTCAATCTGATTTGTCATAAAATTCAGTATATTATCTCCGCTGAACGAAATGAATCGATTTACGCTTGAGCAACGTTGGGTAATATTGGAAATTTATTTCCAAAACAAAGACAATTGGGCAGAAATTGCACGAAAATGCCGTTCAAAATTCGGTCGCAACGAAGCACCAACAGCGCCCGGTATACGCAAGTTTATTAATAAAGTGCGTGAAACTGGTTTCATTGTTGATGCTCCAACACGTCAGCGTGCTCGTACAGTGCGTACACCCGAAGGTATCGATGCTGTGGCTGCGAGTGTGCGTGAAAATCCATCAACGTCAACACGTCATCGTTCCCAAGAATTGAACATTTCCCGCACCAGTTTACGAAGAATTTTGCGGAAAGATCTCGGTATGACGCCTTACAAAGTTCAATTGGTTCAAGAGTTGAAGCCGCGTGACCATCCACTTCGTTCTGCCTTCGCTACATGGGCCAACGAGCAACTAATCAATGATGTCGATTTTGCGAAAAAAATAATCTTTTCAGACGAAGCTCATTTTCATATTGGTGGCTACGTCAATAAGCAAAATTGCCGTATCTGGGGCTCGGAAAACCCACACGAGGTCTTAGAGAAGCCAATGCATCCCTTGCGAGTGACTGTTTGGTGTGGATTGTGGAGCGGAGGCATCATTGGCCCATATTTCTTTGAAGACGGGGACGGCGCAACCGTTTCTGTCAATGGAAACACCTATCGCACCATGATAACTGATTTTTTTGTTCCTGCTCTTGATGGTATTGATGTGGAGAATGTTTGGTTTCAGCAGGATGGTGCAACTTGTCACACATCGCATGCCACAATCAACTTATTGCGCGAAACCTTCGATGGCCGTTTAATCAGTCGAAATGGTGATGTCAATTGGCCGCTAAGAAGCTGCGATTTGACACCATTGGACTATTTCCTGTGGGGCGCTGTTAAAGACAAGTGTTATGTCGACCATCCAGAGACAATTGACCATTTGAAGGCCAACATTCGTGATGCCATTGACGAGATACGGCCCCAAACACTCGAAAAAGTGCTCGAAAATTGGTCCGATCGAATGGGCTACTGTGAGGCCAGCCGCGGCAGCCATTTGAATGAAGTAATATTTCATTTCTGAGCGGAACAATTGTACTTCAAAACAAAAAAATAAATTTGGCAATATCTCAAACCGTTTTTGTTTTATTTTATTTTTAAATCGAAACTTTTAAATGGCCCACCCATTACAAATGTTTACGTCTCTCAGTATTGTGGTTCAGACGTGATGATCTGAACCACAATAAAAAGATAATGATGTATCAAATTCATATAAAGTACTAGGTAAATCTACTTGACAATTTATTTTAATTACCTGTGAAGGCAAAGGCTGCGGCCTGTAAGTCTGCTGATACAGCGGCTGGTGTTGCCCCCTCAACTGTTGCACGTTCAGCACTGGAGACTTGCCCTGGGCTTGGTGAACATAAGGTTGGATGCGTTGCTTCAGCACGATGTCACCCTCGCTCTGCGGTAGTGATTGGTACAGTTGGTTGTTGTATTGGCCGGTAGAGGGATCGTATATCAGGGCGGTGGAGTAGATTGGAGTTGAGGCGGTGGATGGACGGGAGGTTGCAGTGGCGGACTTGGAAGCCAGAGTGGAGGGGGTAGCTGAGAGGATGTTGTTTTCTTGCTGGAACCTGTGGAAAGGTAAAATCATTAGACAAGGCAAATGCGGTGGTAGTTATGGAAAAATGAACCTATCAGATTTTTTAACACAACCACCTTTGTGAGGGAGGAAAACAATCAACATGTCGCACCCACTAAAATTGGTCACATTAAAAAAAATGAATCAATCACAAAAATTAACCTTTTCATACCGATAACTTTTGCTTACGTACTTTCAATCATTCAGAACAAAGTGTAATGGTATGCTAGGTGAGTTTTTTTAAAGTTGACTGTTTCCGGGTTAAAATTTAACATTTCAATAATTGCACAAAAAAACAAACCAAAGTTCAATCATCTCTCTACAAGATCGCGATGCAAAATTTGGGGCTGTTGTGATTTAAAACGTAACAAAGACCTTCATTGACCATATATTGTGTCATACTACGATCATTACATATCCAGCCCGATTCTTATAGTAGGTGTTTCTGTAGAACTGCTTTGGTTGACAGTTTTGTCATTTCATTCTCATACTTGACGTGATCGGACTCCAGAACGCTGAGCAGGTTACAGGGCTTGCAATGATGCATGCACCGCCGTGTCGTCTCCCACTCCACGTTCTTGACTTGGCATTAGCCCTGCATATGGGCTCGACCGATTCTCTCCAATAACAGTTGTTGCTCACCGTTTCTTGAAAAATGTTAACGTGCTGATCACGCACTGAACACGCGCTACATAATGTCGAAAAACCGATAAAATGTCATCTTGTTGACTAAGTGGGCTATTGTGCAAATAGTCTATTCCGCTCTTGCTGCAAGTGAGCATGAAGTGAACGACACATAGTTCCAGGTTGACGTCCTGTAATGTCATAAAAAATCTACATGATGTCAAGAAAACTGTCTTCCAAGTTACGTTATACTCCTGTAATTGTGAAATTGCTGCTCAGCAAGGGTATTGCGTAACTTGAAAAGTGATATTAGGTAGGTTTTTTATGACATTATGTAGGTTTTCCTTCGAGACGTCACAACTTGAAACTAGCAGTCGTTCACTTGTCGCAAGCGCGGAATGACCTATTTGCACACTAACTAGCCTACTTAAACAAGTTGACATTTTATCGTTTTTTTGTTGTTCACGTAATAAACCTGCCGATGTTGATACAATTTTGACACAAAGCTACTACTATGTCAGTGTCATATGTCTTTACCAGCGATAGCGAAGAAATAAGTAAAGGAAACTGGTTATGACTATTCTGGGCAAACACGATATATGCATAACACGTTACGGTGTAATGGGAATTGTCTGAGGCATTGTCATATAGGGCTCACATTTTTTTGTATTTCGTATAATGAGTGATTTTTTACGATCTTTTTTTTCAAGTTGGCAATACTGATATGTAATGACATATAAGCACAATCTGTCAAAGTCAAAATTGATCAGTATACTATGCCAGTACATCATAGAAAGACTTACAAACTAACAACGAATGCAAATCGTAGAAATTTATTACCAAAATTTGTACTCTGTGAAAAGTGTGTTTTGCCTGTTACGGTCATTTTATGGTCGTCATATTCCGCATAGTGAACCCACAATTAGAGGTGTTATTACTAAATTTCGTACCAAATTTTTTTTATTGGACATTCAACCATGGACTCGCAATGAAGATCGTGAAATATCCATTCGCCGCAGATCTCAACAGTTGGGAATGTATTACTCCACAACCTGAAAAATTTTACGTGTCGATTTGGGTTTGAGGGCTTACAAAATTCAACTTGAGCAACATTTGAAGGCAAATGACCTACCACAACGTCGAATTTTTAGTGAATAGTCAATGCAACAGCTCGCAGAAAATCCGCTGTTTTACCGAAAAATTGTGTTCAGCGATGAGGCTCACTTTTGGCTAAACTGATATGTTAACAAGCACAATTTCTGCATTTGGTGTGATGAGCATCCACATGCCATACAAGAAATGTCCATGCATCCAGAAACAACAGTTTGGTGTGGCTTATAGGCAGGTGGAATTATCGGGCCGTTTTTCTTTACTGACGACTTCGGACGAAACGTTACCGTCAACGGCGAAGAATATCGATGAATGATCCGTAACTTTTTATTGCCCAAATTGGAAGATCTGAAGTTGGTTGACATGTGGTTTCAACAAGACATGGACAATTTGGAGAGCAATTTATCCCTCGTTTTGGCCCTGTAAACTGGCCACCAAGATCATACGACTTGACGCCTCTGGATTATTTTTTGTGGGGCTACGTGAAATCGTTGGCGTATATGGACAAGTCCAACACTACGAGTATTGAGGCCTTACAAGACTACATTGGTGGAATTCAGGTCGAAATGCTGGAAAAAGTAGAGGAAAGTTGGACCTTCCGTATCGACTATTTGAAACGTAGCCGTGGTCAACATTTGCGTGAAGCAATCTTTAAAAAGTAAATGGCAAGAACCAGTTTATCGATTGTATACATAATGCATTATTTTAGCTGTTTTATTCTACTTTTAAAAAGATGGCTTTTAAAAAATCACCCGTTATATTAGTCTCACCTATGGAATTCTGCTGAAAAGTCTTGGGACCTAATGGGTGAAATCGTTGACGTTGGTAACAATGGTTGGTATTGCTTCGTGTATACAAGATTCGGTCGTGGAGAAGCTGTCGCCTGGAATTGTAAAAAATGTTGTTTTGAATCAATGTACAAGTATCGTCACTAACCTCTAATGCTAATTGTTATATTAGTAGCTTCCACCATGAGTACTGACTGTGTAGTCACTAATCAACGAAGAAGACTGTCTAAATAGATTTGATTGAAGTGACTATCCAAACTAAATGCAAATAATGAATTATGGGTGGCATCTATTGTCAAATCAAAGCTTCAACTTATGAGTATTGATCTCGGTGGTAACATGAGAGTCCACAATCGAGAAAAAAGAACCGGCATAACAAAAAAGTTACTGTACAGCTGCATCTTGTGCATATCACAAGACACCAACCATTGCAGAAATAATATCTGTTGATATGAATGTCTTGTGTTGGTTGCAGGAGGTGAAATTGCTGCAACGTTTTACTGCAGTAGTTATCGGATTGTATAAATTTGTAGCTATTTATGACTTACAATCTCGACGATACCACAATAGTTGCTAACAATATCGAATACATACAACCAGTCTTAAATAGAATCCCATACACACACCTACCTCGGCGTTATTTTAAGTGAAAAGTGTGATTGGGAAGAAGATAAAAAAGAAAGAAGAATTTTTCAAACTTAAGAACTAACTTATTTGCCGACATTTGCCACTGAGCATTAGAATATGTGTAATATGTTCGCAATACTATAGAATATTGAAACCTGGTCACTCAAAGCAAGTAGTATGAATAGGATTGAGGCTTGTGAAGTATGGACACTTCGTCGGCCACTACGTATCCCCTAGACAGCTCATATCACAAATGATGAAGCTTTACGGAGGTGTAGTGTAGAAAGACATGCTGGAAACTGTGAAACAACGTAAAGTTTCCTACTTGGGGCATACATTAAGAGGATCTGATCTGTGAGCTGTTCAATAACTAAGGAATTCTTCAGACATCGTAGTGAGGAAGTAGCAAAAAACTACCTGTCTTTATCCAGACAACAGCGATTTGCAACCGGCGTTGCAACTGGAGGACACTGTCAGCTGAGGAATCATCTCTATAATATGAGACTGGTTGACACATCCTTATATCGAGGATGTGAACAGGAAGTTGAGATAGACATTTGATTTTTTGGTATCAATCCGAGAATCCATTCTGGGGGAACGTTGGTCCAGATCTGAGTGACCCCTGGGGAGAACGTACAAAGGGGTCTAATGCGGCCTGAGTACTATGACCTTGGTTGATTGCCCATCCTCCTATATAGAATATATAGTGATCGACACCTAAATTGGTCTTACAAGGAATAATAGAGAGGAAGCGCGGCCCTGGCAGAAAACAACATTCATGGTTGAGAAATATAAGAATCTGGTGTCTCAACCATTTTCCGACAAGCCGAAGAAGGTTCATTGGTCATTCTGTAGCCACTGAAGAGAATTAGACAACTGATCGCCGACGTGCGGCATTGCACATGGCGTCATTATATGCATCGCCTCACAAACAATAGGCAAAAGAAATAATTTCTTATCATTGTGTCTGATACGAACTTTTACTTTTTTCGGATTCTTGGGATATCTAGGTGTTAAAAAATGTGCTCTTCCGAATTGCCAACGTTTCGAAATTTATTTTTTGCCTTCTTCGTCAATTAAGCGTTAAATGGAAGATTTCAGTTAAAAATATTGACCAAGAAAACTCAGAGACATAAAAACTACAGAACAAAAACAATGACAATAAAGTGTGTACATACGAGGTCTGTAAATTAAGTGATGAGACTGATTTTTTTAATTCTTTAATTCAAATATAATTACAATTTTATATTGTCACCCTCCAAATACCTTCTAAAGCTGCACAGCGCTGGAAAGTATTAGTATATAGCCTTCAGCTGGTCGGTTACAGTCGTTTGAATGTTTTCGACTGTCCCAAAATGAGTTAGTTCTCTTGTGGTGATTTTTAAACTTCTAGAAGAGAAAGCACAAGGACTCATGTCAGACGAATAAGGAGGCTGAGCAGCCACGGGAAGGTTTTTGCTGGCCAAAAACTCGTTTATTGATATTGCTCTGCAACAAGGTGCATTATCGTGATCCAACACCCAGTTGTACTTGATCTGATGAACATCCACCGAAAAACCTGGGCTCTTGGCAAAACACTCTCTCGGTAGGCCTGCTGAAGTAGAGCAAGAGTTTGCTTTGACTGTGACCAAGTCTGAAGCAAAACCTGATAGCACACCGTTGCACGAAATTGATGTCACTCATTTTTAGAACACAATAGAAAAACTGTTTTACAAAAAAAATCGTTACGGACAACCAAATGGCTCGAGCTAGTTCAAACTTGTACTGAAGCCGGATCACATCTCCACCTGTTCCCCTTCTAAGCCCGGCGCCTCCAGTGTTGCCTGATCGAACGCTACGTTGCCAGTCTCATCAATCAATCATCTCATTAATTTACAGATCTTACTCCAATCATATAAGCAAATTTCCCTGAAATAATTAGTTATTAAAGAGGGTATTTAAGACATGGACGCATAAAATAGTTACACAAATTTTTGTGAGAAAACTTTTTATTTGACGACAAAAAACTTTTCATATAAGATTTTTAGTTATTTATGAGACCTACAAAATGAGACTACGCGTAAAAAGATCCGACTAAAAGCAAAAATGTTACCGTTGAAAAACGAGTCAAAAGGCAGATTTTGGAACTTGTTGGTAATGCGACAATAATTTCAGGCAACTACTTGAAATTCTTCAGATCCGTAGGATTCATACTTCTTAATAACATCAACAAAATTGGAGTATATTGGTCATGTAGTTTTTTGAGAATTTCTAATTGTTTATCCCAAAACACCTGTTTTCCTGCCATCACTACGAGTTTATTGAGCAATATACAGGTTTAGTTCAAAGAGCATTTAATAGCAAAATACACGTGTTTACCTTGCCAATATGAATCACAAACCATTCCGCAAGATAAATGTTATTTTGTTGTTTTTATAAATTCAAACATTTCGTATTTGTAACTGAACAATTGCGCTACGATATTCGAAAAACATACGTTACTATACACATTTTAAAACAAAGCGGATGTGTCTATCATCCTTTGTAGCGAATTACTCACAAATACGAAATGGTAGAATTTGTTGTTTAGAAGAAAAAACGTAACCCATCCTTTTCTGCATAAAAATAACGTTTATCTTCCTGATTGGTTTGCAACTCATATCGACAAAGTAAAATAGTGTATTCTGCTATAAAATGCCCTTTAAACTAATCCTGTATATTGCTCAATACACTAGTAGTGATGGCCGGAAAACAGGTGTTTTGGGATAAACAATTAGAAATTCTCAAAAACTGCTTGACAAATCTATTCCAATTTTGTTGTGGTTATTTAGAAGTACGAATCCTACGAATTTGAAGAATGTCAATTATCTGCGAGAAACCATCGTACCATTACCAACAAGTGCCAAAACCTGCGTTTGCAGTTTGCCTCGGTTTTTTTGCTATTAGTTGGACCTTTTTACGTGTGGTCTCATTTTGCAGTCTCATAAATACTTAAAAATCTGATATAAAGAGTCATTTCGTTCCTGCCAACACTTTTGATTGAATCCCAAAAAACACGTTTTCTCATTCTTTGTTGTCGAATAAAAGGTTTTCCCACAAAAATTGGTGTACCCAATTTATGCGTCCATGTTTTGAATACCCCCTTGAACAACTTGCAGGAATAAAACAAGACTTTACAATTATTTCGCAAACCAGGGGTATTTTCGTCTAATATGATTAGACTATCTCGTATTTAAGAAATTATCGCATGCTTTATGATTAATAAAACTATATGAAAACTTCTGAATACATACACACGTTTATTGTCATTGCTTTTGTTTTGTGGTTTTTATGTCTATGTGTATTTTCTTGCTCAATATTTTTAACTTAACTATTTCATTCAAAGCCTAATTTACGATTTTATAAATGTATAAATGTAATATAAACGTTGGCAACTTAGAAGAAGTCACTTTTTAACACCTATATATCCCAAAAATACGAAGAAATTAAAGGTACAAGCGATGGCCGTTAAGTAATCGTTAGATTGTAATAAAATTTTAGTTACAAAACAACTAAGCAATCGGATAAAACACTGGAAGTTTGGTGCATATGCAACTGTATGAGTAAAGAAAATGGAGTTATATGTACATAATGTGGGAGTTGTAATAGCAAAAATGTGCTGCATTTTGTGGAATTCGTTCTACAAAACCTTGGTAGGAGATTTCTCGCTATTAATGATGGTGAAGTAAAGCTACCGTAGCTTGCAGAGCTGTGTGTGTACCTGTAATAGTTGCGGTCTGTATGTTGTGGTGGGTACATGTTGTGTTCTGGTTGTAGCAATAGGCCTTGGTGTAACAGAAATGGGATATACACTGTCTCTGTAGATGACTGAAGCAGGCGCTGGTGTGGTGGTAGCTTGTCTTTGGTATACCTGTGGTTGGCTGCTGGATTCACTGGCGCTGTTTGACAGGTAGCTGCTCGGACGGGTTATGTAGATGGGTGTCGGACGACGGACAGGCTAGAAAGAGAAATGTCGAATAGTTTGACTAAATATCAGTGAAAACCTTTTCCTATTTTGAAACCTGGCGAGGGGCCACTAGTATGCGGACGGAGTTTGAACTAGAAAATAAGTAAATTTACTTATCAATGTCAAATTTCTTATGGAGCCTGCTATAAAATATGAATTTCTAGATATATTGCTATACTGTAGGATGCAAAGCACCAAAGAAAGTCACATTATTTTTCCACAACTCACCAAAAAACACCGAAAAGAGGTCATGGGAAATAAAAATCAAATTTTTATTACAAAAGTACCCCTTTCAACGAATGTGCATGTTGTTAGGCCCAGAGTTTCGTCAAAAATTATTTAATATTTATTTTTAAACAAATTCCAATAATTATTTTTTTTCGCTCTAGTCAAGTGTTTCTAAGCTTCTTAGGATATTCATTTACTACCCCTGAAAACAATATGAAAAACATGAAAATCCTAATGTTTCCAAAGCTCCTAAATATTTTTCAAACATCCTTTAATAAAATCCCAAAGTATTGTCAATGTAAACCTTTGTTCGATGTATACTCTGCGTGGGCGTGAGAGAGATGCAGGATAGAGGCGGCAGGCAGGTTTATTACGCAAAAAACCTGTATAATGTCAAAAAACCGATAACATGTCAACTTGTTGACTAGGTAGGCTAGTGTAGACACAGTTCATTCCGCGCTTACTACAAGTGAGCATGAAACGAACGACAGCTAGTACCAAGTTGACGTCTTGTAGGAAAATGTACATAATGTCATAAAAACCCACACAATGTCACTTTTCAAGTTACGTAATACACCTGGCGGCCGCCAGCTGCATCTCTCGCACTCACACTGAATATAGAATGAGCGGACGCTTAACTAACAATTAAAAAACAAAGGCTTACAAAACCAATACCCCCGAAATGCTTCGAGATTTTGATTACAATTTTCATCTTTTCATAATGTTCTTCGGGGTCTATCATTATTTTAATTTGAACTTTGAGTGACTGTAAATCCTCAAATTCATTGAATTTGATCATGTGGATAAAAATTTCAAAATCGCACTATGTCGATTAGTTATTAGGGTTTACTGAGTACCCCTTTGGTGTGTGTATGTGGTGTCTGTAAAAAATGCTACCCGTAGAGGTTATACAAAATTTCGCGTCTCTTTGGGTATACTACTATGGTCCAAATGTAGACAACTTTTCCCTGTGCCAATTTTTGTAAGAGATTGTGTTACTATTTTATCCAAAGAAAGTGTGATTATATGGATATAAATGATACTAATAGCATATTAATAACATTTTCGTTAGTAAAACAGGCTGTTATGTGATGTGCTCAAAGTACAGCTTCCTCTTCAACTTAGAGATATTTTGTATCTCAGATAGCTGTTTATGACATAAGCTGTAGACATATTTGACTCGTTTTTGATAATCATTATGATTAGAATTATGATTTTTTTCAGAAAAACATTATAAATCAGTAGCTGAATGAGCTGAAAACTAAAATCAACTATTTTCTGCTGGTCATCTTTTATTTGAACAGCCCTACCTCTAGGACATGCCCCTTGCCAATTTTAATCACTGTATTTACGCTCATCTGACTTCTTTGTGGTAAACAAAAACGTATTAGAACAAATGCTATTGTAGAATAAATTGGGAAGCCAAAATTTCTTTGAAGCAATCCAAGTTACTGGCCAGGGGATCTTTCTCTGTTAGTTAAAAGTTTCGACAATATGTCACATCTTGTTACCCAGAGATTACGTAAACCGTCTTACTTAATGATTCAAAAATAGTAGATATCTAATCGAGCAAATTTCACTAAACAGGTGCTTCTTGAGTGATGTTTTTCCAAACGTCTTTTTCTCTGAATATCACTAGTTGTTGTAAATTACCTGTGGTGTTGGCCTGAGAACCTGTTCAGGTTCAGGTTGTTCCTCTTCTTCAGCTTCAGTTTGTTGTTGGTAGGCGTTCTGGAAGAGTGTCACTGCGGGTTTTGCTGTTGGCGGGGGATGTCTCCTAATTGGCTGAATAGGAGCTGTAGGGTAATTCGCGGGACCATTCTCTGTTTCGTTGCTTTCTTTAAAATAATGAGAAAAATAAAGAGATTTGTGTCGCGTGACAGTATCACCAATCCGACAATGTTCGACATACGGGTGTATCCTTTCTCTTTATATTTCTAACAGCATCCAGATACAGGCATCCGCGTGTCGTACATTGCCAAGTGACACTATTTGACAGCATAACAAGCCTTTGTATTGATAGTTTTAACGTACCCTGTTCCTGTTCCTGTTCCTCTTCTTTGGGAGCATTGGGATCGCATGGGTTTCCAGATACGTATGTAAATTCTCGTTTATTACCATCTGGATCTACGTAGCCATATTTTCCACGTACTACACAATCGGTTCCTGTAAACGATATTCGTTTTTTTATAGTTAATAGAATAATTTAAGAAACTTTCTGTTTTAGTAATTTTATAGGTATATAATCGTTTATGCTGGAGAGCTTTGGAACGACGGAGCCGTTGAAAATGTGTTTGGGATCTTATAGTGCAATTAATTAATCTATGAGTACAACAGGCGATTGCAGGGTATTTGGCTTCATAACATCGAAGATCAAGGAAAATTGCAGTTGTATATCAGAAGTACATAAAAATATATACCTAACACATGAAAACCAATTATATCAAATACTCAGAGATTTGTTGATTTTATGTTTTTACTTTGAACGGTACCTAATGTTGGGGATTTACAACTTTCAATCAAGAGCAGTGGTTGATACGTTCTCAATAGAAATTTAATTGCTATTTATTTCATTTTGGGATATTGGTTTGAAAAAATGTTCAAAGTAAATACGTCTTTTAGTAGTCATAATTTTCCTCTTTGATGTAGCGTTGAAATCACTGGCCTAAGGTGTTCTTCTGACAGAGTCGGAGTCAAGGGTTCTTCTTCGTATAACATTGAGGTCACCGACTTAAAGCCGGAATTTTTCCTTCTTGATATAGCATTAAAATCACTGAAGTTAGGTAAGGTTTTTAAGGTGTCCACTTTGACGTAGTATTGAAATCACCGACATAAAGTCGAAATACAATGGTTCTTCTTGGCAATGCAGTAAGGTCACCGAAATAAAGTCGGGATTTTCAAGTTTTCCTTCTTTATGTAGGTAGCATTGAAATCACCGAAGTTAGATAGGAAATTCAAGGTGTCCTCTTTGATGAAGCTTGAAATCACCGACATAAAGTTGAAATATAATGGTTCTTGGTAATGCAGCGAGGTCACCGAAATAAAGTTGGCATTTATACGTTTTCCTTCTTGATGTGGGATTAAAATCGTCGAAGTTAGGTAGGGAATTTAAGGTTTCCTCTTTGACGTAGCATTGAACTCACCGACATAAAATCGAAATACAATGGTTCTTCTTGGCAATGCAGAGAGGTCACCGAAATAAAGTCGGGACTTTTGAGTTCTCCTCCTTGATGTAAGGTAAGTTTACCAAATATTGCCATAGATCCTAATAACGCCACCCCAGGAAGCGCATATTTTTCAGACATTATATGAAATCTGGCAACATGGAACGTCTTTTGGGGTAGCCATATATTCCTTACCACCGTTGTCGGTTTCAGATGAGGTTAAGCGTCTGGTGTGGATGCGCGCCAAAAATTGTTCTAGTTCTCTGTTATAAGAAAATCATTTCATTACCTGGCGTGTGCACAATTATAACACATTACTGTTCAAATTTCTATACTGCTGCAGGTAGGTGCATATTTATAGTTATTGTTCCACAGGTTATGTATCTGATTCTGTATGTTTTTCTAAATATAAATGGAAATGTTTTCTGCATTGCATTTGTTCTTAATATTGCCATAGAATGGTATACCTAATACAGCCAGTGGCAGTATTAGGACCACCAGTGGCAATATTAGAGGCATCAATGGCAACATTAGGATTCAAGCAAGAATTCAAAAAATTCAGCTATGTTATTTGAAAATGCACGAATGTTTCCTTCCAGAATGCCAAAGACACGGGCATTGTGGACAGAAGCGGACCTCCACTCAGCATTACTGGCCATAGCAAATGGCACTTCAATCAAAAGTGCTGCCAAGCGGTATGGAATTCCCCAAACAACTCTAGGACTACATCATAGAATACAAAATTTCAAAAAGAAGCTTGGAAGGTCTTCAGTTCTGTCTCCGGAACAAGAAAATGATCTTGTTACGAGAATTCATAGATTATCTGAAGTCGGAATGCCTATTACTAGCAAAGTTTTGATGAAAAGTGTATATACCTACGTTTGTGAAAACAACATACCGAATCCGTTTTCGAAGCAATCAAAACGTGCTGGAAGAAAATGGTTGAAGCTGTTCCTAACTAGACATCCTGAAGTATCTCGCCGGAGGGCACAACAAATGAACATTGCGCGTGCTCAAAAACTAAATAAACCTATAGTTGGTGATTGGTTCAGCAAATTAAAGGATGTTATGGAAAATATGGGCTTGTTTGACAAACCAGGTAACATATACAACATATACGAGAAGGGATGCAGATTAACAATACACAATCAGCAAATTGTACTAGCTAAGAGAGGGTCTAAGCGGGTACATTTAACTGCTCCTGAACATGGCGAGAACGTTACAATTTGTAGGTTGTGGAAATGCGCTAGGTCAGTCTGTGCCACCATTTATCCTTTTCAAAGGTCAAAGACTGAAACCTGAATGGTCTGATCACTTACCACCAGGCTCAAAATGTATTGTCACAAAAAAGGGTAGTATGACGTGCGAAGCGTTTGTTGTATGTTCCCGCCTTGTGAACCCTTTGTCGCGGGACAAAAAACCGACAACAAACGGGATTAACGTGCGAACGCGAGGTGAAGCCGCGAAGAATACGCGAACGGGATCCACACTCATGGGCCGCGAGTAGTTCGCGCGTGAGTCTGGAGAGGGCATCAAACAGGAGATATAGAACTGGTACACACTCTGAGTAAGGCACTTGGCTCAGAGCGTATATCGTTTCAGATATTTGTCAAATTGCTGTATAACACCTGCAGATAACACCAAACTGTTCTAATAAACCAAAGACAATACGGACGATACCATGATTACACATAACCACCCGCCATATTGGGTAATAAACATATTCCTCTATTGAAAATCAAATAATTCTGTTCAGTCCGATATTACAGATATAAAATGAAACTAATGTAATTGTGTCTAAATATAGGATATGAGGAAGATTTAATACAGACAAGCTTAGATTTTCATCTTAAAAACTAGACATATTTTTGATCATTATTAAAAATATGAACCAAATCCGAAGCCCGTAGCAATTGCGTCTCTACTTTATAGGATAATCACAATAAAATTTACTGCGCAAGTTATTCAATAGCTATATATGGCGGTGAAGAACTTTATCATTCATCTCTACACACTGGCCGATATGTAAGTAAACAAGATGACTATGTGTTAGTTATATATTCTTCACTTCGTCTATACAATACATAAGAAGTAGTTTGGTTGCAATAAAGTAGAATCATGCAACAGAACGGTTGTATAGTTGACAAAAATTGAATCTTGCACTGACGCAAATGTTCTTTAGCGGTTGCAAGAGGTTAACACTTTTGTTGTAACTGTTACTGTATCCCTTATACAACCTCGTAAATGACAGAAGTGTCCTATTAGATGGGGCCATTCCGCTTGTCTAGCTGTGCGAAGATACAATACTGTGTAAGGGGTACTGTATAATCGTTCTTACAACCCTAATAGGAGTAATAATTGTTAGTTGGCGTCTCACGTATTTACAAGAATTTGTTATATTTTTGATATGTTTTTTATGCATCTTATGCATTTGGTTGTAAAATATGCATACATATGAATAATTATTTTTGCTTAGGTCAATAATTGAAACAAAAACCTTATAAAAACTATTCTCGTTTTTTCACACCTTCTTATTTATATTATCCGTTTAAATTGGGCATTATATTCAATTTCACTCACTTTTTATGTATAAACTCACTATTTTCTCACTACTTTTTTCAAAATCTAATTTTTCGTACGTTAGCCCATGCTTTGAGCTGCCAGCACTCCTGCTTATGTAGCATTAATTGACAAACGGATACTTCTCGCATTTTTAAAAAGCCTGACTGGTCGTCCAAAAAAAAACTATATTTAAAAAGTTCTTCCGACATCTGCTTATTTCCTTTTTTAACTTTAATAAATGGCTTTACCTCTAGTTTCTTCCTTGAAGCTACCATCTGCTGCTTCATACCCGAACGTAAATGATCCATCATCATTCACTTTGCTATAGTTTCTGATCGTCTGTACCGGAGGTTTGCTCTCCTTAGTTCTAGCTACTTCGTTGGTACCTTTGGTGTGCCCGCGATGTATTAGGTTGTCTTCTCTTCGAGAGGAGGCTGACTGCTGCCCGTAAAGGCCGTTATATCTGAAACAATGATATAAACAAATAACAGAAAGCATTATTCTATCGCGAAGCTGACTATCTCGAGTTTTGATAAAACTGAATTATTATTTCGATGGAACATCAATATCTTGCCATTAAAAAGTATATTCTTAGTGGTTTCACTATTTTCTATGGATGAGAAATGACAAGTGATGAATCGTCTAGCGTGACGTAATGTTTATCCATGTCTTGTTCTTAGAGTGTGACCTACGTATGCCATGGAGTTGTATTGTACTAACATCGGAGGCACTTTGGTCGAACAATAATTTTAACGCAGTGAGATAATAAGGAGGAGTCACATTTCTCGTCCTAGTTAAATAATAATGAAGTGGAAAGATCTCTAGGTAAATGCTTACTTGGCCCAGAACTGCAACTGCTATTAAACCCTCTATTCTTTTTTGAATATTTCTAATACATATTGCTTACTACATGTTAATATAGAGTCTATTTTATAACTGGTATTGTTTTTTTTTTTTTTGCATTTGAGCATAATGATTTCCAAGCAGTCTGTCACTATTCATATAAATCAGCAATTCATTAACCTAGCCTGCAATAGAGGAAATAATCTGAAGATGTACGAAAGGAAAACATGGGGGAAGCAAAATATTCTCGCCAGGGAGTCTATCCTGGAATTTTTACTAGACGCACAAGAAAGGACCACGGAAAGAAGGTAATTAATTAACATTGAGGAAAGACAGAAGGTATACGAAAGCTAAATATTTTATTATATTACATTTGTTTCCTTCATGATGTCCAAAACAACAGTGTTGTTCCTTAGAGCCAGCATATGTATTTTACTATATGGAGGGTTAAAGCCATCTCTGGTAAGTGTAGCACAGACTTCCTGTGTATTTGCGGCATTCAAAAAAACCGTTGCACATCGCACAGATCACATAAGTTTTTGTTGATCCTAGGCATCGTTCTGTGATCCAGACATTTCGTGTGATTCTCAGATATGCTATATTATAATATTACAAAGTCCAATCGATCTAAATGTGGTAATATGTTATCTTTAGTAGTGAAAGAAATTATATTTGTACATATCTACTAATATCCACGTTTTTTAACCGAGAATCCTGGCATTTTGGTTGCTATTATTGATGAGACACTGCAGTCAGAACTTCACATCTATTGGGTGTGAGACAGAAATAAATAACTAGTTGAAATTTTTGAGCATTAGACAGACATATAGCTTAGGTGATACATCACTTCTATGAGAAATACCTTTTTCGGTATCAAGTTTCTGTCCAATCCCCTATTAGTGACTTACGTTTTACCTAACGAGGTGGATATAGCTTGATATTGTTGTAGTCACCGTTCTTAGCGGTTACGTCATCAACGCCATATGAAATAAGTAAACAGATCGAGTCTCCGTACCATGGGCGGAACACTGCGCTGACTAAATATTCAGCGCATTGCTACTCTTTCCAGTACGCATGAAAAGGGTAAGATGGGACAGCTGTTTTCATTCTCTTCCTCGAAATACTCTAGTAAATTTAGCACGAGCTATCGGCCTTCTCCATTGATCGTATTGCCGGGCATTGTACAATTTTATATTCAAGATTGATAACAGGACAACTCGAATTGCAACGTCAAGTAAGATGTCACCCTGACAAATATGATTGAAGGGAACTCCTACGTAACAAAAAAGTTTTCGAGATGGAGACATACAACTAAAAAACGTACGTCTTTGGGCTTACCGAACAAACGTTCACACACAGGGGTAGGTTGCCTGTGTATGTACGAGGGAGATGAGATATATAAAGGGATACTGGTGATCTTACTTTGAACCGCCAAGAACGTTGACTACAACTATAACTATTTCTGCTATTCCAGATACGTACCTATCCGCTGAAGATACTAAAACCACCTGTGGCTGTTGTTGCCCTTCTTCCTCTTGAGGTTCTGCCGCGTAGTAGTTGATAGTATCCTGGGGCTCTGCTTCATCTTCTTGTGGCGGTTGTACCCTTATCCTTCTAGCGTCTGCGTTACTCAGCAGTAATGCTGCTAGGAGTGGAACTATCTGAAAAGAAAATACATCACAAATGTTAATAATGGTTCTTTCCAACAATTAATTTCTGATAGTCTGAAATTCAGTAAGTAACGAGGCAAAGTCATATCATTAACTTATTTGGATGACTGTATCTGATAGTCAGAAATACCTTCCAGGAAATAACTGACTTAATAATATATATAAATTTGGTATTTCACTATATCGGAGTAAAATGCGAGGCATTTGAGGTTAAAGAAATTGAATTTCGGACTTCCATTGTCTATACAATTTTTGAGATCAGAACAATGGTAATTTATCTTCAATCGTCTTCAGGTGAGCTGACATACATGTTCCTTCTACGGTTACTTATACTGTTATCGCTGACGTTTCCTATGGTTTGGCGTGATGTGGCTGGTCGGTAGTCACGACATGCTCTTCGAGAGGTCTGCCCTGGTTGCTCTAATCATAGCGTCTCGATCCTGCTGATGATAGGCTCCCATATTAGTTTGATTTTTACGCTGGAATTACAATATACGTTGCTGTTGCTGGTTATGTAAGCTATCTCCTTGAATTTTCGGCGATATCAGTGTGCTACTTTATGTATGATCTTGGTGTATTCCAAGTTTATGGTATTTGGTGGTATTCTCTCCATGTGTGTTCTGCTATTTCTGATTTCTCTGTTTCAGCCCGTTGAGTGTGAAGTCGGTGTTCCTTTATCCTCATAGCCAGTAGTCTCTTTGTCTCCCTGATGTAAACTTTTCCACATTCACATGGAACCTGGTACATATATACAGCACTTGATGCCTTGATTTTCATTCCTAGGTTTGGTTTTTGTGAGAATGCCCCGTAGTGTTTGTTCTATCCGTTGGGAATCTGGTTTCGATGTAACACTTTTTCCTCTTCGTCTTATTATACTAGATATGTCTTACACGAACGGTATTATAAGGGTGTGTTGTTGTTGATCTTGCGTCTTTCAGATTGTAGTATCATCTTGCAAAGCTTCTACTATTCTTGTTGAGTATCCGTTATTTTCCAGATCTTCCTTCCGAGGTTTCTATCCAGCCATTGTTCTCCGTTACCCTGACATCTAGGTATTGAAGGCTGTTCTTCCTCTTCTACCGTAAACTCTATCCATGGTCTTAAGCTGTTGAGATGTTTAAGGAATTTTCGCAGCTGGTTGTTTTCATGATTCCAGATAATAAAGTCGTCCACATATCGCAGCCATAACAAGTTAGCCACAATTTTAGCCAATGGTAATTCTATTGTCAATATTTCTTCTTGTACGTAGAATTATTTTACTTGGCAGTAGTTGCTCTTCAAACAGAACGTTACAATTCCATTATTTACTCGACTGGCAGGTTCGTTCTTTCTTCTAGCTCCGGCTCTTCTCTGAGTTTTTATTCGATTATGCGTAAGGCCTCTTCCAATTCTAAATTTCCAGCAACATTTGAGGTACTTCATTTCATTCTAAACTAATCGTCGTATGCGCAGTTGTAGTTTCTTATGACGGAAGAGGGGATTCAAAATTAACATTGTTTTAAGGGAACTATGGCCAAGGTCGGTAGACCACTATTCTGTCTTCGGATAAAACTACTTAAATTGTTGTTCATGATTGGATTTTTGAAGATTCGCTTTGTGAGAGCTGTGGCAGTGAGGAGTCCTTCGCTCATTTTTTAGAACGCTGCGAATCATTACGGTAGCGTAGTCCGGCAGTATTGGAGTTTGTTGCTTTGGAACAAGAAGGTATAAATAAGGTCGGGCAAGGCAATCTTTGTTTGTGTGAAAAAGAATTGTGATTCACTAGCTGACCAATGCAGCTTTTCTTTCATCAATTAAAACATCTCAGATACAAGACATAACGCTTGATGCTATCGATTAGAATTTAGAAATAAATCATGACGTGGATTCGATTTCTGCTGTCATCTGTTTTCCTAATCTTTCCTTGTATATCTATTTTTTATCAGTCATAATAAATATCATGGTAATCGATATACATTCATATTACTTTAATGAGTCATCACATCGATTAATTTCAATAAACTTGTTTTTCTGCTTAGAATATCGATTTATTCTTGATAATTGTTACACCTAATTCTAGTTAATAGTCTTTACCTAGTTACAATACCATTTTCATCTAGCAGCGATCTAATTGCATCGGTGGGAAATTGGAGAAGCTTTTGTTTGTTCCTATATTCATGTAGTCATGAACATAAAGCCTAAATACTCAGGCAGTAAGTAATACAATTACCAATAGATGTACAGGAAAAAATCAGTAATGTTCCTTATTCCAGGTTTTTTTGAACTCGTCTAGACGTCCTGGTATTCTATGTACAATGTGTGGCAATACCGACCAGTTGCTGATGTATAAAGTACTTTTATTATCAGCTATAATGATTAAAATGAAGTGAAATTCTCGAAAATTCATTATTGTAATATTTCCCGGTTACTGGATTTCAAAATTTGTAAACAATAAGTTTTTTCAAGTCAAGTCTACAATTAATTCCAAACTTTACGACCATGGAGCTTTTAATCTTTTCTATGCCAGAAATACAATAGTAAAGATACAAAATTTTCATTACCAAAGACATGTCTTTGAGTCGTTGCCTCCCATTCGATCAGGGTATAAATACAAGGTGTCTGATGTGATTCAAGAAGCCTGATAAGAATCATTAGGATACCTAGTCCTAAAAAAGCATTCGTTCGTAATTGCATATGAACTTCAAAACACGAACAAGAAATTTAGGAACATGAAGTCAAGGGCTCAATCGAGACAAGTGCTTTGAAAACTATAGGTAACATGCTCTGGGTATAGGAAAAAATCGAAATGCCAAGATGAATTATTCATTATTTTTGAGATACAACAAAAAAAATTTGAAATACTATAGATACGGGGTTGGTGTAGATGATCATTTTTTGAATAAAAAAAAATAAGAAATATATTTATTTCTGGGCAAAGGAAACTTTTGTCAACAGAAAATTTAATATTTTACTTATTTTCCGTTTATTAAATTTTTTTACAAAAGAATAAGGTGACTACTACTGATCTATGCTTACATTGGAATATACACATGTATAGAAGTACCTTCAATTTTGTACGATATTGATTATCACAGTTAAATTCTTTATTTCAATGATCGATATAACAGAACACTTTCAGTGATGGGACAGTGACGTGTCAGGATCAAAGCGTATCATTTCTTCGGTAGTAATAACTAGAAGTTGCAATTATATACTATCTTGATCAGAGGTCATAAGGTCTACAGTCCATAAACGGACTAGACATAAAAACCGGCACGACAATCCGTAATACGAAACTCCTTTTTCGTAATTCACAAAGTAGTAGGCGTTCCAGCGAACACGTAGGACTGGAACCACACCTTTTGTCTAGCGAATTTTGCGCGTGAAACAATTTTGAAATGAGGGCGACTAAACACATAATACCTACATATTTCATCCGGGTGCTATATAGAGGACATTCAACACAATACAACACCTATTACGTACTACTTTCAAGAATAATTTTAGCATTTGTTGATGTATGGTCTCGTTTGTTATAAGCAAGGACACAGCTCCATTTTAATGGATGGCTTCATGATTCACTCCTGTGCAAAATTATTTTCAGTTATGAACTAAGCTGAACAACAATAGCATTGCAGGATTAGCAGATCTAGCTCCGTTTCTTGGGGTTGCAAAAAATCGATATGTTGGCTATCTAGCGAATAGAACAGATGATCAATATCAGTACAAAACTTTATTACGTCATAATTTCTGTAAAAAGATATTACATCATAATGACTGATACCATTGGAGAAAATTTGATTGTTAAGGCGATGTTTCGAATGTTTACAGTTGCACATATACCCACATCGAAGGAGTTGGGGACTGACAAGCTGTAGACTGAATATGAAAGTCAATATATACATAGAATTTACCTGGTTATATGTGAAATATAGACAGTTGCATAGATCGATTGGGGCTTGAATGGGAAAATGGTGCGAGTGATAATTTTCACTCAGACTCGTGGGTCCCCGATTCTCTCAATACCCGTACGTGAATGCGCAGCTTAAGCAGAGTAGAGAACTTGAAACAACTCCTTTTGGCAAATTGGTCCAAATTGTCGATACCCTAGGAGCATAGGAGCGGTCATATATGCCAGTTGTCGATGTTCATATCTCTACCGAGTTACAGTGAGGAGCAGACGCATGACAGTTCCGTCTATAACGCGACACATCATGAAGAAGAGCACCGACTCTTGTAAATATGAAAGCTCTCCCTTTTGAGGAAGTGTTACCAATGAGTTGTCAGGCAGCCATTCTCAGCTTAGCTATGTGAACAGTATTCCAGGTGGAGTCTTATCTGTACAAAGTGATGATAGCTTGTCTGTCTTTCCACTAACGCTTGACCATCCATTAAATCAGGATGCGCAATTGAGTATTCTGGATTACTTGAAGTAACTGTGGCTTAGGAGCACTTAACCGGGTTACTGCATCTACAGGCAGTTATAGGTTCCAGCTCTTTCGGTCTAGCACTACGAATGCCTGCAGATAAAGTGCTGTATCTGCGGAGTTGTTGATAGAAGTTATCGTGCAGGAATGTTGGAACCAAAATCGATCCCTGGAGAACACCCGCATTGACATTATGATTTAAAGAGGAGAACTCGTTAGTTAAGAATACCTTCAGTTCAGAAAGGATCTGCCTAGGCTTTGACATGTATGTATGTAAGTATGCTATACTAAGAAAATTAATCTTATTATCTTCAATTAGGTCTCTCCACCACTGGTGCTGGTACAGCACAGCATAATGTGAATCACCGGTACCAGGTGAAGGCCGAGAAGAATGAAAGGCGTTGGCCAGGCCAGCAGTAACCATTAGTATCCTATTATTATTCACCAAAACAGTATAGTGGGTACTAGGAAAGAGCGACTCAAGGCGATACGAGACCGGCTCCGGTATGACCTAGCAATTGCGGTAATCTATTATATCAGAGCGGCATATCTCTGCAATATAAAGGGTGTCCCAAAATTCACGCAAGATTTGAACTAAGTAGAAAACAGTTCTTTTTCTTTACATTGTTGAGTTTTTATCGAAGCTCGAAAATACAAAAGAAAGCACATCTGAAAATGCCTTTATCGACTCTGCAGGCATGTACTCTTGTATAGGAATATTTCATGAGGGTTTTGCAAAAACGCGGGTGAGTTTCGTTTCCTTTTTGAAAGCACGATTCTCTGTGGAATTGTTTGCATACTCGTATACCGCTGTCTTCAAATACCTAACCATATGAAAATAAATTCAGTGGTGCAGATCACATAAGTGGCCAATTTTGATTGAGCGGGTACACGACCAGGAAATGTCTCATGTAGCGATTGAATTGTTTCTCTGACTGAACGGCATGCGGCACCATCTCGTTGAAACGACACGTTATCCACATTCAACGCCACAATAGACCAGTGAGTCGCAGTGGAGAATCGTGTTTGTTCACCCATAAAAAACCTAGAAGAAAACTATCCACATCAATATTATCGAAATTAATCACACTCGTCCATAGAGGAAAAATCCAAAGCAGCATTAACGAAAAACAATAACATTTATACAAAATGGCCACAGAAAATTTTGACAAAAGAGTGCGTATGTGTCAGCAAAGTCGAAGAGGTCGTTTGCCTGATGTGTTATTCCATCCTACGTACTTTATCGTTGAATAAAGTAATAATAATCTAAAGAGAAAAACGGTATTTTCTGTTCAATACAAATTGTGGGCAATTTTGAGACACCCTTTATTATATCAGAGCGGCGTATTTCTTTGGCATGGCGGTGCCAATTCATTCATACCAAGATGTATAAACATAAACAGCGCGGGCAGCAAGCCTGAGTGGAGAGCCGGCAAAGGTTAACGAGTGATGAAAGTAAGAACAATTTATGTAGGAACGAATTCTGTATGCGGCTGGGAGCACTAACTTGATGTATCGACGTTGGCCACTCATATTGTACCTGGAAGGCATCGCTTGTTATACGAGGGCAATGCATACATAAGGAGTCTTGACCTGAGCGGGATCAACAGGACAAATAAATGTATAGTATATGCCCATGACATATATATATATATATATATACCATTGATTTATTAATGTGTTGAAGAGGTTGAATACATTAATCTCAAGCTCAGCTCAATTTTGTATGTTATGATTGTTCAATAAATATTATTCTATACAATTTTAATTTCAATAAAAAACTTTATGCGAAACTTGATATTTATTAAAATAGTATCTCAGATATTGGAGAAAATCCAGAATCTCGTTTTGAAATACATACTTTGTTTGAATGTTAGTGCATCCACGGCTTCCGTTGTATTGTTTTCTCATTCGTTTGATTCAATAAAATGATCACATACATATAAAAACACCATCCTGAGGGAGCATTAAAACATAAAGTCGATATAAGTATCTGGTTTGCTTCTCAAATATCTTTAAAAGGAAATCAAAAGACCTAATTTCTTATCTTGTTCTTGTATTGAATGTTACGTGATATGTATGAAAAAATAACATAAATGCCCGTCTCCGAAACCGCACACAGGAATATACCAGAGCTCTCTTTATTACGTTTTCCATCATTTTTTGAGAGAAATATTACCTTCCAGCTGTTTTAAAGGATTTGGGTTTAGATATAAACCTTATTTTCAGAAATCTCACAGAAAGGAGTCAGGCAGCAGCGGTGGCCGCAGTAGTAGACTCTTCGGTCTCCTGATCAGTCGCCGTGCGCTGTGCGGGTTCAAACCCCGTAACAAGAGAAATTTTTCTCTTGGCTATGGATGTTGTGATTGTCCGTAGGTGGTAGATGGTCTCTGACTGTGGAACGCAGAGGTACCAGCCGGCGGATCTCGTAGGCGGAGCCAGAATGTGTGCATGTTGCATGCACACGTGTTCCCTCGCCAGTGGCGTTACCCCTTTCTTCTGTATCCCACTATACCCCCACGGTACCCCATGGGTGTTTAAGCCTTAGGCCTTCGTGGTAGTTGGAATATAAAAAAAAAGACTGCTAAATTTTAAGATCTTGGGAGCTGCCACTGGCAAGCGGTAGACTTATTCGTGTGGAATTTCTAAGAAAATGAGATAAATGCCAACAAACCTAACACCATGGAGCAGTTGAAGAGCAATGTTCGGGGGATTATTCAAAATAGTTCCCCCGAAATCTACCAAAAAGTAATGGAGAAAAACCATATATTATTTTTTATGCATAACATCCAACTTCTGATAAACAGATATGGAAGAAGCAGATCAGTCAATTATATTTTAGTATGAACCTCGTATGTACTTTAACCTTTTTCTTATTGAACACTAACTTGATCATTAGGAAAAAGTTCAGCGATATTTTTCCACCATTTAAGCTAGTTGCCATTGAGCTATTTATACCAGCATATTTAGTAATTACATAAGGCAGAATCTAGATATTATGACATTGAAAATTCCGATTTCATTCCGTTATTAACGCATTTTTGTAATCATTGGTGACTAATATGCAACTGTTCGCAATGCAAGAAAAAACTTTTATCGCAGTCGCATGTTAGATTGAGATTATATAATGCTATTAGTGCCTCATTAACCCACAGTATCAAACGTCTTTCTCATCATCGTGTAACTAGTAATCTGCCACTTTTCTTTGCGGATATTTATGTCAACAAAGTTTGTTGCTCTATATGTAAAATACCGCTGTGCCCTGAGAATGCAGAATAAATTAATATAAAGCCTCAAGTTACTATTAAAGAATGTCCCATGGGGCATGGAGCTCACCTACGGAGATCCAGGCTCATAAAGAACGTTACTGGAAATACGCGTTTCTCAAGCAGTTTGATGGTGTCCACTGAAAATGATCAACTCACTTAGACGCCCAGGAAGGAACTTACTCCAACACAATATTGCTAAAATTGTTCACACCTCTTACTAGTGCATTCTTGGCATTTCAAATGCTTTAATTGTTATCCATGGCTACCATCAAATAATGCTCCAACTCATTAAGCTGTCAACATTTTAAGGAAGAGTCGTCTTTGCCTTTGGCACAAATTCGATCCATCACAAGGCAAGTAATGGATCTAATGAATATATCTCTCAAACTAGAGAAAAATAATACTATTTGCGGGCGCAAATAAAAAATAGCTTTTTTTGCACTAGGTGCAATTTGGTGTAAGTATTTTTTGTGTTATATCTACGAGAGCTTGACATGTTATTCTGGGACATCCAGTGGACCAGTGACAAGACACTACCAGCTAAGGATGTATGAGTACGATTTTATGAGACTACAGGTTTTTTTATACCGAAGCAGCCGCGCAGGCAGAAGCCTAAATACCGGGACACTGCGGCTGCTATGATGATCCCAAAGAAATTTGTTAATACGATTTTTGAACTGCCTAAGGTTAGTAGAACTGGGAAAATCTTCCTCTTGTAGATTGTTCCACAATCTCGACACCCTCTGGACAAAGGGAGGCCAAAGTCAGGCAGTTCTGTCTGGCAGGCACATCGCGCGGCGGCATCATGGAAGAGAGCTCTGAGGAGCAAAGCCCGTTGGTGTAGCGATAGAAAAGAGCTAGATCGCCGACGGCCCGCCGGTGCGAAAGGGTCCCGAGGCTGTCGTTTAGAGAAGAGTCATCGATTAGTCGGACCGCACTCCTCAGGACAGGATCGAGCATAAATAATGTAGTCGGGGCGGCAACACCCCAATCGTGCGAGCAATTCTCGAAGATAGGACTTATCTGGACATTGTATAGAGTGAGAAGGTCATGCGGAGAAAAGTACCTCTTAGCCCTAAACAAATAGCCAAGCTTTTTCCCAGCAGCTGCCGCTATTGACAAGAAGTGTTCGTGCCAGATCAGGTCCTTGGTGATCCGGACTCCGACCAGCCGAAATGAATGGCTACTTGGCAGAACTTGGCCATCCATCGAAACCGGATAAGCGCTAGGACGCTTTTTGTTCATCAGAGTACACTACTGTACAAGATTGTTGCAACCCCAAGTAGTCGTATAGTCTTTTTTTTCCAGCTCAGCGGCAGAGATCGGCTTGTCGCTCTGAATTATTGTATGTAGAGTGCTGTCATCAGCGAAGCTGTGGATTGGGTTGATCGTGCAGGAAAGGAGGTCGTTGATATGTAAGAGGAATGTTTCCATTACAAAAGAATTGCCCCGCAACGTATAAAGCGCATATGCCAGAAATAGATAAGGTCTGCAACATGTTGCTGGGGGCTCAAATACGCCAAGTGCCGTAGCATGTTGCAGACCGTTCATATTTCTGACACGTATGCCTGAAACTTTTATACGGGCAAAATATATCGAAGTGAATGTGTCAGGCACATGTTGCAAAAAATGTGTAAGAGGTTTTCAGGGACTGTAACTTGCGCTTGGAAAATCCTAGTGTAGATAAGAACATGAGATTGGACAGTTTAGCATCTGGTAATGGGAAAGATCGCTTCAGTGGTATGACTGATGATCAAATCCTACATAATCCTCGGGGAAGTGTTCTGAAGTTGGCACACTTCACTTCCTCCAATATATTATACAAAAGGTTAGTATCAGCGTCATTGACATCTCGGCAATCGACAATAGTGGCTTTGTATGTTGCTAAACAGCTTTTTATCGTATCCACTCAGAGTGTAAATGAGTTAAAATGTTCTCATTTGCGTGAATTATGAAAGTTTGTTAGTAATGTGTTTGAGAACACCACACACGCAGAGTTGTAGAAAGAACCAAACTGTTCGTGAGAATTTAGGCTATTAAACCAACGGCATTGTTTAAGTGATTTCGAACTAGTGACCTTTGATGATGTAACTGAGTCGTAGGTATTGCGAAATGTTCATGGCCTCAATACAGTACCTGCATATACATGTGAATTACATACACAACATACAGGTTCTCGATGCGTTCAACATTCAATTTATTTAATACTCATTATTACGACTTCTCAATTTGCATGATGAATGCGTGTAATTTATTTAATCAAGTCAAGTCATACTTTGCAATACTGAGGAAAATTGGGTACCACCTTTGTAATTGCCAAATAACTATATGGAAACATAATTAGGTATGTCTGTCCAACTTTTTGTATATCTATTAAAGCAGCCGAACCCTCAGTCGAAGTGTCGCAATTGCTATGATGGAGTTGAAGGGACCTTTTGGGTCGATGTTTGAACGCTCTAAGTTAGTAGAACTAGAGAAAACATCTTCTAACAAATTGTTATACATTATCGGAACAAAGAAGCGGTATAAAAGCAAGACATTGATGTACAGAGAGAACCGCCTGACGATGTGAGAAATATCAGTTGGTCCAATAACCACTGAATTCTACTTTATAAAGACCTTAAAGAGAGTGGGGAGATTAGATGAGGAACTTCCCTGCTCTAAACATATAACGAGGCACATATAGACAGGCAGCTAGAATTGACGCTCGGCTAGAAGCTCACTGCCAACAATTTGACCAGGTATACGTATAAGCGAAGGCAAATTAGTACACATTCAGCCAATAGTGATGACAAAAATAGACCAAGGAACCAACAACCTACTTGCTGGGTGGTACATATACTCGTACATAGGTACGAATGTACATGTACGAAGGATGACTAATACCTTTAGTATGAAAACTTAGCGCCACGTTACCCGCCATGAAGAAATGCTGAAAGCATTAGCATGGGGGGATATACGAGGGTATACAAAGAAAACGGAATTATTTTTTAAATTCTATTTATTTTCAACTTTTTCACAAAGTAACCTTATCTCCTTCAAAATACTGTCTACTACAACTAATACACTTCTCCCACCGGTGCTTCCACTGCTCGAAGCATTTTTTGAAATCTTCCTTAGAAATGTCTGACAGCTCCTCCCTCGTTTTTTTCTGGACCTCTTCAATGTCATCAAAGCGGCGTCCTTTCATGCCCCTTTTCATCCGTGGAAATAAGAAAAAGTCGCACGGAGCCAGGTCAGGCGAATAAGGTGCGTGAGGCAGCGGAATCATGCTATTTTCAGCCAGAAACTGTGGAACAGAGATGGCTGTGTGCGCAGCTGCATTATCGTGGTGGAAGAACCAGTGTCCTGACCGCCACAAATCGGGTCTTTTTGCCGAACACTGTTTCGCAATCGTCTTGAAACCTCCAAATAGCACAAGCTCGCGAATTTTGTCCACATTTTCGTCGATTCGGGCAGTTGATGGCACGTTCAGAGCGAGGTTTGTCATCAATTGACATGTCGCCATTTTTAAATTGAGCAAACCACTCGTACACCTGAGTTTTTCCATAGCATCATCTTTGTAAGCTATTTTCAACATTAAAACAGTTTCAGCAGCATTTTTACCAATTAGAAAGCAAACCTTCACAGCTGCACGTTGCTCACTAAAGCTTGCCATCGTAAAAAACGAAACAAGCACGAAACAGCTCTAGCAAAAATAATGACTACAGAGGAACGAAACAAGCCAGATCGACAACTCGGGTGGCACTGAACTGGTAATGAGTTGCGCTGTACGCCTCTAGGGGCAGAAATGTGTACTACACAAGCTCCGCCCACTGCAATGCTATTCCGGTTATTTTTGGGTACCTCCTCGTATATTTCTAGAGAATCTTACACTTTGGGCACGAAAGGCAATGGGCAATGCCGTGTCCGTGAGTGGCTATAAAAGTTTATCACTGCCAAAAAAAATATAGTTAAGCTTCTTCCCAGAAGCTGCTGCAAGTAATGAGGTGTGTTGATGATTTTGTTGTAATTGCACCCTGCTACTTAAGGTTCAGCACTGTTAAAATTACATCATGTTATGTTTATTTAAATAAATATAAACATAAAAACTAATTTATACATATGTGTTTCCATTTGGCCAGAAGGTCATGGGGTTCTATAAGCATGGATAAGTTTCAGGTATTACAGTAGAGGTATCAAACTTTACAAATATTTTGTATTTCCAAACAATGGCAAACCTTTCTACGAGCATCAAATTGTTTAAGAAAGAACTACTATGTCACAATAAAGTTGATCGAAATGGTTCGTGCTTTGCCTACACTTTGGGCACGAAAGGCCAACAGGGCAATGCCGTGTCCGTGAGTGGCTATAAAAGTTTATCACTGCCAAAAAAAATATAGTTAAGCTTCTTCCCAGAAGCTGCTGCAAGTAATGAGGTGTGTTGATGATTTTGTTGTAATTGCACCCTGCTACTTAAGGTTCAGCACTGTTAAATTTACATCATGTTATGTTTATTTAAATAAATATAAACATAAAAACTAATTTATACATATGTGTTTCCATTTGGCCAGAAGGTCATGGGGTTCTATAAGCATGGATAAGTTTCAGGTATTACAGTAGAGGTATCAAACTTTACAAATATTTTGTATTTCCAAACAATGGCAAACCTTTCTACGAGCATCAAATTGCTTAAGAAAGAACTACTATGTCCCAATAACGTTGATCGAAATGGTTCGTGCTTTGCCTATGGCGAAATCCCTGATTAAAAGACTCATGTTTATTACTGTCCAGTTTTGGCATACTGTCTCGGCAATAAATGGGCAATGACAACTTTGAGGGCTTTCACTGTAATTATATTCCGTAAGTTCGCATAAAAACAACATAAAATCATAATGTAGTGCCCCGATTATCTGGTTTACGACTGTTATATGGTACAAGTGCCTCTTATTCTTGCATCAAGTCTTGCTCATGTCTGGGAGAGTACTAGTAGTATAAGTATTGGAGCAGAGCGCGCTAAGTGATTATTTCGGTACTTTCCATGCATTTTGTATATGACTGAAGTATGTAGACATGCAAATTTTGAATATCCTAAAATGCTTGGATTTGGGTAACAATATCTAAAAATATGTATGTCAATGGTTAAATACGGCATACTCAAAAATATGGATTACGATTGAAAAACTTGGCAACCAGGAAGGATGTTCAAAAATTGGTGGATTTGAATGACATATTTGCCGATGTTCTAAAATGATAAAGAAACTTGAGTAATTCATAACTTTCAAGTTCCAAAAATGATGACTAACACTATATGTTTAGAAAATATTGGAAAGCAAACAAATACATAGCTTGATGATGATAATTATTTGACAATTATTTATTCAAAAATACATGTTAACTAGAATTTCATTACCCCTATTACTGATCACAATTAATAGTTACTTTTCATTCTGATTTAAGTTTTTCAGAATCACCGATTAACGTATCAGCTAATCATGATTAGGGAGGCATTAAAATTGCAGCAAAAATAAAAATAGTGTCAATATACAGGGTCTTTCAAATTCGACCCTCACCATCTCGGAATCTGCAAGATATACAAAGTCGTTTAAATGAGTATTTAGGTAATCAACAAAATGCCGCTTAGAAAGCTTCGAAATAGAAACTACTTCCGGTGAGAGACGGAAAAACCGCATTTTTCCAAAATCGTTTTAACTTTTTCCTGAATTTTTTTGTGGGATGATAAAATATATTGCACATTAACATTGCCGCTTTTCCTCCTCTACAAGATGGCATAATTAGAATTTCAATATGACGTTTCGTCTCTTGTCCTCCAGCATCAACTTTATTTTTTCTTATGGACGCCATGTTGGATTTTTGCACAGATAAATAGTTTTAACTCTGATTTCAAAAAAGTATATGTCATACAATGACATTTCCAAACTTGAGTTATCCCAGAAAAACAATTGTTTGTAGGTAGGTCTTGAAATTATCAGATTTCATTTGTTCCGTATTCCAGACCTCAAATTGAACATAGCAACAGAGTTTGGAAAACTGAGAAGAAGAGAAATAAATCGAGCAATCAACAATGCACAGAGAAAAGTGAGGCTTTGCCTACAAAATAACGGCCAACATTTTGAACATCTGCTATCATTCACCTCTGCTTATTTAGGATTGTTATTCTTATTACCATCAAAAAGATTTTCATTTTGTGTTCATGTTCCACCATACCTTTTTATTTCCTCATAATATATAAATATTTATGTATTTCATCCAACAAATTCATAACCAACTAACGAAATATATTACCGAATTTAGGACTGAAAAGAAATCCAAAAGAAAAAACAAAGTTGATGCAGGAGGACAATGGCAGAAACATCATATTAAAATTCTGATTATGCCATCTTGTAGATTAGAAAAAGTGGCAATGTTAACGTGAACTTTATTTTTAAATCCCAACACAAATAAAGCAAGGAAACAGTTAAAACGATTTTGGAAAAATTCTTCTCTCTCCGGAAGTACTTTGAATTTTTAAACTTTCTAAGCAGCATTTTATTAGTTACCTAAATACGCAACTTCGCCCCCATTTAACCGACTTCGTATTTCTTACGAGATCTCAATGGTTAGGGTCGAATTTGAAACACCCGGGGCCCGCTGTATATTTTGAGATGCGCATTAACTATATTAGTTTAAACCAGCTACAGTGCACTATTAGAAAGAGCAGTTCTTTATTAGTAAGTCGCCGCATTCAGTTCATTTGCAAGCGTCTTACATAGCACGAGGTGTAAACAAATTTAAGACGAAATATGGAGTTGTCTCGAGAGAGTTATCGCGCTATGGTTTACTATGACTTCGGGTTTACTGAACATCAATGTATCGAACGGTTACAACCGGCATTTGGTAATGCAGCTCCGACCCGAGTAAGTGTGTTTCGCTGGTATGTGGCGTGTTTCAATAGATGATGAAGAACGTAGTGGTAGGCCGTGTTCTAGTGTGACTCCAGAAAACATTGCTAAAGTTCAGCGGTTAATTAAAAAGATTCTCGCTGCACAAATGAGACTATAGAGGCAACTCTTGAGTAGGATGCACAACAGTGCACACCATTTTGCATGATTATCTTCATTTAAAAAAAAAGTTGTTGCGAGATGACGCCAGCGCCACATCAAAATGCTAGAACATCCACCTTATTCGCCAGATTTGGCAATGTGGGACTTCTAGCTCTTCAGTAATTTGAAAAAAATCAGTGTGGTCGAAAATTTTCGTCCAAAGATTAAATCGATCGAGCAATTAATCAGTTTGTTGAAGGCATTCCAAAAACTGACTGGTTAGAAGCACTTCATTTGTGGAAGGTCAGGCTACAGAAGTGCATTGATGCTGGAGGAGAATACTTTGAACATAAATAAACTAGTATTCGAAAAACAGTTTTCAGTTTTCGTGTATCTCAAAATATAAGGTATAGCGTGACCCTCGTATACACTTACATCGCGAAGGTGAATGCTAAAAGCCACAATCTTATTAACATAAACCGATTGACCATAAAAATCGCTAGAAAATGAAATTCAGAACGTATTCACTCTAAAGAGCAAGTGCGTCGTCATGTATTGTATGTCTGACTTTCATTTAACATCCAATAAGATTCATTTTATTACCGCTTTTATCTTCAGACGCGTTGGGAAATAACTGAAGGGATGAAGGCCACTCAAAGCATAGATCGGCTGACCGCCCTGCAGATTCTGAAGCGTCATGCCCAGATACATTGCATCCAATAACTTAGGATGCCTAATTTGGACTGCGGAACAGGCAATTTAGATTGGAGACGTGTGAAAAACGTGATACTGCAGGTGATTTTTCAGGGGACCAACATGCAAATTCTAGTCTGTACCTTCAAAGCTCGAAGAGCAAAGTATAGCCGAACACTCTTGGGTTGAGAAGGCAGTGAGTCAGAAATGCTGTATGGAATGGGTCCATTTCCAATATAGTGTTAAATAAAATGAAATTATCAGCACTTTGCGTATTGTCCCTCGATGACATTACTAAGGTTAACGAACTCCTTTTACATCAGCTCCAAAGGTCATATCTCAACTCAACTCCAACAATTATGAGTAAATGAACAAAAGTAGTAACGTAGTAAAGCTATTGAATGCTACAGCTGTCCCAGGATGGATTCCCAGTTCTCGAACGAATCTAAGAGCCAAACGATCGTAGAGCAGGTTTAAACAGCCTGTAGACGCAATCATTGCAAATGAGCAGATTTGTGAATATCTCGTGGAATCAAATAATATACATTGCAAAAGATGCATCTCATAGCAGATGTGCACTAATTCTCATAATATCTAAATACCTGCTTAACTGTGAGAATTCGAGATTATATAGCCGATTTTCAAATTCACACGCTTCTTCTCGCACTTCTTGCTAAATTAGCAGGAAGGTGGATATGAGATGGCTTGGCAAAAACAATCTTAAGACAAGACGTGATACGAAATCCGACATGACCAGGTGTGATATTGGTGGCATTTCTACTACCAACTACCAGAATTCTGAAGCAGGAGATTCACACCTCTATCAGTTTTGGAGAAATTTGAAGAAATCAAATTGCTATAACTTAATACGAAAGTATCGCTGGTGTCGTTAAAAGAAGAAACTGGCAGTTAATGGGGGGAAGCTGGCGTGTAGTGATAGTCATTATATTGACGATGATGATGAACAGTTAGTCAATGTCTTTGCCAACAAAATATTGATACTTTCAAAAAATCTATGTGCCCCGATATAACAACAAAATAGTATTTTTTTAGTATTAAGAAATGACGGGGGGAGTAGCACAGTTAGTGTGTGACCACCTTGAACAGAAAGCGCTTGGGAACGAAGGAAATCTGCATACGTACATTACGTACAATGTTTTTCGTAATCACTAAATTCGTTTTCAGAATTAATTATTATAAGTAGCGAGACGGAGGATCTTTCTAGCTATTCGCGAAAACAATAAGCACGCATTGCACAACGAGATATTGTGAAAAAATATTGCATACATGTGGTGAGGATAATGCCAATGTTGTGTTCACTCATGAGAATTATTTGCAGTCATTTCAGTTGAGGAAGCGTTGTTAGAGTAAATGTGTTACGATCAGTGGTTGGCAAAGGCTCACCCAAGGCATGTTAACTGCAGAAAAGTCCTCCCCGCAAAACTGCATTCTTTTCCACTACACATTTGTCTACATATTGTTCCAAAACTTTCTGGATTTTGATTAAAAAATGCAGTCCTTAGAGTTTATTTTTGGTTATTATCTGTATTTCCTCTTCTTTTCTTTCTTCCTCGGATACTCATTTTGTGCAGGTTTGTCTTTATTCTCTTGCTGACCAATAATTGGGATCACACATTCTGAAAATGAAGCTTTACAGATGATCCAGCTGCCTACAGGTGCCTTTCCATTGTAACAAGTTCCAGGCACATGTGTCGGCACATGACCTGAATGGGACAGATGTAGTAGTGGAAACATATTTTAAGATAGCTTTTGTCCGTAGAACAGTTCTTGATGGTACCATAATCTTTTTAATATATTCCCTTTCACGTTATTCGGATTTATAAAGAAATATATACATTAACAATGCACCTTCGATTGTTATTATGATGGAAAGCAGATCAAATCTAGCTAAACTGGTATTAAAAATAACACATTTTTCAAGATCTAAATTATCTAAATGGATTTCTTTGATGCATATTTATTTTCATACTATTTGTCATGAATGATACCCATGTCCTAAAATCAATCAGTATATTTTTTCCTATAAATCAGAACTGATGTTGAATTTCCAAGGCTAATACCTTTTACCGGTAGCATAACGTTTCGAAGAATATAAATACAATTAAAAAATACTCGTAGATTACGGATGTTAAATGGAGAGGTATATCGTGTATTTAGAGTCGTGTTTATTTCTTAAATAATTATACACTTCACTGATACATTGGCACGTATGAAATAAATACATGTGTGTTTTTTGTATACACATCCAAACCTAAACACATTAACTCAATGAATCGAATTTCGACCATGTGTCGTGATCAATACTTACTGGGGCCCGCAGTATTTACTGATCATTTCATCATGGCTAGTGGATTCTCACTTCACACATCAACAATAACTGTCGGTGGGATGAGGAGATGAAAGATCTGAGGAAGAAGGTGGCGACGAGGCGGATCGAATGGCAGCGGGATAGAATGGAGGACAAAAGGGAATGAAAGAATTCGGAGTACGTGAGGACGAGGAGAGTATATAAGAAAGGAGTGAAATCGAAGGATGCTTGAAGTATGTGCTGAACGAAATGCAAGAAGAAAACGTAAAGTATATGGAGCAGGCTAGGGGAGAAGGTGGATAGGCGGATGAACACTGCGAAAAGGGAGCATGAGACATGGACGGAGAACATGAAAGATATGTGCGAGTGGTTGTTGAGGAAGTACTTTCCGGAGGCTGACGGGGTAGAAATAGTGTTGGGGCCACTGCTGCGATCTCGGGACTTCGAGAGAGGAGCTTAGGACTGTGGTAGGAGACCTGGAGCATTGCAGGGGACAAAATCCCCTTCGAAGCACTACCATACATCCTGGAAGTCCTTGGAAGTATATACTTAACATAATAAATAGATGTTTGGCCAAATGACTGTTTTCAGATGAATGGAAGAGCGCTAGGGTAGTTTGGATATGGAAGGGGGATGACTCAGCAAAACCAATTTGTCTAGCCTTACCTACACTCGGATGTATACTAGAACGAGGCATACTATGGATTTAAGAATTAATAAATATCAGATTCCATAATAAATAATGATGGACCAGAGTAAATACTGATCGTGTGACATTCGCCATGGGGTTTAGTTACATGTTCCCAATGCCACTGTGTAAGATGATGATTTTACTCTCCTCGTCCTCTCTTTCTATCTCTCTTGATCCTAGCCTATTTTGTGTGCAGTTCAAAAGTTGCTGCATGTAAAATCCGTGTCTGTCTGTCAAACTGTATGCTGTGGAGTCATAGTTTGTAATGCTATAAACAGAATTAAAGAAGGTTGACATCGTTACCAAACTTGTTTTTTTATTTTACAACCATCTCATAATTTTTGATCATGGACTGAAATAATGTTTTGGAATGTAAACAGTTGTTTATGTTATCAACATTTTTCGTCATTCTTCGAATTTCTATACGCTATGGAACGTCTTGAAGCATCTTTTTAGAGAGTCGAAACCTGTGTATCGAATATTTTAAGTTTATGCACGTAGGTATAGGTTTGTTTTTTGTGTATTGTGTGTTTCGTGAAATCATAAACAGTACACGTACTTGTGTTTGAACCTGTTTCTTGGAATTGTTATTTTCAGATCGCCCAGCCCTCAGCATGAGATCTACGAAGTAGTTCTTCTTTAATCCCGATTTGTTAAACGCTGTTTTCACTTTTCATCCTAATACCGAGGCCATCCTCATTAAGCAACGTAGTTGAAAATAACAGAGACGGTATCGTCTAATTGCAGAGGATACACTCTACAGTACAATACCTAATTCTGTAAGAATAACATTGTTTCTTACTGTCTCGTACCGAATTTCGCTTTCAAAGAAAGCCAGCAGCATCATTAATTGACCATGAGACACGGAAGATGTCTACCGAAGCACATCCGACTGTGACCTTAAACTTCAAATAAAACTATTGTTTCAAGATACCATGATCAGGGACGTATCATAAGAATCATTAGGTGACTGTTGTGCCAGCCCGTGGTGCATTAATGCAAGTATAATCGTACAATTACCTACAGCTTAACGAATCCGGATTATTTGTTATCTTTTTTCACGAATCAATACCATCAAAATTTAGGTAATCTTAACGTACAAAAATACGATTTAGTTCACTTCAATCGTTGGGCAGCGTTATGGTTTTCCAGAAGCTTCGGACAGCCATATAGTTAACAATCGTAGCAACATACAGATTTGAAGATTTGTTTAAGGCTTCTAACATCTTTAGAGCTATAGCTTTTAGGACCTTACCAATAGCCAAACATATTGTTTGTAGCGGATGCTAATATTAACTTATTGTTTACTATAATGCTCCCACTTGAATCCATTGTCAATATTCACACCTAAAGTATTTAGCGTTCAGCTCCTCTGGTATGATGTTGCCATTAACATTTACTTTTCAAGAACCGGGGAGTAAGGCGAACATAGATTTATTTTAGCTCATTTTGCTTGCTCTTTTACCTCTCTATTCATTTGTAGTTTGATAATGACAACTTTATCAGTTTAATTTGTTAATGCTGCAAGTTACACCTAGCCCTTATATCATCTGATATCATTTCCATCCATTTATCCAGATTATTTTTTATTATTCTTGAAGGTGAATAAAAAAATGGCAATATTGCTTGAGCAGGTGGTACGTCTAATAAATATAAGATGATAAAAATGCTCCATTATCGAAATAGTGTTTGTTGTAAGTGGCTACCCAACTGAATCAGGAATAATATGAATATTGTTTCAAAAAAACGCTATGGTGAGGAGAAATCCTAACATACAGCAAATAATTTTCAATGCCGAACTTCACTAATTTCAGTGTACTTTCAAAGTAGCATGTATTGAACTTCTTATACGGTAGCCTCCTCAAATATTCAAACCAATTTTTCTACCAGATGAATCACCTAAAATTCATCAAAAGATTTATGTAAAATTGAGTATCTTATTCAAAAATGCAATAGATGCTCCAAAAAAGGTAAGTGGCGTACAAAATACTTTTCTTTTTCCTGTATTCCATATTAGTACTATATGTACAAAATTTCAATTAAAAATCTTAATTCGCTCCACAGAAATCATTCTTCCTAGATTTTAAAATTATGGTATAACATCCTCTATCTTGGCAAGGTGGTGTTTTGGGTCCATGTTTATATGAACTTTTGGATGTATCTTTTATTCTACTTTAGGCCTGAATAAATGCCACTGCTGAAACGTTGCACTGTTTTCGATACGCCAATGACTATTCTTCAAGTGGAAAGCGTAGATAAATTATTAGGCAAATATTTCCTTTGAAAAAGTACAAAAAGTAGAATGGAGGAAGTATCCAGCGATCGATTTCATTGATTAAGCTCGTTCGCGCTTGAGTGGGAATCATAAGCAATATCTGTGCTCACTGCTCACAGATATTGCACGTCAAATTAGAAAAAGCCATCATATTTATCCACATCAGAATGAGAATAGCTGTGTGATTAAGTAACCGAAGCCATTATTAGTTTTATCAGATTATCGCAATGTGTGCCCGTCTAGTGTGTGTGCAAGAAGGATATATTATATAAGATGGGCTTTGAGGATTTTACTGGAAAAAGCAAACCAAACTATTTATCTATTTTTTTCCGGACAAACCAGATCTTAGGATAGTTTAAACCTGATTTGTCCTAGTCTAAACTTCGGACCGAGATTTAACTAGACTGAAATTGTTGAAAGGTAGCTAAGTGGCTTTGGCTCGTTTACGAGCAATGTCTTTTAAGTTTTGCATATAGAAACATAGTAGACTGCGCGGATCGAACGTGAGTACTGAATCTTAACCTCACTCTTTAGTAAACTTAAATTCAAGGTTTCACAACAATACGTGCAACGTTCTCACTACAGTGAATTTGTAAGTGTCACCAAGTCATTAGAAAAATGAAACTCAACCGAGAACATTTTCGCGCCATAATTTATTACAACTTTCAGAGACAATTATCGCAACAAGAATGCCTTGCTGAGTTACTGTCTGTATTCGGAAACGAACCGCCACATCAGTCGACAATTTCCCGTTGGTATGGAGAATTCAAACGTGGACGGATGAGTCTTAGCGACGATCCCAGGGTGGGTGCACAAAAAACGGCAGTCACCCAGGAAAACGTCGATTCTGTGCGCAAACTCCTCATTGAAGATAGACATGTGACATATCACGAGATGGAGGCGTGCTTGAAGATCTCAAAGACCTCAATTCAAAAAAGTTTACATGAAGAATTAGGAGTAAGAAAATTAGTTTTTCGTTGGATACTCCACCTGTTGACTGAAAAGCAGGAAGCAGCCAGGGTTAATTGGTGTCAAAAAACGCTCGACCGTTTCAATTCGGAAACTCAAAAATGTGTACAGCATTGTTAGTGGTGATGAATCGTGGATTTACTGTCATGAACCAGAAAATAAACGACAGTCGGCTGTTTGGGTGTTCCAAGGTGAAGAAAAGCCAACAAAATTCATACGTTCTCGAAGTGTTTCGAAAAAAAAGGTCGCGACATTTGTGTCAAAAGCGGGTCATATTGCAACAATTCCTCTTAATGAGCAAAGAACTGTTACTGCGGATTAGTATACCACCATTTGTTTGACAAAAGTCATCACCGAGCTTCGAAAAATGAACCCCGAAAGAAGAATCATCCTCCACCAAGACAATGCAAGCTCGCACACAGCCCAAAACACGAGGCAGTATTTAACGGAAGAAAACGTGGAATTATTGAACCACCCTCCATATAGTCCCGATCTAAGTCCTAACGATTTCTTTACTTTCCCGAAAATTAAAAGCAGACTGCGTGGTCAAAGGTTCCAGTCACCAAAAGGAGCAGTTGACGCATTCAAGAATGCCGTTTTGGATCTGCCAGCAAACGAGTGGAATAAGTGCTTCGAAAATTGGTTCGAGCGCATGCAGATGTGTATTAGTCTTCGTGGAGAATACTTCGAAAAACAATAAAGTCATTTAAAACTACCTACCGTGTTGTTTTATTTCCATATGCAAAACTTAAAAGACATCCCTCGTAGCATGGTATCTTACAAAAATTGTATTGTAGGTAATTGTTTATTTTGCCGCGGTTTTTATTTTATTTAGATTAAATATTTTCATTTGATATCTGCACACAAAAGTTTTTATTGGAAGAAGTGAACAAAATCATTGAACTTTCGTTAAGAACCGCAGCGATCAAACATTGAGATGGAACAGGCCAAGGTTTCTTTAAGTGTAGTTGCACCAAGAAGTGTACGTCACATCGATATCTTCGCAAGAAAAATAACGTTCCCTGCAACTCGAAATGCCACAATAGTTTGTCATGTAATAACAAGTAAATAATAAAACTTATTAAAAATACTTGTAATAATAGTATTTTTTTCAATTATTAGCAGTAAAAACGTTACTTTTGTGAAGAGGCTGTATGTAGGTTAGGACAAATCAGTTTTGCCTCATGATACTTAATTGATTTCAGAACAAATCAGTTTAGGATAAACTAATTCATCCTATCGCTCTCGGGATACACTGATTTGGCCTAGTAGAAACTAGTTTATCCTAAAATCAGGTTTGTCCGGTAACATATACATGTATCCAAAAATATCTATCATACGTTAATAGATACACGCTATACGCCAGGAACGAAGTCGAACTTCGTTCATCCAGAACTGACCTATACGACGGTTCCTTTCTCCCTACAATACCGAGATTGAGGAACAATCTACAGTTCTACTGACCTAACGCAGTTAAAAAATCGGATCCACAAAGTTTCTTTAAGCTCCTTATAGCAGCTGCGGTGTCTTGGTATTTAGGCTTCTGCGGCTGCTTCGGAATTGACAGTTTGAATTTCAGATTTTTTCTAACTCCAAATCTCATGAATGTCTATTATTTCCATTCTCTAGTCTAGAGGATGATGTGACGCGCACCCAGTTAATACGTACAACTTTTTCGTGGTGCAACTACAAAGACCAAAATCCAAGTTTCATATATGATAGGGAATAGGTACAGGAGTTTATCTATGTATAAACAAATTTTTGAGGCAACATGTTCCAGGTATTACTATTAAATCAGACTGACTTATCAAATATGGCTCTAACGAGGCTGCATGGTGATATTTTAACAAATAACAACAAGTAATGGGGTAACCAACAAACTCAACAGTTCAAGCTACAGTGACTGACGCTCGATGAGTTTCCGGTGATGAACAGTTGCAAGCCCCACTAACGACTACTACTTAGGTAGTAATTTTTTTTACAAAATTTGGCATATCGAATATACTTTGTTTTCAATAGTGAAAATTGTTGTCATGCCGTTAACAACAAAGAAGTACCAATGGAGGGACTGTGGACCAATTCATAACATCACAACTCAGATATTATCCAAAGCAACTTGATTATTATGTTATAAAAACGTTTTATCATCATGGTACAAATAATGCATTGGAGCTTAAAAAAATATCTCGAAAACTATTAGCTTTAGACACTTCTAACAAGTAAACCTTTTTTGTTGTGGAAATACGAATAAGATTTGTTGGTCAGTTGTTATACACAGGGTAGCACGGAAAAGTTATGATAAGTCATTTACCGAAATAGTGCTGTAGGTGGCGCCCTCTAGAAGTTTAGCCATAAAAAATAACTCATTCTTGTTTCTCATACTAGAAAACCTCCCTATATCTCCCTATGCCAGAATCTGTAATACTTCTCAAGCAATAAGGAAAAATAGAAAATAAAATAAAACTTTGACACCCTGTATCTCGCAAACTATCAACTTTTGGACTAAGGTATGTTTAGGTCAATTCACATATTTTGGTCTGTAGTATCTCCAGTTTCGAGATTTCCCAACCGCAGACGCAGAATAATGTAATAAGTACATACAGTGTACTTATTACATTATTCGAAAACACGTAGTTGTATATTGGCCAAGCTCTAACACGAGCTGGTCTATCGATCGTTTTTTCGTTCTGTGGAACTATCTGTCTAAAGACCTTGCATCTGTATTTTTAATTTATGGTCTAAGGAAACATGGAAATAGATTTTCGAGACAACTACAGGATAAGTTGCACGAGGTCCATCCATTGTACAGACTGTGTACATTGTAAGACTGAAAGCGAATGCCACTTCAAATTCTGTTCAGCGTTACTCAGCTTGGAATTATTCTTGTAGCAAACACTCAATTGCTCATTGACAAATCACACAAGGTCACAACAACAGCATTTCAATAGTCTCCAAATCATGCAAATGTTTCTTTATTCCTAATTGTGTTTTCACTTCCAATTATTCCTGATTTAATCGTGCACACATTTTCGATTGCGTTACATCACCATTGGTCACTGCCAGTTGCAAAATTCTCTCGAAAGGCTTCAGGGCACTCTAGATAGATACCGTTCTAAATTCTCGTGTTATCGTCATGAATGTTTGATTTTAATGGTCTATGCGAAATACATTTGGATATTATAATCATAATAAATTAGAGTAAATTGTATAGAAATGTAGATATTTTAAATACTTATAACACTGAGCCAGGTTACTTTTTCAATAGACTTTCAATGTATGTAGTTAGAATTTCAGGTCTTCATTTGTTGCAGCCCAATTTGTCCAGAATTTTAGAGAGTAATGGACAATCCCGGTGGACTAACACTGCGATACTACTAATATTAGACAACCCTAGATCGTGGACTAGAAACCTTTTTTCTTATTCAGTATCTCGCTAACATTTGTTGGCTTCTTAAAGAATGCTACAAATCATGGGGCATTCGGTTTAATTGAAATGAACTCAACACTGCAGTGATTTTATACTGAATCGAAGTTCTAGTTAGCAACAATTTTCGCTTAGATTTTATTGTTAATCAAATGCTGCGAACTGTCAACTATTCTAAACCTACTGCAACTTTTGTGCTTCCATTTTTAATTTCTCTCTTCCATTTAATTCCGAGATGATAATAAATTAGTACCAAGACACTAAAAAGACATTACAGTTTTTGGGAATTGAATCAATGATGACGGGTTAATCTTCATAATACCGATAGTACCTTTCCTCGTCTTGTGATTGGAAATTATCATTCGGATGAAAAATGTCAACTATTATGTCAAAAAGGAACAATTTAGTAGTAAGTCTGGCGAATCAGTACATTTATAGTAGAATAACTGTCGATAAGTATTAAGGAAAAAATTGAGGGTCTTGGTGTTCAATTAGCATTTTTGTTTAAATTAGCCCCATTTTTCAATTACTTCTTCATCTTAGACGATGGTGAAATGGTAAATGTTTACAGCTTGCTTTACCACAAATATGCACTTTTTCTAGCTTCACTTGAATAATAAGCATCTTATGTTCTTCAACAAGATACAGCCTCATGTCGTACGGCGAAAGAATGAATGGAATTGTCACACACACATGTTTTCGTGATGACCGCGTACAATCTAACCCTTGATGCAAAACTTTGCTCAAGTTACTGGTGTAATGATGATCTGGGACAGCTGAGAGGCGAACTTGAAGCATATTATTTCTAAAGCGTAACACCCATACTACTACAGTCCAATAATATAATCAATCATTGTATTTTTTAAAATTGTTGGATTTACATTAAAAAATTCTGAAGGACCTAACCGGACACCCTTTATCACAGAAAATGGGACATAGGATTAAGCAATATCTCAACTAAAGGTATTCCTTTCAATTATGCAGTCGAGGTATGCAAGATCTGAACGTAAAGTAAAGCAACGGCCAAGATCGATTGTTGATGGTATTATCTTACGGTTACTTTCAGTTTCCACAGAGATGCATAATTATACTTTGCAAACCGTCAGTCGGTGCCAATAGCGGTCTACTTAAATATTATTATAGACACTGACTTATATGTCTGGGCACCAGGATAGGTGTTTGCCTTATATATTTCGTAATAGTTCAATAGGTGCTCGAAAGTATATCGGATTGGATTAGTTGTATCTCGAAGAGATATATTTTGCGTGGTTAATCTGCGTTATTGAGTATGCAAATTACATGGTTTATGTGATAGATTCGCGAATTGCTTTTTTGGCATCCGCATTCCTCTTTGGGGAGTAACATTAGGTTATTCAATATTGCTTATAGTAATAATCAATTATCCTTTATTTCTTCACTGATATTAGACATATATTGCTAATACTGACTATCTGAGGCTGTAAATTATCGGCTGAATCAATTTTGAAACGCTAATAGAAATTATGAATGCTTTTGTCAGCAATAACATAGCGATTTTATAGATCTGAGTAAGACTCATAGGAATAGACTATATACAGGGTGACTTCGAAGTTGAGTCATTTATTTTAACAGTGAGTAGATCTGATCAAAAGAAATGTTTTTTTCCTTTACCATTTTTCTGGTAAAATTAAAGTAACAAAGTTATAGCCCTTTGGAAGTTTGAGTACCGCCCTGTCTCAATAACATCATGTGCTCGTGTTTGGCAACAACGGATATAATCCACCTTATCGGTTCATCGCATCGGAAACAAAAAAGCGAAAGAATTTGGAACGATGTTTACTTTATTCAGTTCAGTTATACATACAATCAGTATCAGTCGCGTGTCAATAGTGTCTGTTGCGTGGCTCAAACGAAATAAAAAATGGCACATGTTTATGCGGATCGCTTTCCCAATCGAGTGCAACCAACCCCTCGTGCCTTTGTTAATGTAGTACAATGGGCTCGTGAATCAGGTGACTTCAGACCTCACAGGGGACCTCACGATCAAATACAGGTCCGCACTGAAATACTTGTCGGGAGGTTACTTTATAAAACAAGGTAACATTTTTTTTTATTTTTTTTTATTTTTACACACATATTTTGGTTTATCTTCCTTCTACAATCATTATCTGAAAATTAATGACTCAACTTCAAAGTCACCCTGTATATATAAAGTTTTTTATCCTCCAATATTGAAATGCGAAGGTTCTTTAATTAATTTTCTTTTGTTATTTCACTATTGCTCAATATTTAAAAAAAAATCGCACATTTCAGTTTTAAGTATTCTGTTATTTTTTGAATCAATACAGAATCCAAGCTGAAAAAAATTGCGTGTGAAAGGGATGTAAGGATTCTCTGTACAACCCGTTATTTACTAGACAAATTAAAACACTTTCCAGTGAATCTCGTATTCGATTAAAAGACATTCTGTTTCTGTCCTATCCGTAGTACCGTCTACCTGACAATGGGTATCATATAAAAAACCTATAAAACGTCAAAAAAAACCTATTAGATGTCATCTTGCAAACTAGGTAGTTTTTAGGGCGCAAACAGTCATTCCACGTTTGCTCACTAGGATCGCTGTGAACGTCCATCTAAGAAGGAATCACTCAACTAAACTACACGCATTATTGGTTGCACATGTTTTGTGAGACCAAATGGTTCTTGTCTGTAGTTTTTATCTCTGAGAAGAGCGTTGGTTGAATAGCAAGATTGCATCTGGATGATTATGTGTATTGGTCTGCATGTGTATAAAATCAGTAGTGGTATTTGCTGTGTGAGAAAATCATTACTGAATATGCTGCCATAAGTATATCTATCGGCTGTGCCCGACGGGTTATTTTTATGTTGTGCTTTCTGAAGAGAGGTTATGTTCAAAGTTATAAATTACGAAAAACTGAGGAGAATTGCGGCAAATCATCACCGCGCTCGCGTTGTGTGTAATTACTGTTAGTATGTATATGGCTTGTAATTCGACAGTGTATAGTGAACATAATTACTTCTTATCTCTCTCATTTTTGAAATTCAGCAAGTTTGTATATATAATTTCCAGAATGGATAAGAAAAAGCTTTGAATCTAAATTAAGCGTATTTGAGACATGAACCCAATGTAATTATCATCAACAAATACAACTTACAGCTTAGACCTCCAGTAATGCCATCTCAGAAGCAGATTTTACATCACATCAGAGCCAAAGATTGATAACAAGCCTCTTGACGTTTAGGCAACACGTACAACGAAGTGCTAAGTTAATATCTTGTAGAAAAACCTACATAATGTAAAAAAACCACCATAACGTCAAAAAAAATTGGCATAATGCCACTTCACATGCGTCAAATTACGTGATACCCGTGCCGCTCCGCAAGATGCGGCATAGTGGCAGTTATCATAGAGACCGGCACGCCTGACTGTGAACCCAGGATGCAAAAGCAGCGTTTCGTATTGAAATTTCTCTATCGTCTGTCTATCAAGTTTTCTAAAATCTATGAGGTGTGATATGTCTAATAGATGCGTACAGTTCCCGGGGTTCAACATCTTCTGAAACGTCGAAAACCTAAGTTTGAATTATTTTTATTTTTTTGTTTTTTTGCCTGTAGAACCGCCGCCATTGAACAGATTTTCAGAAACTACAAAGCTTTTCCGTCCTTGGAATATTCGTAAGCTTTTGTGGAAATTCCATTAAAATCCGAGCGGTATTTAAGTTATAGGCGCTCCAAGAATTAGCAGACAGATAAATAGGTAACAAAAACGTAATATCTTATTATCAAAATTTTTCGAGAGCGATTACAATACTTCCTTACCAGTAGACATGGGCAGCAAAATGAGTTTAACTTTTTTTTTTGGAGTACGATCGATTTTCATTTAAAGACTGAGAAATCAAACCTTTTCGTCTGGCATATTTAACTACTTTGGGTTGCTCTCCCGCAAATTGGTTCATCGCATCGTTTGGGGGGCTACGGTGCCACAGACAGACACAAAGATATACATGTCGAGGTACGTATTTTCAAAATCATGTCAATACAGTCAAGACAACTATAACACTATTAACTTATGGTCAATATGGTTATATTAACAATTGTATATTAGACGATATGGAGATTAGATTATGGTTAGTAAAAGTATTCTGTTTAGATTCAATATAAAAAACTTACGGAAACGCGAAGACAAAATTCAGTTCGTGTTTTAACCGGAAGATCACAGTTTATTAGATAATGTGAGACAGCATTGTTGTAAGATGAGAAAATAGACGTTGAATGTATTAATTTTGTTATTGTTCTCTTTGGCTATATTTGTAGTTAACAAGAAGCAAGGAAACAAAGAAAAATATGGGTGTATTGTTATAGCCTCCTAATAGGGAGTCGGTTGTAGGCTGATTTGTTATTTGTGGGAACTTATCAATCCATTCATCTCATGAATATAGTAGCATACGTAATATGCTGTAAAGGATTCAACGCCATGCTTGATCTTAGGAAAGAGAAAAAGCTTTAGTATGATATCTCAAAAATATAAATATTTGGGAAACTTGATAATGCCCTTAGAGCGCCAACTAACGTTTTGTAGGAATTAACACTAATTACAAATACCTACATGTGAACTAATTATTGTTTCAGTTTTTGTTCTGTATAATAATGTAACTCCAGTAATGTCATATGATTGTCGTTTAGATCAATGATCCGTCATGCTTATTGTGACCCATTCGAAAACGCATCTATTGTACTAAAAGATGCCGCGCCCCGTCTGAGGTTTTAAAAACTAAATACCTAATAAAGTTTCGCAGCTTTACCCATTATTGTGTAAACGTTTAAAATTAAGTTTGATTAACAAGATTCCGCTCTGTAAGGTGGTCATAAGACCAGCAATGACTTACAATTGTGCGTCTTGGTGTGTTATTGCCAAAACACATGCGAAATTTGCAGGCCTTGTAAAGCACTGATACTGACGCCCCACCGTACGTCTCTAACGACACGCTTCACAGAGATCTCATAATCCCTTACCTAAAGGAATACCCTAACCAACAGGCGCAGCTGCGCTACACACAGTCGAGCAAGTTCGCAAGCATAAAAGGCGATGACTCGCACTGCAATCAGAATTAATGCATGCATTTAGAACAATCTGAATTAGAGGATTTAGAAAAAATCCAACATATCAAAACTTGTCAAGTTTTCAACAATGCCTAAACGCTCGGTCCTAAAACATTCTCTTCTTCCTCTTTACCCTCTCTCCTCCTCATCTCCTTTTCTTCCCTTTTTTCCTTAGCATTGTCTGATTCCTGAGTTACCATCAGATCTGACAGACATGTAAACTGGCAGTATGACACAAGAGCTAAGGTCCTACGGAGTGCTCCGACATTCAACGATGACTTGACTTAGCTTATTGATTCACGCTTTATAGTAGTCCTTCACAGGCATGCTGATAAGGAATATTTTTTTCGGTAGCTTTATATAAACTGTTGCAGCCTCTCGTCTCTCGATATGAGTTAGTAATCTGACGCTTACTGATATCACAGGAAACTTTGTTCCTACAAGCACGATATCACCGCATTCTTAGCCTCGAGCTTGCCGTAAATTACGTACTAACTGATACAGCCAGAGATAATTTATTCATATCCATTAAATTGGTTGTAAAAACTTATTGTTTAAGCATTTAGGCAGGAGCTAGCAAAAAACTTTAATAACATAATCAGGAGCAAGAGTCTTCATTAACATCTGTATCAACCATGAAAGTGAATGTGCTTAAATCAATTAACAACATAATTGATGGCTTTACTATTCAGTTTCCCATTCAACAACGGAGGCGTCACTTACTAATCTAAAATCCAATTGTTCTCTTGCATGCCAATGTATGCAAATCGGAGAATAGGCGGAAAATCATCTACATATATGTAGATAATGACGTCCACACGTCCGTCGGTTTGTCAAAGAAATAATCCTTCACCTCATAGCGTATGCAATTTTCTCATGGCTCAATGAAAACGTTTTTTTGTGATAGTCTAACTGAAGACCTTGGTTGCAAAAGGTAAACTCAATTAGATGGAAGCGCAACTCTAAATATGTATGCGAAACAACTATTTCTTCGCAAAACGGTATTTTTGTTTGACGCTAATGAAGTCAAATAATTGATTAGATTTTTAATCTACGGAATGAGATAATTTACAAGATTTTTACTAGACACTTTTTCAGCATCACTCAAATGTATCAAAGAACAGGACATACTAATCCTTTCAACTAATCTAAAACAAGGCTGATAGGAGTTCCAAGAGTGCGGCGGCTGGCTGTAACTTGATAGCCCCTACAGTTTTCAATATATTTTTCTTTATACCTTGGCTACAATTATTTGAGGAGCATATATCCAGAATTTGGAGATTATCCAAAAATAGATTTTGAAGACGATTTTGAAAAAACAGGACTATATCCAGTTATTGTTCAAGAGTCCATTGTTTATATCCGTCAATTATATCTGTATATGGGTATCCATATAAATAGTTGCATAAAGCGAAATCCTCACATTGATTATACTCGTACATGCAAAAATATCGCCCCATACTTGGACTGCATCAGTCAGCTACGCTTTGTAGTCGATAGATCTTTGCTACTGACCTCCTACTTTGCATATATCCACTCCACAATTTCATATGGTATCATAGCCTGGGGTGGCTCCATAGAAGCATTTCGAGTATTAACTATGCAAAAAATAATCTTTATTCGTTCACTTTTAGGTCTGACCAGAAGGACCAGCTGCAGAGATTCTTTCAAGTGGCTGGGAATATCAACTTTACTACCAATATATATCACATAGCACATAGTCAGACCAAATCAAAAGGGTATTAGGCAGTTCAATAAATTGCCAAACACTTTTAAAACCTTGCCAATGCCGTTATTTAGACATAAACTATTAAAGCACAGAGCGTAATATTCTTTGGATGAATATTTCTTAGATATCCAGCTAGACGCTAGACCATCAATATGCTTAAGGTCGCATGTCCGTCTTTTTCGCTCTTTTCAACTTCCTGTTTTCAGCAGTATTCTCAAACCTTTCTATCTAATTATTTCATGGTGTGTAAAGAGATGACTAAAAACAATGTTTTCAATTTTTTGTCAAAAGATGCATTTTTTGTGCATTTTGTTGGGCATTTTTTCTTCAATCCTAACTTGTCATCAAATATTGGAAAAGATCTCAAATTGTATGTTAATGATGTATATTCTTCATGATTTTTGTATTTTATTAATTTATTTATATATTTTAACTTGTCCAATCCTTATTTAGTATGTAGCTACTGTGTTGTATTTCTTTGTTCATTGTCATTGTTTATATTTGATATGTATTACATACATACGTATTTGATAATCTTCGCTAATGTAGATCACGCAGGTTTGAACAGGTTACAACTTGTACGCGCCACCGCTATCCTGCTCGACGCGTAAGCATTGTTTTACTTAGTTGACTACTGCTGATAGCGGTACGGCCTAGCGTGCGTTCATTGTGTGCTTTTTATAAGGAAATAACAAAAAAGATGATTTTGTGGCCAGCAAAGGATGGCTAGAACGTTTTAAAAATCGTCATGGCATATGTTTAATGACTATTACAGGAGAGAAACCTTCTAAGGATGCCACCTGCGTAGAGCCCTTTGAATTAAGATTTTTGCAAAAGGTGAACGATTTAAATTTTGACCCGTTACAAGTGTACAATGCAGACGAATCAGGGCTTTTTTGGCGTGTGATGCCTAACAAAACTTTCGTTTCTTGTAACGAAAAATGCGTACCTGGACGAAAAGTAAGTAAAGAGCGTGTAACCATATTACCATGTGCTAATGCTGCGGGCACGCACGCGCTTAAGATGATGGTGATTGGTAAATCTAATAAATCACGGGCATTCAAAAACATTGATTTACCTGTACACTATTACGGACAAAAAAGTGCATGGATAACAAAAGACCTTTTCAAAAAGTGGTTTGATGAATGCTTCGTACCTGAAGTTAGAAAATGGTTAAAAGATCATAATTTTCCTCAAAAAGCGTTGTTGCTTCTTGATAACGCTCCCAGTCATCCGTCTTTAGAAGAACTAACAACTGAGGATCAATGCATCACTGCGATGTTTCTTCCGCCAAATTGCACTGCACTGATTCAACCAATGGACCAGAATATCATTCATTTTGTCAAGCAAGACTATAAGAAAAACCTACTTCTGAGAGCCGTATCAAAAGACCAACCAACAGAAAAAACTTTAAAAGAATTTAATATGAAAGACTTGGTTTTTGCTCTTTGTCCGTCGTGGAATGCGTTACCGTCATCAACTATTAAATCGCCTTGGAAAAAGTTATGGCCAGATATAGTCACCACTCCTAGCAACGTTCCACAAATCAGTGTTACTTCGGAAGTTATAGAACAAGTCGCTACTGAAACACAGATGAGTCCGGAAGATTTGGAAATCTGGTGCCGTGAAATGGATAAAGAGGAAAATGTTTTTCATGAAATGCCTGACGAAGAGATTAGAAAAGAGCTTTCTAATTATACAACAAACAATCAGGAAAATAACGACGACGTGAATGCGATTGCTCCACAAGTCACAGCACAAGACGCAATTAACACCTTTGAGCTAGGTTTACAATGGGCTGAAGAAAATGGTACATCCTACAACGAACTTTTACTTTTGAGAAGACTGAGGAACAAAGCTCTGATCTCGCGTTATAACAACCTTAAACAAAAAAAAATGATGAATATTTCCAAGCTTCATAATATGATGAATTCATTAATGATTTTGATTAATAATTCTTGATTTTTTTGGTACATATGTATGTGCATTTATGCTTAATTTTATAATGAAACGTAAGCTCTCTATTGTTATTTAATTTACTAAATTCGACATACATAAACTATGTATGATTTGTACTTCAAAGTACATACATATACATAACATATACTTTGAAGTTGAGTCATTAATTTTCAGATAATGATTGTAGAAGGAAGATAAACCAAAATATGTGTGTAAAAATAAAAAAAAAATCAAAAATAAATGTTAGTTTGTTTTATAAAGTATCCTCCCGACAAGTATTTCCGTGCGGACCTGATTCACGAGCCCTTTGTACTACATTAACAAAGGCACGAGGGGTTGGTTGCACTCGATTGAGAAACCGATTCGCACAAATCCGTGTTTCCGCGGCAGCAGTTTGTAAAGACTGCCCCCCCGTAAATAAGAATCATGTCCACAAGTTGAGCATTTTCGTAAATATGTGCCATTTTTTATTTCTTTTGATCCACGCAACAAACACCACTATTCACTCACGCGTTACCGAATGACGAAAAACATCGTGATAAACGTTTCAAATTCTTTCGCTTTTTTGTTTCCAATGCGATGAACAGATATATCCGTTGTTGCCAAACACGAGCACATAATATTATTATTGAGACAGGGCGGTACTCAAACTTCTAAAGGGCTTATAACTTTGTTACTTTAATTTTACCAGAAAAATGTTGAAGGAAAAAAACATTTCTTTTGATCAGATCTACTCACTGTTAAAATAAATGACTCAACTTCGAAGTCACCCTGTATAATCTTACCATTGGATTTATGTAATTTGTTGGATTATAAGGGACTCTTTTGTAAAAAATTCCGGACTATAGGGGGTCGATCTTAGGCAGTGCTCTATAATCCGACAAATTCGATAGTCCGACACTGCCCTGCATAATGTTTGTCGGATTACCGGAGGTCCACTGTATTATCATTCTACAGTATCTACAAGGACTCATAGTCAGAAAAATAGATTATATAATTTTCCGGGTCCCAGGAGTTTTACTCTGCGCCCTAGATAACTAATTGTTGAAGAATATGATCAAAAATGACTATGCCAACTATTGAGACACACCAGACCATTGTTGTCAAACGTAACTGACACAATTTTGTTACTATTATGCGTTTTAAAACAATGTATCAAAAATACTACTCCGATTAACATACCTATAAAAGACGGCCGTTTATTTAAATATTGTAGTATAATTTGAATTGAGCCTACTGCTTCAATTCCAATTCAATGGTACCACCCCGACCAAGGCATATAAATATTTTCATTACGCTTCTGTCGTATATTTACTCCGAGACTATTATGAAATTTAAGAGTGCATTTTTAATTGTTACACCTGCGCACAAGTGTTGTCTTTCTGCAGGTTCTAGATTAACTAATGGGAAATTGATGAACAATTCTATTTTTACAAACTTTCATTTAACAGGACCCATTTGGTAGTATGTTAGTACGCCTATGTGAGGCAAATCTTGAAACTGAATTTCGAACCAGTTAACCAATTGAGCTGGAAGGTCATACACACGTTTGGCTCGTGTGACAATACCCTATTTGTATGCCGCCATTTTAAAGCTAATGCGACGGATGCTACAGCATGGCGTTTTGTATTTTCCATAGTAAGCCGTTTGATGCGGTCATTCTATATTCAATATGGCGGCCATCGCAAAGTGACAGTTTGCACATTCCTTAGTTTGTAGCCAGTTAACCAATTGAGCCATCGTCAGCATTGGTCTGCAACTTATCTAGGAGAAGGAAAACTTCAAAATCAAACCGGCACTAAATTTTCATAGGGTTCAGGTAAAGTCCAACCTGAAATAAGCCGCCTAATTAGGTCAAGTTTGAAATAAGTGGCTCATCAGGAGCAAAAAAAGATCCAGCTTAAAATAAAGGGCGCAAATTCACACACCCAAGTTAAAGTGAGGCCGTCGTTAAACTAGTTATTTGACATAAACACTAAAAAGTAAAACACAAATTAAAAAACAATGTCTTAATTAACTAGATGTTAAAACGAACAAAAAATTCAGAAATTTTCTTCCGATTGGAAGTATGCCGTTTTATTCTTCGTAACCTTTAAACAATACTGAAGCTCTTTCATCTCAAGTATTTCATTAAAATTGTGTTACAGCCTTTTTGATACCTTGATACCTTGAGATGAAGGAGCTTCGCTATTGTTTAATGATTAAGAAGGATAAAAGAGCTTGTTTTTAAAAAAGTATTTTTTTTTTATTTATTTCATGCCATACCTAACAAAAAAAAACGAAAAAACGACAAATAAGAACTGAGAGTGAGGATCACCAGTCTGAGGAGTTGTTTCTAGCAGCTTTAAAAAGTGTCAGAATCATAATGAGGTTTTATTTTTTGAGGAAATATTCTTAATGAATGTTAAGCAATTTGCTAGACTTGATACGTACTTCCGGTGATAGATGAGATTGCACCAGATTTTATGAGAAGGGATTAATGAACTCGACAATAATATCGTATAGTTCCTGGAAATCCAGTAGAACGAAAAGAATAGAAAACGTTTAAGACGCATTGTTTCATAATACATCATGGATAATGCAGCACAATACAAACCAAAAGAAATTCATAACCGAACATTCTAATTGTTGGGGATGGTGTGAGTCTATACGGGTATACGAGTATGTGTGGTTACGTGCCAGAATTAGTGAGCGTGACTCCATGCCAATAACAATGCGGTCTAAACTGGGGTATTAAACGAGCGTGGTGCATTACATAAGACACCAAATACCACAAAAGCGAATGTATTATTAAATTATATTATCTACTTAAATGAAATATTGCTCGTATTTATTTCCTAGTCAGGAATGAGTACAGAATACAGCATATCATGATTTTGCCATTTAGGAACTTTACAAGTATGTTTCAATATCAAAATAACTTGAAACTTATTTTGTAGTGGTCGCTAGCTAATAGTCAAAAAATGTCAAAAAACTACACCGGTCTTTCGGCTGCCTCGGCAGTTCTTTTCAAAGCACAGAAAATGTGTTAAGTAGGTTGGTGTACCTAATACTTCGGCGGCTAATGTTGCACCATCAGTATTTACTATGGTCCGTATCATTAGTATTTACTGTTCATTCCGCCTTGCGTCCTTGCCAGTAGATTTCTGCGTAACTGTATACATCAATAATTACTGACGTCTTGATTACACGCTCAATAAATATCACAACCCATGATAAATACTCACGGATCAGAGTAAATACTCATCGTATACAACCGCCTTACGTATTGATTATACATCTGTTTTTAGATTTCCTAATCGTGCAAATTTTGCGCTTCTGAAACTAACAGAAGAAAATCTACATTAATTAAAGGACATAGATAATATGATAGATAACTTAGATCATATTTTTTAGAACATGACGTATGTGCAAATGACGAATCTTAAAGTAAGTTGTATCATTTGTAATATTTTTTTAAATAACTTGTAATGACTTATTTAAATTGAAGAATAATAAGCTTTTTGAAAAAATGTTGCAAATGTTACAATTTATCGAACCATTTCGCTCAATACCACGCGGTTTTTAAATTGTTCCTTACCAAAAAGCGTTAGTTTTTCATCATGGAACAATGCTTGTTTACTTATTGTTTTGTTTGTTAATTTGCTTGGAAGAATTTGCTTTAAGTTTTTATATTTAATTTGATATCATAATAGTCTTCATAGTTTTTCAGTTAATATTATTCTTTCCAGCAGGTTTGTTGTTTTGAGACTTGACACACTTTTGAAATTTTACTTCCCCTTAATTTAACCTGTGTAAGCACATGTATTATGTATCAAGCACCAATAAACAAATAAATATGGATCATGGAATTGTTAAATGAATTCTATTTTACATATGTGTGAAGTTATGACTTCGTGTCGAATGCACCTCCTGCACGATGGATCGAAAATTATAAAAATCTGCGACTTTGTCGTTGAGCGCCTCGTAGTGGCTAAAAAACTAAACTAGCAAAACTTAGTCTCTATTACAAGCGTACATTAAACGACCTTTATATGAAGCCAAGATCATGAAAATCGTAATCATAAGTTATACTACTTATATAAAATGACTCTCAACCATACTTTCACTCTAAACCATTCAACTTACGAAACAAAAAGTTAACGTCTTAGGTATACTATTCAAGTAAACATTATTTAATATACATGTTAATCAGGAATATTTTTGAAAAACGGTGTTTCTTGTTTTGATGTTACGATTATACCTCTAGCGGCTATTTTAGGAAGCTCAAAATAGTTTCCACCAGTTTCTCTTGGCCAGTTTTATACCGGGCGTTTCAATTCGTTCCTTACGATTGGGATCTCGGAAACTTAAGAGTATCGAATTCGCTTAAATGGGGGCACGGTTGCGTATTTAGGTAATTAACAAAATGCCGCTTAGAAAGTTTCGAAATTAAAAGTACTTCCGGAGAGAGACAGAAAAAACGAATTTTCCCAAAATTCTATTTTTTTCTGGGTAATCGGATTTCAAAATCAGTTGCACATTAACATTGCCAGTTTTTATCTTCTACAAGATGCCATAATTAGAATTTCAATATGACGTTTCATCCCTTGTGTTCCAGTACCAAATTTATTCTTTAAGGACGCTATATTGGATGTTTCTGATCTCAAAAATGTATGATATGTTGACGTTGTCAAATCTTAGTTACTTCAATAAAAGATGAATTTCCCAGGTAGGCCTCTAAATTATAAGACCGTCATTGGTTTCACATACCAGATTTATCTCAAAATTGTGTTTATTTTTTCCTGCAAGTTGCAATTGCCTCTTTTTCTCTTCTACCAAAGATTTTTAATTCGAGGTTTATTCTTTCGACTTCCAACTTTGTTTTTCATATGTACGCTATATTGGAATCGAAAATCAGCGAAAGCTGGAACTAAAATTCAGTAAAGCTTTGTATGCTCAAGATCTAGGACGTTGTGTATCATTGGCAGTCCCTCCCATATTTCACATCTTTAGTATTATTCTTAATACACGAATCTCAAAAAATATGCTTGCATCTAAGTATTGTTTTTGTCATAACTGATGAGGTGCTAAAGTCAATTTTATGTTTTTGAAACACATGCAATATATGCATCACAAAAAGCCAAATCCATTTTGTCAGTCTGTTTGTCAGCAGCAGCACAAAACAAGGAGAGCTTATTTACAGTGATAAAAATTGGAGTATAAATATGAAATGTGATGATCTTAATTGGCATTATATTGGATACAAAATTCTATCCTCCATAAGCATTTACCTATTAACAAAGATGACTGTTCACACATTTTTGGGTACATGAGCATAGCGTCAAGTAGTTTGTCTCTCAGTATGACGTATAACATGAAATATTTGTTCGAATTGGCTAACTTAAAGTGAGCTCAAACCTCAAAAATGTTTGTTTTGAGTTGTTAGAAATTGCAACAAAGAGACATTTTAGCAAAGGTCAAAAAACAATATTTATCATGATATGATTCAAACCTTTTATTTCAGAATTGACATCATTACCTCAACCTGTACTAACGCTTCCGCCATGGTCTAACGTACTATTACGAAATAATATCTCTATTAATTCTGACAGGTTGTCGAATTAATAATAAATCGAAGCATACTTGTACTCAATTAGACATACCACAAACTTTGATTACGCATGAGGATTACGGTCGTACTTCTTAACGCATACTATACGATATACTTGGTGCTCATACACTTCATGTAACTATCGGGTTATTATATCAGAGTATTTCCTTTGGCTAGGTTATGTATCACGCTTTCTTCGATTTACTTACTCGGTTTCACCTGAATCACGAGGAATTTCCTATTGCACTTCCATATTCCTGGCTGAGGTTCTTTAACTTGCTATGTGTTCCTCCATTTTTGATCGTCTGAGAAAGCAGTGCATGTTTAATTTCAGTAAAAAACTGACTAGTGTTTTGAGTCAAACATTTTCATTTCACAAAGTACCTTTCACCAAGTACAAAAATTTTTTTTTTTTTTAGAAAAGTTCTCTAATTGCTGTGGGTATTGATACAAATTTTTGGTGTTTTCCTGAGAATTGGAATCATGATAGATCAAAAGTTTAATCATTAATATCACTTTGGTAAATGCTTTTCGAGTTTAAAAGCCGGTAGTGAAATTGATGTAAGAATAAAATATCCAAGCCGGTAAGTAGCATCTAAAAATGTCAAGATGGTGCTTTATAACTATAGCACATAAAATCAGCCTCCTCCAAAATGGCAGATTGGTGGGTTGACCAAGTTGAGTGGTATTGCATAGTAAATTTTGAAAAAAATCTCTCATCAAAATTAACATGGTTTTATGGTTGGCAGATCTACGATCACAAATTTAGCTTGTTTCAATCAGTTTGCCGCTAGTGCACTTGATTTTCAGGGTCAAGTAGATGTGATATACACAGATATTGCGAAGGCCTTTGATCGGGTTGATCATTATATATTGTTGGCAAAGCTTGAAGCGTTAGGGTTATCAGCCTCTATACGTATATTGACTCTCTTATGGTCATACCTTGCTGATAAGTCAGTATATGTTGAATTTGGTGGAAGTAATTCCAAAATTTATACAGGGACATCTGGTGTTCCATCCACAAGGTTCGAACTTAGGACCCTTGTTATTTCTTATTTTTATTAACGATCTGTCTTTGAAGCTAACCTGTATGCACTTGCTTTTTGCTGACGACTTGAAGATATTTTCGCCAATTCGCTCTTCGAGTGACTGTGGAGATGCAAAGCAAGCTTGACTTCATGTATGAATGGTGCAACAGAAATCTGCTAACGTTAAATGGCAAAAAATGCAAAGTGGTTTCGTATAGTCGGAAGCAGGACCCCATCATATACAATTATAACTTTAATGAAAGCGTTTTAGGAAGAGATTCAAGCTTTAAAGACTTGGGAGTAGTGTTCGATAACAAACTCACTTTTAACGATCACATATCAGATATTGTATCATCTGCATCAGGGTTGATGGGTTATTGTGTACGTAACTAGTCCGGTTTCTCTAATGTGGACTGTTTAAGAATATTGTACTTTTCATTTAGTATGGTCCCCCTATATCAGAATGCAATCGATAAACTGGAGGCTGTACAACGTAAAGCTCTAAAGTATTGGTATTTTAAGTGCAGTGGTAGATACCCAGAGAGAGGATTTGATCATGGCGTTTTATTGGAGTTTTTTGGCATTGAATCACTAAGAAATCATAGTGTCGCTCAAGCTCTCACTTTCCTTTATAATTTAATGAATAATCATATTGATTGTGGGTTCCTACTGAGTAAGATTAATTTTCATGCTCCCAGATTAGTTGGTCGGCATAATCAGATATTTTACTGTGATACACCACGGACGAATATTTTATGCAGATCCCCAGTAATGGTAATGTGTACTTTATTCAATTCAATCTGTAACAGAGCTGATGTATGTCATGACAGTCTTAATAAAATATTAAACATTTACAGGGAGCAATTGAGATAAAATCGTTTTGTTGATGGTGTCAATTATTGTTATTCTTCAATTGGAGCACTTGAATGTTTTTTTTATTCTCTTTTTTTTGTGGAAGTGTTTAATTGTTCAAACACCTATGTATTATGTGTTCATTCATAGAACTGATGTTTTTCTTTTTTCTTCTTTTTGTTATTATTTTCTGATTCATTGTTTATACATATATATATATATATATATATATATATATACCATTACCATTTACCATGTACCATTTTGTTTTGATATCACTAATTTCCTGTGATTGGGTGTATACCTGTTGGAAATAAATGTATTATTATTATTATTAAGATAGCGGTTGGATTCCGCACAAAACAATAGGAAAATACTTGGTGGAATTGGACACATACCTACCAAATTGATAGGCTGTATCACATTTATGTAATGTATTTGTGCAAACTAGTCCAAATATTTGTTTGTATCACATACAAATATTAGACACTATCCTTTTTTTCTTTTAAAATAGCTATATCAAAAGTCCAACGATTTTGCATCTCTTCATGTAGTTCGACCGAAAGTGTTTTCCTATTGCTTTTCTGCGGAATTTTTTGTAGTTATGTTTTTACCCTACAATATAATATCCATACCAATCTGATCCGTTCAAAAAATAGAGTGGGGGTGGCGCTTTTTGATGCAATGTCTAAAATGCATCTTGTGGTCATCTTCCTGATTTGTCGCATTCTCTATGGCCGATAATTAAAACCATATCCATATAACAAGGAAACTTACTGAAGTCTCTGCAACAAAATTAAAACTGTTTCACGAGTAGCGCTCAACGCATAGTCGTACCTTCATTTAGATCCTCCTTGTTGTGAAGACGTCATGTAGACCTCTTGACACATGAGGGTGACAGGAGAGCTGCCTTTAGGAAACCAATAATTGGTAAACAGAACTACAATTAAACTTCAGGACCTCAGTTCAAGAGCGCAGTAAGATAGAATGATGCCTGGGCATGCTCCTAAGTTCTGAGAGTTGTTTACCAAACAAGTTTGTGAATGCATCCATTTTCAGCAAAACGATATATATTCCCAGATCGTTCATTTCACAAAAGGTTTCATCTTAAGATGTGAGACTGATCGATGGACGGTGAGATTTCCACTTTTTTTTACCGTGAAGTATTCGGGGAGTGACTATTTCATCAAAGTTCAGGAACACAGCTCCCCGAAAGAGAGCATCAGGCCTACTTTGTGGCAGTGATTCTACTCTCTTATTTTCAAAAATGTGGCCCAGATCGGAAAAGGTCGGCTTCTTTGGTTTTAGACGGGTCTCCTGTCAATTCTAAGTGACAAGAAAAATGAGGTGTCCTCACGATAGGTATGTCTTAAGAAACGATACTACGCGTTCAGCTTTAAGTCAAGGCAAAAGACTTCAATTACAATAAAGATCGACTCATTTATGGATGTCTGTCTTCCTTTGCGTTACAGAGCCTGTGATCAGGGCCTTGGCTTGATTGAGAGCTCCCAAAGTGGTGCTCTATTACGAGCGATACATAAAAAATGTCGGTGTTTTTAAATTTACACTAGTGGTAATGTAAAAGATAAGTACTTCTTAAGAAATCTTAAATGGACATCTAGCCGCAATTGTTACATATTTGAATGGCCGAAGTTTTATATAAAGGGTGCTACTTAATGATAGTCCGTATTTAAAGTAGGGAAGTTCACAAAAATATGTGTCGTAAAAAGTCTGGTCCAACTTACAGGGTGTCAAAGATTGAAAAAAAATATTCGTAGCACATGAAAAGTAATAGCAAACCGTCATGGAAAGTCAAAAATGTGTTTATAACAATAAAACAGCATTCCTTTCAAAGTTGATTTGATTGAATTTAATGAAGTTGTTTATATTTTTTGCATGAAAACGAAGTAAAGTACGAAGAGATACCAAGAGACAAAAAAGTTATATCATTGGCTGCTTAATGGTCCAGAAATGCGCCCTTATAATTATGGCCCATCATTAAGTAGCACCCTATTATTTTATCCGTACATATGGTGCACATTTTTTGGTATACAAGATCTTGGATTTATAGTGTGTGGATTTTTGTTGGCGTCAAATGAAACGCGGAAAGGCTCACATTACAGCACTAAGTTATGTGATGCAAATATGATCCATATATACTTACTTTCCAGCTGTATTAGGAAGTAGAATATAATAAGTGTACCATTTCCAGAACATGCGTGTGCATAGAATGCGTGCACTAGCATTTAGTCTTGTGATAAAATACCACACAGCGCGTGATCAAGCTAGCTTGGCTCATGGCGTGCACTATTAGTTCTCGTTCTCTCTTTCGATATATCTCCATAATATTATCAAATCTGCACGAATTGCGCTGAGCTGAAACACGTTTTCCGTATAATCGAACCTACAGACAAACTGCTGTTGCTTATGCAATGCTCAGGTTCGCACTCCTTTCTTACTTGGGCTGAATGTACCCGCATTTCAGCTTCCATATTGGCAGATTCATATACCTTATGGGATATTTTACATGTCTATTCAAATGTAAGTTCTCCATTTTCTGAACCTTCAGTTTATCAGGTCTTGTAAAGGCTCAGCCATACCTCAATGATAGCGTGAGACTGCCTTAATACACTAAATACATTGGCAAAGACCAGCAGCTAATTTTCTTCTAGGTGCTAAGCTAAGCTTGGTGCTGTTACATGGGATTTTATCGTAATATGGGAGCTCTCGAGTGTATAAAGAAGTAGATATGTGTCTCTGTCTCTGGCTAGGTATCAAGAAGTAAGCACCAACGTTGGACGTAGGTGGTTCAAACTAACTAAGGTAAGTCTTTGTCATTGCTGGGTAGACCTTGAGGCTCGAATACAGCAAGTGCTCTAAAATTGAGTAGGAAAGAGCTACGTGGTGGTTGGATCTTCAATTAACTAGCTATTGATTACTTAGAGCATCGCTAGAGAAAACTGCAGAAGGATTACTTCATTTTTATGGATGATGCAGTTTATTTTCGCTTTTCGCACGTGTTGAAAAACCCGTAATTGAAACTCGTTCATTTAAAAGGAACTCATGTAAATATCCATTAATTCCCGCTAAAGATATTGGCCAATAGCATTTGCTTGTTAATTTGTATACCCTCAGAAGGTAATTATACATTCCATGTCAGAAGTATATACACAAGGAAAGGACATGAAAAAACGTATTACGTCACGTTACAACTTCTCGTTTATATGCAATAGTAAAAACACTCAAAATATACTTTTTGGGCAATGTATTGATACTCCTTCGAAATAATTTTTTTTTAATTGCTTTCGTCATAAGTCAGACTATGGGCCTTTTTTTAATAAAAAACCTAAAAATTCAACTTCATAAATCCGTTATTACATTCATTGCCTTTACTGACCAAATTAACAGTGGGGAACGGATCAGCGAGTCAACCAAAAACAATTTTCGAAATCTAGTAGTAGTTTTTAGTAGCATTATTGAATTCATTGGGTCAAGTTCAAATTAAATTTACATAGTATTTTTATTTTAAATATACAATATCTCGACTAATTTTCAGTTGTTAGCACTGTCATATAAGTGACGGATTGATTTGTCTTGATTTATCTTTGTCTTATTGCTCGAAAAAACTCGTTATGTATTAAACCGCAACCTTTTTTTATCCAACAGGTAAAATGTAAAATCAACTAAACGGAAATAAATTGTCGTAATCCAAGTTTTTCGTGTTCACACCGTTGAGAGCTTTGTTTTGTGTGGGGTCTCTGAATAGCTGAATTTATAAACCACCATGTCGAATTATGTATTGTTAAAACGCGATACGGATAAAAATTTTGTTTTCTTTTCTGTGCACAGATTATTTTCCCATCTGATTTCTTTTTTGTATACACTGTTATTTGGGCGCATCACAATTAATATGTTAGATTTGTACTTTTCAAAGAGTCGCTGTGGACGAATTAAAAACACTTTTTTACCATTCTTAGAGGTATGCACGTGTTCTCTCAATTCTTTCGCTGTTACAGTGGAAATTACTGGTTTCCGAAAGTAATGTTTGGAACTAGGTTACAAGTCATAATTTATGTAGATACTAATTCATCACCCAATGCAATTTGAATCCCATTCGGACAGTCTATTTTTCAAGATTATAGTCTTTGATGTTTGAAGATGTACCTCAGAAGGACTATAAACCAACGACTAGACATGATACATATACTCCCAGGCTATTACTGTGTGTCACTGGTGTCCACTTTTTTTATTATAAAAGTAACCTTATGGTTGCACAAATTGTTGTACAAAGTATGGAATGCTAACATCATGATGAGGAACTGATGCATATCATGATACCTGATTATAATATAACTGTACCGATTAACATATAACATGAAAAATGTGCATTTATGAACTATGAGAATAATAACTCTTGTTTGTTTATGACGCAGCAGGTCTTTGAGTTCCTATTCAAAATGAAAAAGTAAAAGCTATTTTTTCTAGAAAACTTTCACTTGCTTTACAAAACACTTTACAACTACCTGTCTATGTATGCAACTGTATCAGTGTTCATGAATAATGCAGACAGTTGTATTTCGAAACTTTTTGCGACATCTAAAAAATGCATGTTGGAGATGCGTATTAAATTTTAACACAAAATTACATAATCAAAGAACATAAATTGTCACTGAACGAAAATCAAAATATTTTGGATATCCATTATTTTCACTCGTCACTGTACCTACATTTGATGATTAAAATATTGGGTTTCATGTTGCTCGCTTAACGGAGGAAGGTCCTGTAATCGCGAAAGTTTGCGAATATGAGATAGCGATTCTCTTTGATATTTTGTAACATCTACACATCGAAAATCCATGCCACTTTCCATAGGTTTGTTCATTGTTGGTTTTTTTACAGCGTAGTCTCAGAAACGGCTTGCATCGATTTTAATGAAACTTAGAAAGTGATACACTGTAGGGTCATAGTCGGTAACGCCACTTCAATTTTTAAAATCAAAGCAATGGCGGTGGAAATATGATATATAAAGGTTTACCAAACGTCGCTTTTGTACAGTTTGTAAGTTTTTCGAAGTCTCTAGGTGTAGGCAATGTTTTTTGGAGGGTGGGGATACTCTAAACTTTGTTATATGCTGTTTTATGCTTCAAAGCTAGTCCCTTCGTTTATAAGTGATAATAGGTATTAAGAATGTCTACAAAGATCCATACTTTTCTAATGAGCATCTTGGAAATTCATGTTAGTCGTTTTTTTTCTGTTTGTCCATGCTGTGAGTTTGTCTTCCATCTACCAACCTCTTGTCTTGCGCAGGCTTAGGAATTGATGTATCGATGGCATTTAGCAACAAACAAAAAAATGCAAACTTATTAGTTAGTTTTTTAGTTCATGATTATTTTTGAATAGAGCTGTTTTCTTTTTTGGGAGTGGATTTCACATTCAAATAAATTTTGATTTTTATTTTCTCATCACTTCGATATGTCCGTCATAATATCTTAGTTTAAAATCTCAGGTAGATTTAAGGTAAAATTTCAGGGTTCTTTATTATTTTAGGGTGTATGTACCCAACATTATTTTCGGAAAAGCTTGAGATGTCAGATTTTTTACTCCAGGAGAAGCTAAATAAGGCGGCTGAAGAATATGAGAACTAACTAAACCCTTCATGTTGTGATTTTTTTTTACTACTATATGTACAATTTTTAAGGTGTCACAAAAATTTATATAGATATTTTTTATTGATTGAGAAATCCAATGTCGTTTGATACCTGTTCGTATTTTTAGTGATAATAAAAATTTGCTATTAGAACTTCACTTACTTACCTTACTAGACACAAATTAAACTCCAATGTAGTGTTAAGCAAGTAAAACAAAACAGAAAAATAAATACTCCATCATCTCACTCACCCTCATAATCTTCATATTGATTGTCACTTCGATACGTCGAAATCCAAAAACAAATCACTAACAACTCCAACGGAAAAGTCACGAACAAAGTAGTACCTGCTCCAAATCGGAACAATAAAAAACCAGCAATGGCGCGCTACAATCACCGCAAGAAATGCAAACCGTCGCGGTACGATAGTAAGAGTGGAATCGAAAGTCTTCGGCGGTACCCTCAACTGAAGTACTTCACTTTATAACCTCGCGTCCGCGGTACCGACGGGGGTCGTACTTTTGGTACGTCCCGGCACTCCACACTTGGAAGAAATGTAGGTTGGAATTCAATTAATTCGAGTAATAGTGGTAATTGATCTGATTTAGGAGATTTTTGGAGCAAGGTTCCAACTGGTCAACGTTCATGTACACCGCGACTAAGTATGGGTGGTGATTAAGAGACGTATTTATATAATTTCCTAGTTTGTTGTCCTGCGGCTGCGGTTAATAGGTTGCGATATTTTTTGATCGTTAATTAGGAAGTGAAAGACAAAGCAAGGGTCTGTTGCACAAATCAACCACAGATTAGCAGTTTACAAGATGTAGAGGTCACTTGCAAACAAGTCCTAGCAATATCCAGCTACCGAGGCTGAAAGAGACAGAAGCTAAATACATCTTGATATCCATTTCTAAAGATTTGCAGATTTTGAAAAGCATCTTGTCAGATTGCTCCATATAGTTGACAGTCTAGGAGTAAAAGATCGGTGAGCCCTCGATGAAGTTAGAATGAGAAGCTAAAGCGTTATGGGACGCTTAGAAGACCTAAAATATGGCGGTATCCTGGAGGAAGGTGCAATTCCCTGGACTTGTACAGAGTCTTAAAGTTTGATGGAGGAAAGTACTTTTCTAGTCCCAAGCAGATATCCGAGCATCTTCCCAGCAGATGTTGTGATATTGTGACGAGACGAGGTCGGGCTAAATCATGTTTCTAAAAACCGACGCAAAAAGAGGAAATTCAACATGTGTATCTGTATGTCTACAGGGTGTTTCAGTTTATTGTGGCATAACTTTAAGATTCGATAGAACTTTTAAAATTAATGCATAAAGTCTATATAAACATGGGTCGAAAAATTCGTGGCTTCCGAAATACAGGGTGTTTAAATTTACTTTCTTAAATAGTTTTTTTTTAAATATTTCGAACAATATTTGATGTATAACAGTGAAAATTGGTATACGATGGTTTTTTGGTACGACAAAACGAACCATGGGCATAGTTTTACTGTAGCCGCTAGAGGGCGCTCTCTACTGTACCTGTAGTGTATTGAAATGACCGAAAAATTTTTCTTAGTGCAATTTTTTGCTTTTTGAATAAAAAAAATTATTCTTCGCACTTTTCAACATAAAAAAGCTATCTTGTGAGTTTTCGTTATAGTTAGCCGTTTTTGAGATATTTCGATTTTTAAGGTTCGATGCATTTTTAATTATTTATCATAAAATAACGTTAAAAAGGCAGTATCTCGATAATTTTTAGAAAAAATTGAAAGCAGAATAAGGTTAAACGTCAATTAGTTGACAGTTAGTTTTGTTGTCTGTTGAAACCTGAAACTTTTTTTTGCAATTGTGAATGCACGAAATTTAGTTTCTTTTACCTGTTTTTTTTTTGTAAGTTTTATAAAAATGCCATTTTTATTCTCCAATCAAGAGTTAGCGGATATTCATTTTGTGTATGGCTTTGTAAATGGAAACGCAGCAGAAGCAGCCAGAGAATACGCACGAAGATTTCCAAACAGACGACATCCAATTCGCTCAGTATTTGTAAGAGTGCATCGCCAAATAATTGAAAATGGTTTTGGAAATCTCCAAAGGGATCAAAACATAGATGTTCGTCAGCGCAGATTTACCCGTATGATTCTGCGTGAGTTTGATAGAGATCCGACCATAAGTATTAGGAGAGTTTCTGGTGCCTTGGGAATTTCAGCAAGCCATGTTCACCGTGTTCTTAGAAATGACCATAGACGTCCTTACCATTTGCCACCTGTGCAAGGACTACAGCCAGGGGACGGAGAACGAAGAATCACATTTTGTCAGTGGATTCTTGATAGAACTGATAATAATAGGGAGTTTTTAAATAAAGTTTTATGGACCGATGAGTCATGCTTCACTAGACGTGGGGTGGTAAATTTTCATAATCAACATATTTGGTCGTATGAAAATCAGCATGCAGTTCGGGAAAGAAATTTTCAGCATGAATTTAGTGTGAACGTGTGGATTGGTATCTACCGTAATCGACTATTTGGACCCTACCTTTTGCCTGCAAAGTTAAATGCTGCGACCTTCTAGGAATTTTTAAAGGCTGAACATGCAAATATGTGGGATGATGTTATGTTAGTTTTAAGAAGATTGGCCTGGTTCCAGCTTGATGGTTGTCCAGCTCATTATTCGAGAATAGTTAGAAACTGGCTGGACGACAATTATCCAGAAAGATGGATCGGTCGTGGAGGACCAGTCGCCTGGCCTCCACGATCCCCTGACCTAAATCCATTAGATTTCTAAAAGAAAAAGTGTACCAGACTCCCGTAACCACAAGAGATATGCTAATAGACAGAATCAGGAATGTATGTGATGAAATAATTCCTTATTTGAATAATGCTATACCACGTTCGATCATTCGTAGATGTGAATTGTGTATTGAACAATTGGGTTTACATTTCGAGCAACTACTTTAGATTTTGTATGTTTGTCCTAACTATCCAATAGCATTTTAGTTGTAAATAATTAATTTAATTTGTTAAAAATAATATTGGAAAATTAAACAAATTAATATTCTGTTTTTTTGTGTTTAATTGGAGTTAGGAATTATTGCTGTGTTTAAAAGCACAATCTAAACGATCATCTTAATTACTTGTAATGCCCAAATCGAAAATATAAAAAAAATATTATTTTCCCATAAATAATTAAAAATGCATCGAACCTTAAAAATCGAAATATCTCAAAAACGGCTAACTATAACGAAAACTCACAGGAGAGCTTTTTTATGCAGAAAAGTGCGAAAAATCAGTTTTTTTTATTCAAAAAGCAAAAAGTTGCACTAAGAAAATTTTTTCGGTCATTTTAATACACTACAGGTACAGCAGAGAGCACCCTCTAGCGGCTACGGTAAAACTATGCCCATGGTTCGTTTTGTCGTACCAAAAAACCATCGTATACCAATTTTCACTGTTATACATCAAATATTGTTCGAAATATTTAAAAAAAAAACTATTTTAGAAAGTAAATTTAAACAACCTGTATTTCGGAAGCCACGAATTTTTCGACCCATGTTTATATAGACTTTATGCATTAATTTTAAAAGTTCTATCGAATCTTGAAGTTATGCAACAATAAACTGAAACACCCTGTATATGTGTCTCTTTATCTGTAGCATTGTAGCTTCCAAACAAATGGAGATAGTTCTTAATCGGTACAGCCGTTTAAAAGTTTAACAGGGGGGTTGTGAACCCAAAGAAGCCGAATATGCCTGAATAAGGTTTAATTTTCAGATTGAAAATCATCAAATATTTATTTTTCTGTATGATTTTTACTGCCGTCGCAAGAACCCCCAAGCCGATGGTCCATTTTTATGCAATTCTGCTATAAAAGGTATCATACAAAGGGCTTCATTTGCCGAATCAAAATATAAACACACAGGATAAGTTTCAGGAGTTACTTTAAAAAGTATCAACACGAGGTTTACTTAAAGGAGGGCGATTTTTGAATTTGTTAGTAAATAGCTTGTTGGTGAGCTGAACTCGTATAATTACTGATTGGACTGGATTCATTGGAAGTTAGTTAGTATCTTAGGCGCATTGAACTGCACCAAAATTGGATCACGGCACTAATAATAATGTGGTCTTTCGTAGAAAACGAAGTCGCTTTATCCAGTTTAACCACGGTGATCGGTCTGACATTATCAATCCGTGCTTGCAAAATCTTGTCATTCGCAAAGCTTTACTTCGGATTTTTCGAGGAACATCCTCTTTGGCATACCAGAATACAAATACAACGAAATGATCAATGACGTAAGCCTTACCAACAGTTTGATTGAACTTAGTTAACAATTATGTCTCGTGAACTAGGATGTTCCCAGCTTACTACTTGTATTGGAGATTATGCTGCCTGTCGCTAATCAAGTGGTGGTGCTCGAGAAACTTCCTACTGATGAAATTCGCAGAAGTTGTAGTACTGTTGTTGTTAGGGTTGATCTTCGGTCATTTTTTGGGATAGGTGGAATATAAGCAATCTTTAAAATTATATGAAATGATACCTATAATGAAAATTTTCAGTTGCACTTTTTTGAATAAGTATAGTAATATCACTATTACTAATAATACCAGGAACGAATTATTGATTTTTGCAACAAAGCCCAATGATATGCATTATAACAAGGTATTTAGCAAGATATTGAATTTCTCTTACGGAATGTGAAAACTTAATAATTTTTTATTGTATTATTATAGTAGGAACGCGGCAGTTACTATAACAATCACACGTTAGCGCCATTATTAGAAATTGCCAAAACAGCTGATGGATGGAATGTTGCTCCGCTTATTGACTATTGTTATTGCTTGGTCATTACCATGCTGGGTGAAAAAATATGCAAGTTGTCTCATGATCCACCGTTCTTCCCCCATCTTTCACTGTTACGAGTTTACGAGATCTGAGTAATAGGAAAGTGTACCAAGCTCATTGACCATTTTTTAACATGGTAAGTTGGAGTGGAGGTACAAAACACCAACAATCTTAAACCTTTCGAATTTTCCATCTCAGCAAGTAATTCTGACATAGGCTGAGTTATGCGGACCAGATAGATAGGTAAAGGAAGAAGCTAGTTAATATGAGATTTAAGAGTTATACACTCGGGTTCAAAGTAAACGCAACAAGCAAAATGTTAGCCAAATTCGTTACGTCATACCTTTTTTTATCTATTATCCGATGTCATTGATTAGTTCGGCAGGATGTAGGTACACTCATTGGCTTTTTTATTGCAATATGAGTTCTCGATTGTAGTCATGCTTTGACTTGTTGTACAGGATAAATCAAAAAGATGTTTCATTACCATAAATTTCAGTCACTCTGTGGTGTGAGTCCAGTCGCCAATCAGACCGCAACGTGTTCCAGTATTAAAAATCACATTTTCTTTATAATATGTTTGTTATTCACTTCAATATATACAGTGGTTGAAGTATTAGAGGCAAATGAATATTTTACCACAAATTTTCCTTTCCCCTTTATATGATTATAAAACCGAGGGCTAATTGTAACATGCATCTATTTCGATCTAGGACTCCAAAAAGCTTGCTCTCTATCTACCTAAAGCATCTGCAGTCTAATGATGATATTCACTTTTTGCAAGGCAACATCAATCATAACAGTTTTGGAAACAATATGCTCGGTAATTGATGTTCTCAGGCACGTTTTTTGACACATTGATTGTTCTATTCTTAAAGAAAAAAATATGGATCTGATGGCCTTCCTCGAATTGTGAGAATGGATTCTGCAATTTTTTCTTCTCATAATGCTCATTTTCAAGATTTAAAAGATACCAGTCGAATAAGTCTGATGGTGTAAGATTATATTTGTAGGTATTTGTATGTGCGTGTGTGTGATAGACCAGAGCTTGTAATATTGTAGCTGTAGTATTTAGTGCTTTCATAACGAGTAAAGAATTCAGAGAGGCAGGGTTGTCAACTATATAAAATAAGATTCCTAAACATTTGATTGAATGATTGAATAGTAGGAGATGCAAGAGCCGAAGTGACCTAGAGTCTAACTCATGTTAATCCTTCTGTTTTCAAGACATTAGACCTTAGTATATAAACAGGGTGTTCCTCATAAACATGCTAATATTGCAGTATATGATTTCTCAGATAATTTTATGGAGATTATATGAACATATTAATATGTACATATGTACATATATTCATATTATGTACGGAATGGCTTAAACCTTAGCTACACAGTATATAAGTTTTAAGTTAATAACAGTTTTCATTTCATATCTTCGAAAGTTCATTAGATATTATTCTTATTTTTGGCATGTTATAAGGGGCCTGAAGTATAAACAAAACGTATGATGTCGAAGTAATGCCTTAGCATACTCGTCAAGCTAAGACCAACGATCAAACGCAAATTAGTTCTTTCTAAGAAAACGTTCCATAGGGCCCGAAACCTGCAGTACCAAAGCCGTTTTTTCTTTAGGAGCTACCGGTAAGCCAGTTTTGTCCGCCTCCCTAGTACTCTGCTCTCTCTCTTTTCCGCTCTCTCTCACGTACACATTACAACCTAGTCGACCTCAACCGTTAATGATTCGTACGGTATACCATATGTACATTTTGGTGTGTACTTTATCGATATCTCCTTTATTTTAAAATATACCTGAAAGAACTAGTTTCAAAAATTCCACTGAGCTACACGCTCCTTATTTGGAAAATATGATACTCTCTATAAGATGATTGATAACTACGTGGCAACACATACATTTTTTGTCTGAAATACCCTGTATATTTTGATAGGTGTTTTCAAAAGGGCTTTATAACTTATAGTATAGTTCGGATTTCTACTTTTCGAGCTACAGGGTATTTTAGGTCTGAAACATACTAAACTTTGGCAGCTTGTAAGTCAGTCACTGTTGCAGACGGTGTAGCACACTTTTCTTAAACTGTATGCATCGTCTAATACAAGGTGCAAAATGTACTTTTTCTCAAAACATTCAAATACAACACCTTGTATATAGCTTTATTTTGAAATAAAATTTATGGATCAAGTTAATTTTTTTTATTATTCATGGTTTTCCACTAGTTACAATTCAAAGTGAATAGAAAATGATAATTTTTGGTGGACGAGTATAAGCTTTTATTGAAATTACCTACCAGCCACTGAAAATCAATTCTCCATTTCATCCGACCACGTGCTAGGTACGAGTATATATTTATTTTTAATTGTAATTTCTTGATATTGGAATATCAATTCACGATGTTTTCATAATAGGGGAGCCTAAACCTTTTCATAAGAATATTTTAGGATTTTACCTCAAACATTTATATCTAAACATCTAAAAACTGAGTGATCTGACACAAAATCCTTAAGAAAAAATGTATAAAAAATTGAATGGTATTTTATAAAATGCACTTCTTTTCTCCGAAAAGGTCAGTGGCGTAGGAAATATTTCCTACTAGAGGTCCAGGTACCCCACTGAGCGAATTCTAACTCGGTAACTTTACCAGCTCCGTAGATATAGTCTTTTCAATTTTGTAAATAAAACTTAATCAGCCTGTATCTCAGTAGGGGAACATCTTTGGACCCATATTTATAGCAACCTTTTTTATTATTTTAGAATGTACTTTCTACCCTAGACATATTCTTAAGTCGCCAGCTTTTAAAATCTTCTATTAAATCCTAATTGTTATTTTTTTAATGGGAAATAGGACTCTATTACATTTAGAAACAAAATATATATTATACAAACCTATAATTATAGTAATATATTATCATAAAAAAACATCAAACGAAAACTTGCTTTTGATTCCTTTTGCCCACATATGATTGCAATAAGAACCAACGCCTCGGGCAAAAGTGATCAGCGTATGAAATACATATTGGCAAGAATAACTTTATTTCAAACATAACTAAAAGTGGAAGTCTATTAACAGTTATTTATTTCAAGGAACTCAAAACTGATAACTTGTATTTGCCGCAAATATAGATACCACTGTTGTAATCAGCACATAATTGATGAGCCCAGTTTTGACACATATTGCATTCAATCCATGTTTCGCCAGACTTAGAGTTGCCAAAAATATCTCCGCAGACGAGGCATGGTACATTTTCTTCATTGGGATCCGTTCTATGTACCGGTGGCTTTGGGTACTGCAATTCAGTTTGCTCCAACTTTGAACTTCTATGTTTCTTTGCACGTTTCATTTCATCTGGCAATTTGGTCTTGGGTAATTTTTTATTTTTCTGATACCTTAATTCTTCTTTAATGGGTGTAGATGTTAAAATTTCTGACTTCTGTGTTCTGCATTTTCTTTTGGGATCATTCTGTTTAACTTTTGGGTAAGGCTTAATTGCAGTTAATGGTGTAAAGTAATTTGAATTTTCGTAAGCGGTTGGTAGGAGCATGATGGAGCAGGAGAAAAACGACTCTCATTCACATGATTCTCATTTTCAAGAGAACAGAGGCCTATATGCGAGTGGAGGTGTGTGATGTTCGACGTTACGCTGTGTTTCTTCATGGCTCGAACACGACGCAATAGGTGAACTTTGAGATGCAGATTGACCATTACTAGCGGCAAGGTTTTGAGTTTCGTTGGCATCATATTCCTTGTTTGTTACTTGAGAACGAGCAAAATCCAGGTCACTAAAAACATAAATATTGCCATCTAATATATTCCTGTTTTTTTGAATCCATTTATTGCATTTTGAGGAACAGCGTCTTGTAAATAAGCAGATCAAAATAATGCACCTAATTCGTATAAAGTAATATGTTGTATGTACAGGATGTTGCTTTTACCATTTATCAACCTCTCTTTCAAAATATTTCCCGATGGGTCCATATACCGCAACACCAAGCGGCTGTAATTTATGCGTGGTATGTGGAGGAACAGAAAGGATTACTACGTTCTTTTCAGAAGCATATTCCAACACATCCAAAGATCGGTGTGAAATATGATTGTCTAATATGAGTAAACATTTATGTGCTGAAGATGGTCTAACAGATTTTATAAAGAATTTCATCCATTCTAAGAAGATCTCATTATTTATCCAACCATTGTCGCTTACAAAATCTACAGTTCCAGGTGGTGTGCCATTCAAAAATCTTGAATTTCTCTTCTTCCGAGGAAATATGAGGGCTGGAAGGATAAATTTTCCAGAAGCAGAAGAGCAACATACGGCGGTTACCAGCTGCCCCCTCTCGGTCGATGAAATTGAGACTTGTTTTTTTCCCTTAAAAGAAATAACTTCTGGTGGCCTCTTTGCAGACGTTTGAATGCCGGTCTCGTCCACGTTGTATATATTGTCCACATCAAATAAAGATTTTTTACGAGGGTTATTTAAATTATCAAAAAATAATTGCACTTGTGGCCTGTTAAATCCACAAGCCCGGGCAATGCTTGTAGGTTCTGGAGTTCTAAGCCTTAATTCGGGTTGTCGTCTCATAAAATTTGAGTACCATTGCTCGCCAGCTGTTCCATTACGAGAATGATGTGGCAAATTATTTCGATTTGCGAACTCGAATGCTAAAATGCATAAGTCTTGTTTTGTGAACCCATAACAAAGGGCGTCCATTTCTTGAATATGTTGTACAAGTTACTGTTCCATATCGCCAGAAAAAACTGGTCTAAACCGCCCGAGTTGTTTTTTGGAGGAGTGCTTTAAAATTTTTTTTCGTAAAGTGGGATATGGAATTCTAAACTGCAGAGCGGCACCGCGAATAGGTTAATTGAATTTATTGCGCGATTCATGATATTTTCGTCCCATCTTTGGGCTCTTTCTGTTTTTCGTTTATACTTGAAAACCATTATTCTGAAACAATATTCAATTTTGAAAAAAAAAATATATCTAACGGAATAGCGGGCAAAAGAAGCCGGGCAAATAGAACCGGTTCTTTTTGCCTGGTTCTTCTTGCCCAGAAGGTATGCAACACATTAAAATATTATTTATAAATGTCAAACCCTTGAACAACGGCACAATTAATGTGAGGTTAGAATCTACACAAAACGTGATTCATCGCCACAAAATTCAATGCTTCAAATTATAACAATACTAAAATAATTTCCATCTATTTAAACCATGATTAAGAATTCAAGACGGTTACATTTTCTAAATTGGCGGTAGAAACATGAAAAATTAGCTTACCGGGATGGATATCAAAACAAACACTGGAGAACTACAGTATCTGCTAGAAGTAAATAGAAGATAGTGGCGGGAATTTTGAAATTATTTTTTTTAACTGATTCCTTTTGCCCTTATGGTTCTTTTTGCCCGAGTCTCCTACGGATGTTTTTTCTGACAAAATATCCATAAATGGCGATTCAAATCTGACAGTATGCTATATTTTTTTTATTTTCATATCAAGCTTCCTGTTTGGAGGAGGCCTTCCAGAATATGCTAAAATATACAGAGCATTTCATTTATTGAGGGTACGATTACAAGTTTTTTGACTAACTTTTTTTAGATATCCTCCAAAATGACGGATCCCTCGGCGGATTACACGCTAAAAACTTCTTTCGAATACTGGAAAGTACAGTACACACATATAATAATAAGATTGACATTAAAAGCACATAAAAACCTCCTTTTTGCTTCAGATCGGTAATACGATAACTACAGTCTTCCAGATTAAGTAGATGTTATTATTTATTATGGAAAATAGTAATTTAGCAAGCAGGTAGGAATAATGCAGTAGGTAAATGTGATCACGATCCAATAGGGAAATTACAGTACGAATTTGAGATTATGTGGTTTATCTAAAACGCTTCAAGGTTTTTTCGTGATTTTAAAATCAATGTATGATGAAATACATCTGAGAAAAGCATAGCCGTGTTGAAAATTTCCAAAGAAATGTAAGAAGTGATTGCTGACATAGCGGTTTTCTCCAAATATCTGCAAGGATATGCTAATTAGATTTCTCTGATTAAATTGATAGTTTGGTAATGTTTTTGTGGAAATGAAGGAAAACAAAAGACAAATCATAATTGTAGTATTGAGAAGCATGTACTAGATATTAACGATATGCAATTTCACAGAGAAATAAAAGCAAACGTAATGAGCATGATAACTGAGCTTTGTTAGCTATTGGTTTAATCAATACCCTATACTGAGATTCAGGTGGTATGCAGCAGAGAAATATTTCTTTAATCAGTTGAGCTAATTCAACATCCGTCTCGAGGAATCCTTGTAATCCCGGAATAGATATCCCAAAAGGAGCGAAAATTGTTGGACTTTCTAAAAAGTGATATTAGAGATGATTCGATGTTCTTTGAGAGAATCCGAATGTTCCAGTCGAGAAATCTACGCTCGAGTTACGATGATATACTATTTTATAGAAACAGCATTTATGATCTGGATTCGGGAAAAGAAATTTATGTGACACAAAATGAAGCTTTCAAAAATATTGTTTTCAATATTTTCTCAATGACATTGGACGGAAACAGTTTATACTTCTGTGCTGCATATGTTATATCATTCAGGCTTCCAAACGGCTTTTGAAAACTCAACTCAACTCAACTTTCTGGTTTTTTAAAAAGGCAAGTAAAATTATTATTTTCAAAACATAAAGAACATCGCAGAAACCTTATGGAAAATGAAATTTGGCTATTTAAAGAAAAATCTAATTAATTGAGGACCACAGCACTCAGTATACAAATGTGCCTATGGGTAGTTTCCTAGATACTGGACCTCCAAGTTGCGGGCGTCCATAGCTTATTACAGCGTATTATGTCTACAATGTTTGATCTGTAAAGGTTGTTTGGTATTTATTTACATTCATACCGACACCCCTATTGGCCAGTTGACCAACATTGCAATTATATCACTTGAACAGGTTGGTCAAAACTTACATTGACGGAATCTTGCTCTTAAGCACGAACTTTTTCACAAACTGTTTGTCTTGTACCGTCGCTGTGAGAATACATTTCGAAAACAGTCAGGATTATACAGGATGTTAGACTATAGAGCTGGGAAACAAGTTTGTTTTTTGATCTATAGGGTGCACCATTGGAAAAGGAAGATATTTTAACTGTGGATAGTGATTATGGTGATTATAAATAATGGTTGATGGGTCTTTAGCCTCATGTAACCGAGATACAACGATATTTATAAATTTTGGTTATTTATTAATTGCTTCACAATTTTTTAACCGTCAGTTGTATTTTTCTGAAACTTGGTACGCTTATGCTTGAATCGACTGAAGCCGCGTCCAGATTTGTACCACATCGCGCAACCGTACCACGCCGCGAACCAGTCTGGACGTCGGAACGAACGCCGACACGAACCTAATATGTGTTGCAGCTCGTGGTACGTCGCGATCCACGGCAAGTCGGTAAATGGACGGAACATCAAAGGATTGGTGCGCGACGACGTTACACAAGTCTGGACAGGCAGACGAACAATTTCATTTCTTCAATCATTATTTGGGCTCTCTGCTAGCGAAATGGAGTGGACCGAAGACCGCGTGCTAGAATTAATCAGTTTATATAGGCAAAATGAATGCTTATGGAATCCAAAACATTCATTATACTATAACAAACTTAGAAAATATGATTCATGGGTCAAAATAGCTGCCGAATTGAACCAACCGGTGGAGGAAATCAAAAAAAAGTGACCAATTTGCTTTCTTCATTCCGACGGGAGAGGGCTAAAGTGAAGAAAAGTGGAGGAACCGGGAAAGGTATATTTTAATATTCTTGTTTATCTTACAATATAACTTACATATATTTTTTATTTTTATCAATAGGCTCAGATGAAATTTATGAAAGCAACTGGTTTGCATACAAGGCGATGGAGTTTCTTCTAGACAAAAATTGCCCTAGAGAAACATCAAGCACGGTAAGTTTAAACGAATCATTATTTGTTTTGCATTATTGCGAATATGTAACAGGGCCTAGAGATTTTAAACTGAAAAAGTATAGGTTATGTTCTTACATAAATAATTTTTTACGAATAATCATCATGTCATTCAAGCTGACCATGAAAATATTCTGCCAATTCTTCTTGAATTTCTTGAGCACGTTTGCATGACCTGCGAGGTACATTTCTCAACGGAAGTAGTGAAGTCATTGTTTCATCATTCGGAATTATCCGTCTACAGCTTCCTTCAATAAGGCGACCGTCCACTTCTGTATCGAATGTCCCGGGGGGTGTATAGACATTACAAGAATTACAACTTCTTTTCAAAAAATTGTGTAAATAAGCTATTGTCATTACAATTAACTCGGCCTTTCCTGGTTCCAATAGTAGTGGCTTTCGTAACACTCGGAAAACTGCCGAAGAAGTGCCAAAGACATTTTCCACCACTGGACGTGCTCTACAGAGGCGATAGTTATAAACTCGTTTCACAGACCCTTTAGTATGTAGACCTGGGAAAGGTTTCATAAGATTTTCAGCCAATGCGAAAGCTTCGTCTCCAAGAAAAAAGAAAGGTATACTTTTTTCTCTTCCATTTAGAGGTTCAGCTGGTGGAAGACTCAAACCATTTTTCTCTAATTTCTTGTACAGTTGGGTGTTTTTGAAAACTCCGCCATCAGATATTCTGCCTTGGCACCCAGCATTCACGTATAGAAAATTATATTTCGCGTTCGCCACAGCAAAAAAGACAATGCTGAAGGTACTCTTATAATTAAAATATTCGCTTCCGCTATTTATGGGTGCTTGTAGAACAATGTGTTTTCCGCCTAAGGCCCCGGAGGCAATGTGGAAAGTTCCATATTGATTCAAACTCGTCAGCCACGGTTAGCCATCCCTCTTGTGATTTGGGTATCTGTAAATAAAACGCAAATAAACTGCTCGTCGAAAATATATTTATTAAAAAATTACATAAAAAGCACAAACTTTTTATTTATAGATTTTGGATGAAGACACACAATCCGAGCATTCAGCTTCCGGTTCGACTCACGATGGGCAGGAGCAGACGCCATTGCTTCGTCCTACTACAACTGGTGTCGCTCTAGGTCCATCCCTTGACCCAATTCCCAAAAAAAGTAGGAAAAATGGTGGTTCGCAAGACAAACTAGAAGCAGCATTCCCAATTCTGAAAACATCTGCTGCTCATAATCAGAAAGAAGACAGCGAATCTGATCTATTTGGAAAATTGATAGCTAAAAAATTGGACTCATATTCGACAGTTACGAAAATTGCTGTGCAGCAAGCCGTAATGGGTATCATCTTTAATGCAGATTCTGGATTCTATGAGCAGCCACAACATCTCCATCCCAGGCCAGTCAATCTTCACCCATCAACTTCTCAATATAAATACCATCCTTATCCTACACCAAATATAATATAACACCCTGTACAACCACAGAGTTATTCTTCTGCTCTCACAATATCATCCCAAGATCCCTCATATTCTCAAAACCAACATTTTCATTACCAACAATCTCAACATCCGACATCTCCACAAGAATATCATAATAATTCATCTTCATCACTCTGTTCTCCCCCTGAATGTTCCCCTACAAATCCTTCGTCAGAAGAAACTACATATGAAGAGCTTGTAAAAGCGGCGATGTGTGACTAATTTGTTCATAACTTGAAATATAGAAAATATGAACCCACTTAATGTGTTGCTTTATTTACCTGAATACTTCCTTTCAATTCTTCAACTAAGGCTTGGCAAACTTCTGGAACGATTTCGCTAATGGACTGCTTGGAAATTCTGAACAAATATTGTAAGCTTGAATAGGAATCTCCTGTTGCCGGAACTTGGTGTCTTGCTTTTGTATTTTAGGCCCAACTGCATTCAAAATATATTCAAAATCTGTTGGTGACATTCGAGTGAAATTTTTGTATTGGCCACTAATTTTTTGCATCTTTAAATCCGCAAGTAAATTATTTGCGCCATATTTCATTCTGTTTCTAAATATTTCTGTTTGCCACCACCGTCTTTGTTTTTGTTTTCGCTTTTTAGCTGATAAAGCGTAATGAATATATATGAACGCTGCTGCGGCGACATCCATTTTGAAAATTGAATCGACTACTACTACCGAGCAGAAATTCAAATATATTCGTTCACCACGGATCGCCTAAATGGTTGCAGAGCGAGGTTCGAAGTGTTGTTCGATGCAGCGTACGTGATTGCGAGATTTCTGATCGCAAGGTGGTTCGCGACGTGGTACGGTTACGCGATGTGGTACAAATCTGGACGCGGCTTTTAAGATACGAACAAGACATCTAAATACAGGTTCGGACTAGTTAAAAGTTAACAAAGCCGTTATTCTAACGTTATTCTCTCGTTATTTGAGAAGGCGATTTTGTTTGAGCTGGAGATACTGATTTTGTTCATTTTGGAATGGAATATAAGGCTGGTCTATTTACTTTATAATATTTAAGACTATTTGTGCCACATTAGTGTTAGACTTAGAAGTTCATCTTATCGATCAGTTACTTCATCTATATCATTAAAATTATACTTGCAGGTTCGTAAAAGTTGAAGGTTGCGCATCGACTTTTTGAGGAAACTTATATTTAGGAAGTTTCTCAAATTTGCATACATGCTCGTAAGCTTAATAGTCTAATCATATTAGACGAAAATACCCCTTGTTTGCGAAATAATTGTAAAGTCTGGTTTTATCGCTGCAAGTTGTTCAAGGGGGTATTCAAAACATGGACGCATAAAATGGTTTGGTTTTTGTGGGAAAACCTTTTATTCGCAAACAAAGAATGAGAAAGCGTGTTTTTGGGGATTACATCGAAAGTTTTGGCAGGAACGAAAACACTCTTCATGTAAGATGTATTTATGAAACCTACAAAATGAGACCACACGTGAAAAGATTCGACTAATAGCAAAAAAGTTGCCGAAAACCGAGGCAAACTGCAGGTTTTGGCACTTATTGGTAATGCAACGATAGCTTCTCACATATAATTGAAATTCTTTAAATTCGTAGAATTCGTACTTCTGAATAACCATAACAAAATTGGAGTAGATTGGTAAAGTAGATTTTGAGATTTTCTGATTGTTTATCCTAAAACACGTGTTTTCCGGCCATCACTACTAGTTTATTGAGCAACATACATTGATAGTTCAAAGGGCATTTAATATCAAAATAGACGTGTTTACCTTGCCGATATGAATCGCAAACCTTTCCAGAAGATGAATGTTATTTTCTTGCAAAAAAGGATGGGTTACGTTGTTTCCTCTAAAGAAATTCAAGCATTTCGTATTTGTGAGTAATTCGCAACAAAAGATGATAGACACATCAGCTTTGTTTTGAAATATGTATAGTAACGTATTTTTTTCGAATATCGTAGCGCTTTTGTTCAATTACTCACAAATGTGAAATGTGTGGATTAGTTTAGAAGAAAAAAACGCAACCTTTGTTTTTCGCATAAAAATAACATATATCTAATGGGTTGTGATTCATATGGGCAAGGTAAGCACGTGTATTTTGCTATTATATGCTCTTTGAACGAACCCTGTATATTGCTCAATGAACTAGTAGTGATGGTCGGAAAACAGGTGTTTTGGGATAAACAATTAGAAATGCTCAAAAAACTACTCGAGCAACGTACTCCAATTTTGTTGTTGTTATTAAGAAGTATGAATCCTACGAATTTGAAGAATTTCAAGTAGTTGCGTGAAATTATCGTCGCATTACCAACAAGTGCCAAAACCTGCATTGTGCTTCGTTTTTCGGCCATAACATTTTGCTATTAGTTAGATCTTTTTACGAGTAGTCTTATTTTGTAGGTCTCATAAATACTTAAATATAATATATATGAAAAGTCTTTTCGTTCCTGTCAACACTTTCGATTGAATCCCAAAAATACGTTTTGTTGTCAAAAGTTTTCCCACATAAATTGGTGTACCCATTTTATGCGTCCATGTTTTAAATACCCCATTGAACATCTTGCACCAATAGAACCAGACTTTACAATTATTTCGGGGAAATTTGCTAATATGATTAGATTATAATAGACCGCCGTAACATCGCAAGCACTGTGAATGGTAACATCCACGATACACATACAAATACATCATACAAAAAGTCAATATAAAAAGCGCTAGGGTTTGCTCGAAGCACCTTTGTGAAAGTGCCTATAAGGTGAATTTGAAATATACCCTTTTGGGTTACACCCCTAAAAGATATCGTGCTCTAAAGGATCACCTGGACCATCTACATCTGTTGATGGGGAAAAGCGGAAAAGTGCTTACGAAAAAAGGCAAAGGGCTCAACTTATCCCCTAGAGTTTAAGTACAGAATAAGGTCATATATTTTGGTGCGAAACGAAGACGTATACTCAGAGTGTTGCAGCGTAGAGGAAGAGGATACTCCGGACATTCCACTAACCGCATCACTAACGAATAAACTTGATGCACCTGAAGTATCAGCTGACGTCCTCGTTAGTTTTAGTGGAAGAAATAGATGAGCTCCAGTATGATGGGCTGAAAAAATTGGCCGGCTTTGTTTGCCATAAATTGCAGGATGAGAGGTTGAAAAGTTTATCAAATGAAACTTATTCCTGGATAGACCATCTTAGTGAGAGTCGATCATCAAAACCTTCCACAGCTTTCATGAATCAAATTGAGAAGCTTAATAAGGTGTTTACTACATTAAATGGGAACGGAATAGTGACAGAAAAGCAAAATTTTATAGGCGAACTTCTGTTGAAGAGCAGCAACATTGACTGCCCTGAAAAAGCTAAGAAACTATTTTTCAGGTCAAGGATGCTCTTCCGGATCAAAGAACTGGATAAAAGTTTGAAAGACCAGAAAAATAGTAAAAGGAAATGGAGAAAAATTGTGTCTTAGACTAAGTCATTTCCATTTATTGTACCCCCAGCTTACTGCAAAAATATGATAAATCCATTTTTCTACTTTTCGAGTTGCGAACATTTTCACACTTGCATGTAGTTAGTACTTAAGATGTTCTTTGAAATAAGGATGAATAAATATAGTGCAGCATTAACGTCATGAGCATGTTAATCCTGCTTCACAGAACATACTAAAACATACTTAATGTAGAAACATCTTGTTTTTACAGTAAGGTGACAAAACACGTTCTATTGTGGAGCTAGAAAGCCGTTTAAGCTATAGCCTGGGAGATAGGAATTACAAGGTTAAAATCCTTTATTTAAATCCGCCATTTTGTTTTGTAGAACCTTTTGATGTAGATTGTGTCACTCGCACCGTTAAGACGAATCCAACGACACCTCATATATGTGAAAATCTATCAAGCCGTTTGAGCTGTAGCCTATGAAATATGAATTACAAGGATGAAATCTTTTATTAAACTCCGCCATCTTGTTTTGTATAAAATTTTTATGTATCTAGTGTCACTCGCATCGCTAAGACGAATCCAACGGCACTTCATATGTGGAAAACCGTCCAGCCGTTTGGCCTGTAGGTGAAAATATGCACGTCATCCATATCAACCCAAATGATAATCACTCTCAGCGTGACGTCATGCAGGCCGGCGGCTGAAAATCGAACAGCGGAGCATCCGGCACTGGGTAATATCAGTATGGTGATACCCATTCAAACGGTACGTGATTTAATGACGACAGGGAATGGACGGTTGGTTTTTTCTGGATAGAACGAGTTTGTAAACTTTGTTAGTATCAGTTTGAAGAAAATATACAGGGTGTTTGTAAAGTTGTGAAGCCACAAAAAAGTGACCAAAATCGATATAAAACTTGGTATGCATTCTTAGTCTATCCAGATAGACAGACAGGCGTCTCTTGCTTCATTAAATCTCTGACCGTGTGGGCCGAGTCAATGTTGCTATTTACACTGCTGGTCCTTTCCGCTGCCCCTAAAGGATGGATGTAAATTGTATCACAAACCAAAAAAATGAACATTTTGGATTTTTAACGTAGTTACAGTAAACACATTTGCCAATTCGTGGCTCTAGCTTTTAGATCCCATCGTCAAAAAACGCCGCCGCTTGACCGTTAAACTACTTAGTATCTGTTCCTTTCTCAATTTTTGAAAAAAGATTAAAGTAACTGGTGTTTTTCTAGAGGTATAGAACTTTAAATTGCAATAAAACCTTGTGGCATTACATTTTAAATATGATTTCTGGAATATGACTGCCACGGCTGGCTCGGATGTAGTCCAATCTAGACGTCCAATTTTCGATGACTTTTTCCAACATTTGTGGCCGTATATCGGCAATAACATGGCGAATGTTGTCCTCCAAATGGTCAAGTTTGTGACTTATCCGCATAGACCACTGACTTTACATAGCCCCACAGAAAATAGTCTAGCGGTGTTAAATCACAAGATCTTGGAGGCCAATTCACAGGTCCAAAACGTGAAAATAGGCGGTCACCAAACGTGTCTTTCAATAAATCGATTGTAGCACGAGCTGTGTGACATGTAGCGCCGTCTTGATGGAACCACAGCTCCTGGACATCATGATTGTTCAATTCAGGAATGAACAAGTTAGTAATCATGGCTGTATACCGATCACCATTGACTGTAACGTTCTGGCCATCATCGTTTTTGAAGAAGTACGGACCAATGATTCCACCAGCCCATAAAGCGCACCAAACAGTCAGTTTTTCTGGATGTAACGGTGTTTCGACATAGACTTGAGGATTAGCTTCACTCCAAATGCGGCAGTTTTCTTTGTTGACGTAGCCATTCAACCAGAAGTGCGCTTCATCGCTAAACAAAATTCGCTTATGAAAATCGGGAACAACGGCAATCTTGTTTTGGGCCCATTCAACAAATCTACACCTTGCTTGATGATCCTTTGGCTTCAATTCTTGCACGAGTTGGATTTTGTAAGCACGCAAACCAAGACCCTTCCGCAAAATCTTCCATAAAGTGGACACAGATCCAATTCCTGTGCTCGATGGCGGATGGACTCATTCGGGTCTTCCTCAATGCTACGCTCTACAGTAGCAATAGCTTCTTCTATACGCGCCGTACGGCGTTTCTGGAGATGCGAGTTATCAATTAGAGTAAACGTGGTGCGAAAACGTTCCATGGTTAATCGAATTAACTGCTCTGATGGACGATTTTGTCGACGATAAAATGGACGTACTGCGCGATACGTATTCCGCACAGAACCATTATTTTTTAAATAAAACTGCACAATTTGCAAGCGTTGTTCAGGCGTGAGTCTATTCATGATGAATTGCCAAACCAAACTGAGAATAAATCACTTGACAGCTGTCAAATAGGTAGCCATCTTCAAAAGTAATGCCAACTTAAAGTTCTATACCTCGAAAAAAAAACACTATGTGATGGTACTAAGTCAGAGATGTATGGTGGATGATCCATTAATTCGCAATGAAACTTGTTCAGTTGTTTCTGTGGCCGCAATGTGAGACCAAGCGTTGTCATGATGCAGAACGACGACGCTAGAGAACAAGCTCCGCCGACGATAGAATAGCGATCCTACAGCTTATGATAAAAATTTACAGGAGGAACTTTTTTTGCCTTTAAAAATCGGCAAACAATGCAGTATAACAACACAACGAATACTGGCAATGGTAGCGTAGTGAGAGTCTAGCCCAGAGTGTCTGAGGTTAAACAGACGTCATGTGACAGGATGCGCGAGCTCGATGCGCAGTCGGTTCTTATTTTTGAAGATGACATATGTGAATTTTAGAGGTTTCCACAATGAAAATTTCCTCAGTATGTGAATAAACAACCGCCATCCTTTAGTTGTTATTCTTAATAGGGACCTGGGAGTATGTTTCTATTGGTCTAGGTGGTCGAAAGGGTGACCTTTTAAATCCACCAATGCGGTGCATATAGTCTTAAATAGCAAGTCCCCACCCTTGTACTCCAAAACGAATAAAATCAGTATCTGAAGCTCTTACAAAATCGTCTGGCCAAATAACAAAAGAGGACCATATATTCAAAATTATGTGATCTTTCCAAATGTGTTAAGAAAGTTTGAAAATTTCTACATACAGGTTGGTTGGTTTCGGGAAAAACGGTTTTATCAAATTTTGACTAGTCTGGACCTGTATTTATTTTTTGTTCGTCTCATAGCCGATTTGATAACATAAGTTGTGTCTTGGTTATAAGAGGATAAAGACCCATCAACTAGATTTTTTTATAATCCACAGTTTGAATGTCCCTCTACCAATGAAACGCCCTGTATACTTATAAACTTGTATTTTGACTAAGACTTCTGAGGTTTGCTGGACGGTTATTCAGATAATAATAATGACGTATTTTATTTTTATCTGAAAAAACATCAGATTATGGAAAACAGTACCTCGACCTCTTTACTACTGAATTTTCTGTAGGAAGATATATCTACCGAGTCTACCCAGTTCGAGTCAATTAGTTGTACAGTTGCTTAAAAGCACATAAATCATTAAAACTCCATATTTTTCTGGTCACTGAAGGGCGTCAGTCATTGCTACAATTATTATTTTAGGAATACTTTATGGCCTCTTAGATTAATTTATTTCTAGTTTTTTGTTAGCGCTATTTTGAGGTTGTTTTGTTTTCGAATTCTAAGAAACTTCAGGCTGCTAAAACTTGATTTTTATCATCTGTTTTAGTTGCCTGAAATTTCTTAGGATGCAAAAAGAAACCATAACATCTCAATAGGAGATCGCTGACGCTAGCATGGAACAGTAGAAATCTAGACCGCCGATACGGCCCTAAATGAAATATATGTAGGAATGATTCTCCACTGCCGTTTCGGCCACCTTGGTGGCCTTTTCAAAGTAAAAATTCCAAATGGTATTGACAATATATTTTATCTGTCTCCATTGTGTTGCAACAACTGATTGAACAGTCTTGTATCACGCCGACGTCGCTTAAAGCCATCATTACATTTTTAAAATGGCCCCGAGCAAGTCCAAGACCGCCTGGTAAACATTCCCGCGTCTAAAAGGCGCTCAATCTGTTCAAAGCAACAATCGAGCATGATGTTGTCTATTGTTTTGGACAGACTAGACACGTCACTTTTGCTCCCCGCTCCAAAATGCCAAACTATTTCGAAAACGCGAAAATTATTTATGGAACCGAATACCCAAAATAGTACTCCGACGCCTCAAAAGCACTATGTTGTATGTCTTGCAATAATATAAGACAACATCTTGGACATACACAATTTCATCAAAATTGCAGGAGCAGCTGCTGAGGGTATGCGTTTAGCAATCCATTGACTCTTAGATGAAGCGAACAAAATGAGTGACAGATTTTCTTAATCCAGAAATAATTATTCAAAAATGTTCGCGATAATGATACATCTTTCGCTTATCAGTGGCAGTAAACGGTGGGGAACTGTAATAAGAAAATATTTGCTATTTAGTTGATATTTCACAGATTTGCACTAAATTAAGATTTTGTGATGCAAATATGAAAATTAATATTGCGTTCTGCTTTGAACCATTATTCTTGCAACTTAAATCCGTCTGGCTATATCTTTAAAAGCATCAATCGTTTATTGCCACTACCACTTAGCAGATTTAGAAACGACATTCTTGCAATTTTTTTTTACATGCAGTAACAAACTATGCCTTATTTTGTTGCAGCTTCTATAATATGAATTTTTAACGTGGACAGGATAGACATAAAATAAGGCCGAGCCGTTCATTAAAAAATCCTGATATATTGATACATGTCTCAATACAGATTTTGTCTAAGCTATTCAATCGTAAGAACAAAGATACAAAAGATTGTACCATATTCGATTTCTTAATCCTTTGTCACCCAAAGTGTGAGAGTCCAAAGATGAAAAAATACACCTATGTACGCAAATCTGGTTTTGGAGTACAGAATATGTACCGAAGTCTTGAACAGTGTACTGTTTGGAGGAAAAGACAAGGATGAGTGTATTTTCCAATGATCAGGAAACGCATAATCGGAGTGTCTGTTGCGTTGCACTCATTCAGACATCGTTTGTCTATGTTACGTAAACAATAAAAGTGAAAACACATGCGGATGTGTGCGTACAGCACATACACTGGCCACAGTATGGAAAAATGGTCGTAAACGAAAGCAGCACTTGCAGTAGTAGTTCTAATGTCGTTCCAGAAGTGTATCATTTTCACTCAAGCGTTACGCATCGAATTCATGCCTCTCCATATGGTCGGTCGCGTATCTAGAATTTTTACACGGCCTTATGTTTGCCAACACCCGTTAATTTCGTTACCTAATTTGGCTGATGTGTTGATTAATCAGAGCTACTGTCTTAATTAGAGGAGAAATGGCGTCAAGGAGGTTTGCGTTTTACTTCCTACGCAAGCGAATTCGCTGGTGACAAGTTAGTGATTTTTTATAGACAGTAAATGGCTATCACAGTGCATACCACGAAATGGTGTTACTACCTGCTAGGATTTTTTGCGTTTGTAATAATAAATAACAACTTATTTACATTTTTTGAAACGGCGATACTAAAATCAAAGTGAGCAGCAAGACATACTCTTTAAAATTAATTTGCTGAGCTACAATTCCTGTATTATATTTTAAATACATAAGGTTATGGTTTTCTGGTAGCTATCAACCGGCAGATGATACTTGGCAAATGATTTCTGGAGGAAAGCTCTTGTATTCTTACTTAGACATGTATCATTATACACAATTTGTTCCACCAAAAATTGAAAAAATTACAAATTTTTAAGGAGTAATCGACAACGTAAACGTTGTGCAGACAAAATTGAATATGGCCAACTACTTTGGACTTAAAATTGATATCTTGAAATCAAATATATTAATAGATAATTCAACTGACCGTGACATTTTTATCTTAATATAATAATACTAATAATAATAATAATTTTATTTCAGGATCATCAACGGATGAAATAGAATATGTCAATATGACAAAAAAACGCTAAAATGATAAATATAAGATATAACTTATATATGTTAACTACATACACAATTAAACTAGATAGATAACAGTATAAAAAAACGAATCGCATCAAAACAAAACTTCTTAATAGACAAAAAAGTGGGACGACACACAAAAATTAACTTACATAAATTGTATTGTCAGCGAGATATTCATTGACACTAAGTAAGCTTTGTTGAGTTGGAATCTTTCAACTGCTTTTTGATATTCATTATGGTTGAGGCGTTCAAAGTATGTCGGAAGCTTGCTGTAGCATTTTACAAGGGCAAGACTCCGTTGCTGACGATCTATGTGCTGGTACCTGAAGAAAGTTTGAGCTCCTGGTGCGGGGCGACAATGAAAAATAGAATCGCAAAAACAAAGATTTTTTATTGTTCAGCAACAAGCTATTTTTTAAGAACCATTCATGTGCTGGTTTCAATTCCATTCTCGCGGCACGTGACAGTTCTAATTGATTTTTGAGTGTAACCTACAAAGCTGTCTCGTTAGATCAACATACATGACATACCAATTGCTACGGAAATCGTTTACATAAATTATGTATAAGAGTGTCCTCAGAATAGAACCCTGGGGCACACCCTTTTTGGAAACTAGTATAGAAAATTGACAGCCCATGATTATCTACTACATAATATATCCTGTTCAGCAATTAGCTTGTAAACCACGAAAGTGGGAGGCCTCAAACACTATATGGCTCAAGCTTCTGCAGCAGAAACTACTAATCAATGAAGCCTTCTGGTCTAAAATGGGACCATATATCCTGCTGACACTGCATTCTGTAATTCAATGTCTTCTAGATGCTATTGTTATTCAACATGATTAACCAAAACGTGAACGATATTTTCAAATATAATTAAGGTTGCTTATCGCTAACCCTTTGAAAATAAAAATGATCATTCTACCAAGTTGCTTCATGTATAGTGTCTAACTTTGTTCTGAATATTTTTATGATGATTACCATCCGAAGTTGCATAGCAACTCAGTAATTGATAATTCCAAAGCAATCAGTACATATAAAAGTAACTTATATGAGAAATTAAGTAACTGGACCAAAATACAGTACAATTTAGATACAAAAGGACATCAAGCAGGTTGACTCTGCACTTTCCAGGCAACGCTGTCTTCAGTTCGTAAAGGATTATATTCGGTACAAGTTAGCACCTCTGAGCGACGAATATATATTACAGGGAAATTAAACGATCAAGCCAGCCAAATATGCCCATTCAAGTAATTGATAGGAATGTTTCTCTTATAATTCTGTTTTGAGAGCAAATGCACTATGATGTGTGAAATATGTCTAAGATTTGCGTAAAATTACTGGGGTTGTAACCGGACAAATATACTAGCCCCAGAAAATTGAGATACACTCTTTCCCACTTTATACATCACCCAGCCCCTAATTTTTAACCTCTAAAGAAAAACTTCCGGAAAGTAGGAGCCTCTGAAACGTCAAAAAAACGAAATTTGATTAATTTTTCGCCGCTGACAAATTTTCAATATTACAAAGCTTTTTTATCCTTTGCGTAATAGTACTTTTGTGGAAATTTCATCGATGAACCCAGCGGCACATTCCAAGTTATAGCCGAGTCCAGGACTAACGGACAGACAGACTGGCGGAAATGACTGATATGGTTTTGCGTGATGTATCTGCCTTATAACATCAAAAAGGCGTAATATCTCATTTTTGAAATTATTTTCGATTAAGTAGATATGTCCTATCAGGGCTTTGAATATCCAGTATTTTCATTTCAACTCACAATGGCTTCATATTATTATTTTTGTGTGAACTGAAGCGCATTGGACGACATGCTGTTGAGGCCAATTAAAGGGCCAAGATCTACTTACATGATTTTTCTGGGACCCGTTTTCCGGTCGTGACGACCCCTTCTTGTCAGAGTAGTCTGAATCGAGACTTCTCGAGTTTTTGTCTTATATTTTAAACACATTAGTGCTACTGATACAAGTGATCACTCTGTGAGGCTTTACACGCGCCAACTTTCTAGCTTACCACATCTACTGTTAATTATGCATAATCAGCAATGGCATACCTATATTTACTTCACTGTAGAATTATTGAAACTAGTGTGGGTGCATTCCCGCTCTGGACGCAGTCCCACTCGGGCGGTCATTCACTATACTACCCTTACCAAAGGCCAACTGCGTCCTACAGTGTCAACCAATGCCGTCTCAAGCTATGTAGGGGCCCAGGGGCACATTTATTTTCCAAACATCTCTCTAGTCTAGAGTCTAGATGAAACGTTTCATATCTTCAAGCAGCCAAAAAGAACTGATAATGATGTACCCAGCAACGTACCTTCAAACAAAACTCGTACATATATCTTGCACTATAATTTTTGTACTACCTATTTAGGCAAGTAATTATTGTTTAAATATGAAAGTCGGTCTTTGAACTTGATACTTGACTGTGATAGAATTATATACGGTATCACTGTCACTTTCTTTTCTTATTTGAATTCACGGTGTGATTAAATTCTTAATCAGTATATGGTCGTTAATCTGAAAACGGGCATTCAGATAATTCTCCAATGCAAGAGGAGAACTTAAAAATGTGGACGTAAGTAGATCAATTGAGTAATAACGGGAAAAGTTAACAGATCATGAAAATGCACTAGTATGAAAAAAATAGTGTGAACTAGATTGACTTAGTCCTTTACACGTGTCAATGTTATTTTCGAATTATGCTCATATACATATGTTGGTGTAAGTTCCCAACCTCTCAATTATTTTGTCAACTGCTCCAAAATTGATCAACTATATGAAAACACGCTAAGTTTTTTGGAGATTTCAGTAAGACCTAAAATTCTAAGCAGGTTTAGCGATATAACGATGCCTGCCTATTACAGAGCGAATTCAAAATACTTCTTCCTACGCCTTAAATTGATCAGAAAGTTGGAAACGCCTTAAAGACAATCCTGGATATTTTCTAATATCCCAATCTCTCAAAAAGTATTTTGACTAACTTTGAACTTCTTCTTGATTGCAATACATTCTCCCTCGTCGATTGTTCTGGTCTAAGTTTTGCATATGGAAATAAAACAACACGGTAGGTAGTTTTAAATGACTATTGTTTTTCGAACTATTCTCCACGAAGATTAATACACATCTGCATGCGCTCGAACCAATTTTCGAAGCACTTATTCCTCTCGTTTGTTGGCAGATCCAAAACTGCATTTTTAAATGCGTCAACTGCTTCTTCTGGTGACTGGAACCTTTGACCACGCAGTCTGTTTTTAATTTTCGGGAAAGTAAAGAAATCGTTAGGACTTAGATCGGGACTATATGGAGGATGGTCCAATAATTCCACGTTTTCTCCCGTTAAATACTGCCTTGTTTTTTGGGCTGTGTGCGAGCTTGCATTGTCTTGGTGGAGGATGATTCCTCTTTCGGGGTTGATTTTTCGAAGCTCGGTGATGACTTTTGGCAAACAAATGGTGGTATACCAATCCGCAGTAACAGTTCTTTGCTCATTAAGAGGAATTGTTGCAATATGACCCGCTTTTGACACAAATGTCGCAATCATCTTTTTCGAAACACTTCGAGAACGGATGACTTTTGTTGGCTTTTCTTCAACTTGGAACACCCAAACAGCCGACTGTCGTTTATTTTCTGGTTCATAACAGTAAATCCACGATTCATCACCACTAACAATGCTGTACACATTTTTTGAGTTTCCGGAATTGAAACGGTCAAGCGTTTTTTGACACCAATTAACCCTGGCTGCTTTCTGCTCTTCAGTCAACAGGTGGCGTATCCAACGAGAAACTAATTTTCTTACTCCTAATTCATGTAAATTTTTTTGAATTGATGTCTTTGAGATCTTCAAGGACACCTCAATCTCGCGATATGTCACATGTCTATCTTCAATGATGAGTTTGCGCACAACATCGACGTTTTCCTGGGTGACTGCCGTTTTTGGTGCACCCACCCTGGGATCGTCGCTAAGACTCACCCGTCCACGTTTGAATTCTCCATACCAACGGGAAATTGTCGACTGATGTGGCGATTCGTTGCCGAAAACAGACAGTAACTCAGCAAGGCATTCTTGTTGTGATAATTGTTTATGAAAGTTGTAATAAATTTTGGCGCGAAAATGTTCTCGGTTGAGTTCCATTTGTCTAATGACTTGGTGACACTTAAAAATTCATTGTAGTGAGAACACTGGACGTATTGTTGTGAAACTTTGAATTTAAGTTTACTAAAGAGTGAGGTTAAGATTCAGTACTGACGTTCGATCCGCGCGGCCTACTATGTTTCCATATGCAAAACTTAAAAGACATCCCTCGTAGTGAACATCACACCTTGATTCTACAAACATTAATGTCCATCTTCAAGCTATAAAAAACTATGGAAATATAAAATGAGTAAGATTCATTTCATTCATATCTTTATTATCATTACTCAAACAGAACTAAGCAAAACCGTTGTACACAAAATATGGTACATGCATACCATACAATACCATATACTATTTAGAATACTTTTACAACTGAGATCAAGACAATAGCGATTGATAATCCTACTCTGTTCAAACTAGCACTCGAGTAGCTAAGCGGTGGCCCATCTCTACTGAAATCCCGTCCGAAAATCCCGAAAGTTAGAATTCGGCTCTGAGGTTTCATCAAGGCGTGTGTCCTAAGTACCGTGTCTCCTTTAATTTCTTTCTTCCAGAAAGTCTTCTCTGGAGAAATGGATTGTAATGATGTTAGCAGAGAGTTGGGATACTGGATTTTTCGTTCACCGTTGGTGAAGTTGCCTACAACCTCAATACTGTTGAATGTTATTGGCCAGACAATGTCTGAATAATTGGAGAATCTGAAAAAGAATATCGATGTTTATAGGATTGTTTTTTAAATTCTTAGAAACCCCTAACTAACTTCCTGGTCTGTGAGCTATGAACTCATGTAAATAGGTCACTATATATCCCACCATAGATAAGATTTGCAAACATCTTTTTGTTGGTTTTGTATTCTATATCGATCTGACAGATGGTCCACATGTTTCAAAAAACTATTCCACCTAAGTCTTACCTTTGGCCACATGAATTAGAATTATTGTTACGACAGGCCATTATAGCACAGGCTTCGATGCCTCCATCTCTTGTTCCAGAGAATGATCTTACTCCATTGAACACCCCCATGTGGTAGGTATAGGCTTGCTTTCCAGGTGTGATCACTGTATTGTTCGTTGTTAAGTTTACTGTGAATCTGCAACATGTTTTTGCCGACTTCCCATGGCATATCTCTTCTACTACAGTCGTTTTGTTGGTGTTCAGCTGAACGGTGTTTTGTTCTAGAAATATTTAAGCAAAAAAATGTACATTGTTTTCCTAGAATGAGCAAACATTCAAGGAGCTATTCTAAGATTATTTTGTCCTTTAACAATTTTCGAAAAAAAAAACAGTATTCTTCTCTAGGTAGACTGCCACTTTCAAATGCACCAAGACGTTTTTCATTAAAATGCTTCTAACATTTATCCTATATGTACTAATTCAGGGAATTTGGACATCGAACAGATTTTAGGTAATTTTTTTCTCGAATTCCGTATGTTTCTGTTAAAACCTCATGAACAACTATACCGAAGTTCCTCAATGTAATTTTATAAAAAATGACTTTGGATTATTTGAAAGAATTCGAAAGTCTATTACAAAGAACTGAAGCCCGGCATTCTGATTCCTGCATTCTGATTGAAGGTATGTAGTAGCGTGTTTTTTTTATATCGAAGCAGCCACGCAGGCAGAAGCCTAAATGCCGGAACACCGCGGCTGCTGTGATGATCACAAAGAAATTTTGTTAATACGATTTTTGAACTGCCCAAGGTTAGTAGAACTGGGAAAAGCTTCCTTTTGTAGATTGTTCCACAATCTCGATAGCCTCGGGACAAAGGAGCGGTCGTATCGGCCAGTTCGGATGTACGAAGTTCGACACGGTTAGGATGGGATTCCAAACTCAGGCGGGCCTGCCTGGCAGGCACATCGCGCGGCGGCATCATGGAAGAGAGCTCTGAGGAACCAAGCCCATTGGTGTAGCGGTAGAAAAGAGCTAGATCGCCGACGGCCCGCCGGTGCGAAAGGGTCCCTAAACTGTCTGTTAGAGAAGAGTCATCGATCAGTCGGACCGCCCTCCTCTGGACAGCATTGAGCATGGACAATGTAGTCAGGGCGGCAGCACCCCAAACGTGTGAGCAATACTCGAGGATAGGCCTTATCTGGGCCTTGTATAGAGTGAGAAGGTCATGCGGAGAAAAGTACTTCTTAGCCCTAAACAAATGGCCTAGCTTTTTCCCAGCAGCTGCTGCTATTTACGAGATGTGTTCGTGCCAGATCAGGTCCTCGGTGATCTGGACTCCGACCAGCCGAAAGAAATGGCTCTTTGGCAGAACTCGGACATCCATCTAACCCGGATGAGCGCTAGGACGCTTTTTGTTCGTCAAAGTACAGTACTGTGTTTTGGAAGCATTGAACTGTTCAAGATTGTTGCGTCCCCAAGCGGTGATAGCCTCCAGGTCTCTTGTCAGAGAGGAAGTCATCGCTGGTCTTCTTCTTTCCAGCTCAGCGGCAGAGATCGGCTTGTCACTCTGAATTCCAGCATGTAGAGTGCTGTCTTCAGCGAAGCTGTGGATTGGGTTGATCGTGCAGGAAAGGAGGTCGTTGATATGTAGGAGAAACAGTGACGGAGCCAAGACCGATCCCTGGGGAACACCCGATGAATATCTTGCAGCTAGAGATAAAGTCAGCCACCTATCTGCAAAGCTTTTCTGGAGGGCCAAAGGATGGAAGTTTGCTTAAGAGGGCAGCGTGCCAGAGCTGATCGAACGCTTTCGTGATGTCAAGAGCAACGACATGAGCCTCACCATACGACTGGATGATTTTACTCCACAATTGCGTGACGCAAGCTAGGAGGTCCCCTGTGGACCGTTGGTGCCGGAAACCATACTGCCTGTCGCTAATCAAGCTGTGACTTTCGAGGTAGTCCAGAAGCTCGCGATTTATGCACCTCACCATCACCTTACTTATAACAGAAAGCAGAGTTACAGGCCTGTAGTTGTAAGGGTCGGTCTTAGATCCTTTTTTTGGGATGGGTTGGACATAAGCAAATTTCCAGTTGTCTGGGAAGGTGCCGGATTCATAAGATATCTGGAAGAGACGCGAAAAAACTGGAGCAAGCTCCGTGTTGCTAACTTCGTCATTATTTGCAACTACAGTTTGAATAAAGACGATTATTATTATTAATATTACTATTACCATTATTATTACTATTATTTGCTTGCTCTCAGATATGTATCTGGTATATGTTAGAATGACACGCGGACTTTGTCAAGCGTTTGTCAAGCGTCAAGCTTTATTCGTGGTGGTTAGTTCTGTTTTGAGGATATTAGTCAATCTTCGCTTGTATTTCTCTTTCTCTTCTTTGATCTTTGTATGTTCCATTACCATATTTTGTCTATAACCCATATTTTCCATTGCTGCTTTGCGGGAGTGATCTTCTAGTCTGTAGTCTCCTTGTTTACTTTGCTTTCCTTTTGTAATACTATTGTTCTTGCATTTTAAAGTTCATTTTCATTTTATTATTATTTACTTTTATTTGTCATTGATACTCCTTTGTGGCAACAGTCTTTGAAAATTTATATTTGCATAATTGAATTTGACAAATAAATTATTATTATTATTATTATTATTATTTTAAGTAATTGGTTGAGTATATATATAATAAATGACTTATCTTTTATGGGTGTGCGCGTGCTATCTTATATCCATATTTAGTTTGATTTAGCTTGGCCGATAGCGGATTTAGAGCAATGCCTTGATATACCATATTACGCGTCTAATTTTTATAGACTGAGAACTGATGTTGCCAGAGTTGGTCCAGATATTGAGGGAGGTACTCCAGTTTCCCATAATTGCTTTGATAAACTGTATCAACTTTCCATCAAATTTGAAGATTTTTAGTATCTGTATTGAACATAAGTGATGAATGCTTTTTGATAGTCAATATTATGAATAGCGCAGGAATCTCTATTTAATTTTAGCTTGATGCACTATTTCAGCAACTATTATTAGTTACTCTTTACATCCTCTTCCGCCCTTAAAACATGCTGTATGTTCTTCACTCAATATTTTATAATTGCTTATATGTGATGTAATCTTGGATTGGATGATCGATGTTAAAATTTTGTAAATTGTAGGTATATATGTTTTGCTGGATTGGTAATATCTGCCATGCCTTTTGGCGTCAAGTATGTTATTCCCTCTATAAGTGTATGTGGAAACTTTTGGAGATCGTTTATGTACATACGTTATTAGCCAGATGAGAGTGTATTGCCGTAAGTTTTTTCAACCAGAAGTTTGTTATCTTATCCTTTCCAAGTGCTTTCTAACCACGTGTGTGATTTATTGCATAAGAGACATCTTTGTGTGATATTTATTTCGACTATAGTTTACTGTGGGGGTTAGTTTCTTTTTATATACATTGCGCATTTCTGTTGTGCTCTACTGGTACTGACCAGATGTTACTCCAGTATTGTTCGATATTTGATATACTAGGTATTGTTACACGTAGCTACGTGTACCCCTTCTAATTCCTGATAGGACCTCTTTTGATTTGTGCAAAATGCCTGGTTTTGCTTTCGTCTATTCTTACTTTTAGTGTATCTTCTAAGTCGTGTTGCTAGCGCCTGGAGCTTGTGCTTTTACGTCTAGATCGTCTATCGATTTTCCCTTTCCTATATTTTCCATACTTTTCATCTTTTTGTGTGATAACCCGTTTTGTATATATTGTGTCAGTCTACCTATCTCTTTCCTTAGTCTCTCAATCTTCTTTTGCAGTCTATATTTCCATTAGCAATTATTAGTACTATAATCATGATTTCTATTTCAAACAATTATTTTTAAAATCAGATTAGAATGCTTTTTTATCCAACGGATCAAATTAATAATGTTTATGTGTGTATTAGTTGTCCTCATTTTACTATTTCTGAATTATAAAATATACAATTTCTGTATAAGCAGCATGAATGATTAGTGAATCATGCTAGCATATAAATAAAAATAGAATGATATGATAGTGATATTAATGACACATACGTTTATGAGTACTAGCAAATAATCACACAACCATAAAATAAATAATTCCTCATAATGTCATGGAATAAGCGTAGTACTCTTCAAACACTGTATTATTTTACAATGCGTCTATAAAGCATATAACCCAATTATTAAGCTTGATATGAAATTATGATGTACAACTGCATGATTATAGTTTTGAAGATTTCACCATTGTCATCGTTTAATTGTCTTACTCCATCTGAAAGCTATGTCCAAATTAAAGAATTAAAGATAATACTTAGTGTCCCTGCTGCAGTTTCTTAGAATAAGAGAGAGTGAATGTAAATGATCAACTAAGACAAGATCCACTAGTATCTTTTTAAATGAAAACTAAAATGTATAAAAATTTTACAAATATACTAACCATATACTGTAGGATCGATAATCAATTTGAAATCATCCATTTTTGCAGCCAACGCATCAATATCTTCGTCTGACGCGACATTGTCTATGGCAGGTTCTTGTGAACTAGTCATGCGCGGGACTTTGTGTAATAGTAACTTAGTCCCACCTGGACTTGGCACTATTACTTGATCTAGAGCTCCCTTGTGACCTAAAATGTGCAAATACAGGTATTATCCATGACCTACCCGATCCAGGCGATCCTATTCAAAAACTTTTTCTTGGATGTACCCATATAGTTTTCAAAATTGGCTCGATTTTTTTACAACTAATTGCTCTTTGCTAGACTGACATGTATCTAACCTTAGTTACATGTAGAATCTTACTGACTTGGATCAAATACGGAAAGTTTTCTACCACTAATGCTTTGCAGATGTTCTACCGTCTTCCATAAATCCAAGGGTTAACTTAAGTTGCACATCCATTGAGGAAAAGCGAGGTGAAGAAAACCGCGGTGACATTTGATTTTTGGTAAAAAACAGCCGAAGAGGTTCGCTTTTTTTCTATCCACTTCCCCCACTTAAGGATCATCATTTTATAAGTTTTGGTCTTTTGGTCATTTGAAAGATTTTTCAGTAAATAAATTGAAAAAATATTAGCCTACTATGCAAAAATAATGATCTTTCAAGTTCCCATACGTCTACCAGTGATCATATATAGAATTCTACTTAACAATTTACACTATTAGTTGACTAATGCTTCGTATAGGCAACCAATTTCACAGTTAAATGTCCAGTAAATGGTTTTTACTTTTTTACTTTCAAACATAACGTAACTGCAGATAAGTGTATATGCCACAAACAAGATTTTGAAAATGTTGCTATTTATTTTTTCCGCCCACCTTCCTATACTATACAAAAACTAAAACAAGTCTAGTACGAGTAGATTAAGGTTCCTGGATAAGCTTGACATTTAATTCTTACATATTATCCGTGCATCTGTTAGCCTACTGCAACTTATAGTAAGTTGTCGTTTTGACTAATAATGGTTAACGTCAGTCAAGTTTGTTCTCTCTGTGTCAAACCTGGTGGCCCAGACACTCAGCTGAAGGGATTAACCTATCGACGTATTGAGTCAATTAACTTACTTTATACATATACAATGAAATGAACCTACCTAAAAAGATTCCAGTACCGCCGCTTCCGACATGAGGTGTATTTGCTCCGGCAGTTAACAGCACGACGTCATTCTCTTGAGCCCACATGTGCTGCGTCTGCAAAGCTGCAGAAAAAATATTTGTCTCTATTAATTAATTACACCAAATTACACAAAAAGTGCATTGACAAGTTTTTTTGGCAAATGGTTATAACAATAGTAGTGATCGATACCCTAGTACAATGGTTCCATGTAAATGTCTTTATACAGGGTATCTGCGAAAGGTTGGTAAATCTCGAAACTGGAGATACTACAGACCAAAACATGTGTGTTGACCTTAACATACCTTAGTCCAAAAGGTCATAGTTTGCGAGATACAGGGTGTCAACGTAACAATTTTATTTTCTATTTTTCCTTATTGCTTGAGAAGTATTTCAGATTTTGGCATAAAACTTGGTACAGGGAGGTTTTCTAGAATGAGAAAGAAACAAGAATCCGTTATTTTTTATCGCTAAACTTCTAGAGCGTCCCACTTACAGCACTATTTCGGTAAATAACTTATCATAACTTTTTTGTGCTACCCTGTACACAACAACTGACTGAAAAATCGGATTTTCTCGTATTTCCACAACAAAAAAGGTTCACCTGTTAGCTAATAGTTTTCGAGATATTTGTTTTTAAAAGTTCCAATGCATTGTTTGTTCCATGATGATAAAACATTTTTCAACATAATAATCAAGTTGCTTTGAATATTATCTGAGCAGCGTTTGGATGTTATTTTTCATTTCCTGGGTATGATGGAAAATTATTTGCCGAAGATCATCTATAGTTTCCACTGGCGTATAGTAAACGCGTCGTTTTAAATCACTCCAGAAGGAGAAATCCATAGGTTTTAAATCTGGTGAAATAGCCGGCCACGATACAGCTCCTGATCGACCTATGCACTGGTCTGGATAACCTCTATTCAGTTGCTCTCTAATATACTAAAATGAGGTGGAGCGCCGTCGTGCAAATAATCATGCGTGTTTATAATGGAATATCTTCCAGCAGAGTGGGTATTTGTTCTTCAAGAAATTGTAAATACCTTTGGCCATTTAGTCTAGGTAGTAACTCAACGGGTCCTATTAAATATTGTCCAATTGTTCCTGCCCATAAATCAATTTGAAATTGTACTTGGTGGCGGGATTGTATTATTGCATGAGGATTTGCGTCTGCATAAATGTGGAGATTATGCGATTTAATGGACCCATCCCTTTCAAATCCTGCTTCGTCCGAAAATAATATTAACGAAGTAAAACCACTGTCGTGATTAACCTTCCTTAAGAGCCATGTACAAAATTCTACCCTTGCGGGCTGATCATCCGCGCGTACTTTTTGCAGGTGGTATGGATGGAACAGTTGCTCTTGAAAAATCGTATTTACTGTACATTTGGAAACTTGAAATTCTCGAGCTACATTCCTAACCCCATCTGTAAGATTTTCAAAGACAGCATCTAAAACATTTTCTTGAACTTCAGCGGCACGTACAGTTCTGGGAGTTCCACTATGTCGGCTCATATTTTAAGCAAAACTACCTAAAATCCAACTGGTTTTTACTACTCAAAATAAGGCTATAATCATTTCTTACCAGTTTCTCGTAACCGCTGATCGATTCGTTGGAAAGTCCTTGAATTAGGCAGGTGTCTATGAGGGAATCTGTCAGCGTACAATCTTCGTGCCTTTAAAGCATTGTATCTTGCCAATCCGTATCTACATATAAACGTATACTCCATGATGTTTAACAACTTATTGTCAACTTAAAATTATTCATGAGGTTTAAAGCAATATTATGGCAAACATTAGAAACCATAGCAACGCTATTCAGATATTATCCAATACAACTTGATTATTATGTTATAAAAATGTTTAATCATCATGGTACAAATAATGCATTGGAGTTTAAAAAAATATCTCGAAAACTATTAGCTTTAGACACTTCTAACAAGCAAACCTTTTTTGTTGTGTAAATACGAGAAAATAAGATTTTTCGGTCAGATGTATACAGGGTAGCACAAACAAGTTATGATAAGTTAATTACCGAAATAGTGCTGTAAGTGGCGCCCTCTATTAGTTTTGCCATAAAAATTACGGATTCTTGTTTCTCATGCTAGAAAACCTGCCTATACCAAGTTTTATGCCAAAATCTGAAATAATTATCACGCAATAAGGAGAAATAGAAAATAAAATTGTAACTTTGACACCCTGTATCTCGCAAACTATCAACTTTTGGACTAGTATGTAGTATCGCCAGTTTCAGGATTTCCAATCCTTTCGCAGACACCCTGCATAGAACCTAAGAGTCATAGATGCTGGTTCGATTCAACAATCATGCTCACAATATAGAATAGTGGAATAGTGGATCCGGGTCTATAAGCGGGTCTTTGGTCCTGAAAATAAATCAGATTTGTCGCATCTGTAATGTTTTTCTTCTTATTTCATTTCAGTACTTTATGTTCTCTAAAAGCTCTATTTTCCAAAATACTTTCACTTTCAAATATTAGGAATTTTTATATGAGTGCATACATTCTGCAACCAATATATAATAAAATATAGAAAAATAAACATTTCATATAAAGTTGTAACAAATCAATACACAGCTATAATAAGACTTCAGATCTCGTTTTTGGTCCGAGCCCAGATGAGCAACTCTTTTTATGTTTTCTGTTTTATCGTGTTTTGTTATAGACTTGATGCAGAATGTGTTGCAATTATGCGCTCATATAAAAATAAAAAAGTCAAATACTCGAACAATTTTGCACGACAGTGTCAAAATTACGAACTTTGAGCAGTTAAAGAACAATCAAGCACTAAAATAAACATATTGAATAGTTTAATATAAATATCTACTAAAACATTTCAATACAAAAATTTTAATGATGCGGTCAATCTGAAATTTGATTTATTTTCAGGGCTGAAAACCTTGCTTATAGGTCCTGGTCCTTTTCTGGTCGTTTTTTTACAGGCTGATGCATTTCCTTCACTATTGTCTGAATCGTCCTGCGAAACTTCACGGCGATACCAGAGTCCACCACTGTTCCTGTTGTAGCTGCGGTGTTTAGAGTCACCCGAATAACTGACTCAAACAGGATCAGCAGGAGTCAAGAAATTTATGGTGAAAGAGGGTAGCATAATTTACCATACGGTATTAATTCTTTTCTATTTTGGTACTTAACGATTCTGATAAAATCAATACCAAGAAGCAGTAACTTACCTGTTAAGTATGGTAGCTCAGAAAACCAATGATTTGGAAAAACAACATTCTTCACGTGTAGATCCTTGGTGAGATTCAAAGTAGGGACATCGAACAAAATGTCGAAACAAGTAATTATACCAAATGTATCATTACTCTTCGTTTTGAACGTAACAACTTCAGGAGACCGTGTTATGCTCTTAGAGCTTTCGCCAAAGAGATTCCATTTTCTATACCTGGAATGTTAAACTGATTTTTACAACAAAAACTGTTAGTGCTCTGAAATCCAGAAAGTTGCTTTATTATATACTCTCATACCAAGTCTTGCATGCTCTTGGAGTGACTTGAAAGAAGCAATAATTTACTACAAGAGCCCTGCTTGCCTCAAATAAAGATCACAAAATCAAAAGAGGAGGGACGTATCAGTTGTCCATACGGGGGCCCCGATATGTCAAAAAATGAGTTAAGTGATATACGCAATACAAATTTTAAGGCTTCACGGCAAACTATGAGCTCTCAAGCACTAAATCCTTAGATTGAATGACTAGAAGGTAATAGTATGTTTTGTATCTTGGCCCTCCAGATTATAACTGCAATACCTGAAATAAGCTTTTTGAAATTGATTGATTATCCTAGGACTCCTGTGAGATAACTATGACTACCAAACTTGGTACTGTCTTCAGAGGAAGAAAATTTTTACACAAAGATGTTGTTAAAGCATCATTTTTTATGTAAGTCGAAAATAAGCCTTACTGGAGAAACAAAAATGTTTGAGCTTTATAATAATGTTTTTGACTACTTTATAACCTGAAGATTGAAATCATTACCACAACAAACCTTGGAAACGATCTGAATCTGTTTTGTTGTTTAATCATTGTATAGCACTCGTGTCACCCCCACAGCATGCTGCACCCCAAATTTCATCCAAATGAGTGCGGCCGTTTCTGATATTACGAGAGTAAAATAACGCCAGCACCCCGACATACAGACCAATGGAGATAATTGATATCGATTCACGAGTTGTAGATATAGCAAAGCATAAAGAACCTATGATTTGAAATTCTATTTTATTATATCTCGGGCACAGTATTTTCCTCCCTTATGTATGGGGAAGTAAAGGACAAACAAGCGTGTATTTGCCAAGTTGGAATATGGAACATATCACGGTTTTCTCAGTTCAAGTTTCTCTGATTCAAGATTACTCTGTTGCATGTGATTCAAACTTTACCTTGCTGCGACATATCCGTTGTGATCAAAAACAACATCGGTGTTGTGATAGACAGACTCGAGCTTGCGTCCCTGTCTGGTGCAATGCTCGTCAGGCGGAGGATTCTTGCAATCAACCACCTCAAGCAGGTTGACCACCAAAGTAGTTTTCTTCTCCAGCGCTGCACATGATAGCTGTTTTAGGTACTCTTTGTATTGTGGTGTTGTCGAATTGCAGAGCAAATGTGTGTAGGGAAGTGGTACAGCTGTTGGTTGAGCCCCTAGGGTTGACTCTGGGAATAAGATGATATCTAGGTTCTAGAAGAAATAAACAGGTTAATATAACTCCGACACACAATAACAACTCCAACAAAACCACATGAGCACTGACTGAGTAACTACGTATTTGAAATGGAAGAACTGCTAAACTTGCTACATCTTATCCCTCCTTCAAAGTGGCTTCTCAGCAGTGAGTATTTAGCAGAGGAACGTATGTGCTGGTAACTTTCCAAAATCTTATGAATCTAAAACGATGGAGTGAGGTAAAATAGAATTACTCACTTTTTGTCTTCCTTTATTGTATCTTTATAAAACATATTTTTGAGATTAACCATACCTTATTATCTATCAGCAGTGATGGGCGCATTGTATACACCATGTATACGCGTATACAATGGTGAATATATACGTCTCGCTATTCACGTATACAATATATAAAATGTATACAATAGCAAATCATACTCCAACTACTTGCATATAGTGCTGGCGAACGTCCCTTTCCCTTTGAGATTTCCATGTGTACGAGGAAGAGAGAGGGGACCAAGCGGGCACCACTTGTCTAGAAAGTGCGCCACATACCACGTTGCCTGGCACAACAGTGACGAAGGCCGCAGAACACAACTGTAACTTGCTGCAACGCCTTGTTTTCTACGCTCAAATACACATGTCTGTCGATGGGTCTTAATGGTTCTGCGATGTTAGGTTGAACTGAAAGTTCAGGATATATACAAATTTTATTAAATAATGAAAAAATATATAATGTTTATTTATATACGTATACAGTTTTAAATAAATTCAGAACAACAAATGAATCCTAGTTCATCGATTTCTTTCTTCTTGAAGCGTCCAACCATATTTTTTTTAAGTTGTCGGTGCACTGTTTACTAACTTTCTGACGTTTGCGAATAAACGTAACCTCACTTATGCTATTAAATACTATGTCTTCATCATTGTATACATTGTATTCATTGTATACGCAATGTACACATTGTATTCTTTGTATACGCATTGTATACATCGAGACGTAAACAATTAATGTATACGCGTAAACGCCCATCACTGTCTATCAGGCCAACGAATCAACGCATGGATGAAACAAGCAGCGCAGCAATCGACCTTTTAGGTAGGTCGGGGACAGGTAACACAACTCTTTCTAGGATTAGAGGCGATGTCCGTCATCTACTGTTCCTTCAATAGCTTATTTTGCATATGAGGCAATATGTAAATTCTTGGTTGACTTCTAACATGTAGGTATTAGGGGATAACCATTAAAATGGCTGCAGAGCTATGTACCTAACAGGTCTCATTACGTAGAAATAGATGAAGTCATATCCCAAACGCTTAGCAGCATAATTGGAGTATCTCAAGGTTCTATCCTCGGGCCCTCTTATACATCATATTTGTCAATGACTTCGAATGCGACAAATATGTCGACAACACTACGATTCTTGTCCACTCGTCTGACATCAGAAATCTACAGCAGTACCATCAAACTCGTGGATCAGTAGTTCTCCACCACCGGTTTAGTGCTCAGTAACGATAAGTTCCTATTTCTCCTCTTTTCCTACAATCGTAATAACGATCACAGTATCCTGCTCAGGGCTGTTAATGGTTTCATAAAGCAATGCATATCCACAAAGTTTTTAGGTTTATACCTCCCACATAATTGTAAATGGACGACTCACACAGACAGCTTATGAAGAAAACTGGCACTGATATCATACTGTATAACGAACTGACGAGGACAGTGTTGATAGTTCGTATTACTGATATACTAGTACTATTTTCAGTCAACTATTCGTTATGGTATAGCAACATGATGAGGCAGTCATGAAGCAAACAGAGTATTTGTGATGCAAAAAAGGGTCTTAAGGCTTATAGCGGGAGTGGACAATAGAACTACTTGCAGGAATACCTTCATGCATTTAAATGAAATGATTGTTACCTGTATTTATATATATATATTTATATATATATATATGAGTTGATCATATATGCCAGACATAATTCAGAAAGCTTCAGGCCATAAAATTATCACAATAATTATAAAATGAGAATCTTACATTTATTGCAAGTAAATACTGTAGAAGACAGAACGAGTATGCTTTTGAGAAAACTCTTAAATAATGCTAATAGCGGGAGAGTATAAATGAATTTTTTTTATATATTAGCCTTATTAGTCATATATCAGTTGCTTTCGGAATTTATTTCAAGTGTTTTATAGTACTTGTCGATGTAATATTCGTTCCTGTTATGCGTTAGCTGCCTTTTTATACTGTATTTGTAAAAATGAGTTAATGCTACCGTGGTTTACTTCTTTTTGACTTGTCTTATATTATAACATTGTAATATAAAAGAAAAATAGAATTCTATTCTATTCTATAACGAGGAAGATATTTGCATTAGAATTAATGATCGATTTCTTCACTTTCATACACTGTACATACACCAATGTAATGAATCACTAATATGTCGTATCTAAATGTGCTACTACTTTCTAAACAATATCACTATTAATGAGAAAATATATGATTCATAAAAAAAACTGATGTTTCCTCATTTGTGTTCCTTTTTTCATTCAATCAGTATAATATTAATATTGTCAGACATAAATACAATACCAGGAATAAAAGCTATATTGATGTCTCCAAACCAGAAAAGAATAGCTGTTTCAATATGATACCTCAAAAGATAATGCAAATACGGTCAAAACGGCTTTTTCGATTCAAAAATAAAGAAATGGTTCTCAAGACTACCCTGCATGACATTTTACAAATGATTGACATCAAGAAAGTACCAATAGAGTCCTAGACCAAAATCTTGACATAATTTGTTACTCTACCAATATAGCCTTGAACCAAAATGTTTACTTAATTTGATTCTCTAATTTGCTTAAACTTCACCGTTTATTAAAATTTTGTAACTTTATATATGTCCATTTGAAACAACTGTTTATTATTTTAGGCTCTTATTGCGGCAAATTATAAATGTTTTACCCGTGTACAAGGGTTTCCCTTCTACGGGATTATTTTATTTATTTGCAGATGTGTCAGACCAATTTCTTGGAATTTGATTCTTGGTATGCACATATTCTGGCAAATAAATTATCTATCTATCTATCTGTCTAAGAATGGGATAAAACGTCGCCCTCTATGGTTGGTACGTTAGACGAAAGTTATTTAAATTTTAGGAATTGTGATACTAAAAACAAAAATATGTAACACGATTGCTCAATTTTTGAATTCAACATATAAAAACGAAGGTGTATATTTTTACAATATTCTATATATTAACATGTTGACAAACCAAGGTGTAGGCAGAGCTTTAGCAAAGGATACAAATAAAATTATATTGTCGGATATTACAGAAAATTCATCAAAACAGCACACTTACTGTATCGACACTTTTGATAAGCTTAATGTATTCTTCGACGACAGGATTCAGCATTTCATTTTCATTAGTGATGTTATGGAATGGAAACTGCACTTCCACCACAGCGACATCGTAGGAATCAGAATCCTGAAAAAGAAACACAAAAGGATACTAGAAGCATGTGAAAAAAAATCGAGGAACAATCTTATAATAAAAAGTTGGTTTCTCAAATTTCCTATAGGGATTGTGGAATGAACTCATATTAATTGTGACCAATCCATATTTTTCGTAAAAATATAGAGCTTATTGCAGCGTAGAATGATGGTTTGACATGAAATTCATCTATTTTGTTTGGCTTCCTTGTTGTTATACCTACATTAATAATAGTAATACATCTGTCACAACTATAGGTTAATAATTATGCGAATGCTGATGATGATATAAAAACAAAATATCAGATCATATTTGCATATCACCCGCTTTTGAGCTAAATTTTCCATCACTTCATGAATAAATAATAACATTGTTCATCATAATTTTGTTATTCATGAATATTCAGCGAAACATCCTTTCTGGTTCAACAAATCTTATCATTTTCTCATATTGCAACAGTTATGTTATTGTACTTACACTAAATACCGCTGTAAAAGCAGAAATGAGAATCAAGAGAAACCGGTTAATATTCATTTGAGGTGCACAACCTATTCAATGCTAAAAACATGTAGAGACTGAATAAGGTAATGTAATAGATTACATTGTATAATATTTTGTATCTATACGAGGTTCATTTAAAAACTCCTCGGACTATCCGCAGTCCAACAATTTTTTTAGAAGCATCGAAACAGAAACTAATATGGCCTGCGACATGCGCTGATGCTGATTCAACTTTATTGGACTTTCATGTTTGGGGTAGGGCTCAGTAAGTACTAAAAGCAAAGAAAGACAAATAAGTTCAAACTATAAGACTTTATAGTCATAATGCACAAGTTTATGGCAATAATCATAGGGCGGATTTAGAGGGGGCGATGCAAGGGGGGCGCCCCTCCTGAACGCAAAAGTCTGCCGTTTTTTCCAAGAAAATGCTACACATTGCTCTATCTTGGTGTAAAAAGTACCTTTATAGACCTCTCGTACACATTGAACTCAAGCCGTCAAACAAATTTGGTTTTCAGTGTATGTGCCCAGCATGTACCGCAACTTGCTCCGCTGACATTTAAGTGTCTTGTGCCCAGAACTTCTGATGATAAATATCCTGTTTTACAGCATGTGCCAGACGTTTTGACAGTCCGCAACATGTTGCCGAGTCAATTAAGTTGCATTATAACTATCGATTAACGTATTGTATACCCCGAGAAAGCCAATATAGCGTATTCTAGCGTCCACATAGGGATCTGAAAAATACTGGCGCCATCTATGAGGGAGTGGCAGTACAGAAAAATGAGTTCAGAAATCTACTTGAAAAAGAGTTAGGTTTTGATTCTGCTACTGTCTCATAGATAGCTTTAGGATCTTCAATCATTCTTTAGCCTCTCCAATGCCTATTTTAATTGGATATCTTCAGGCATTGATTAGAATTAGAGTATTCCACGTTAATTGAGAATGGTATAATTTGGTAACAAGTAGTATTTCGCCGTGCCCGAGACCATGACAAGCTCTATTGAAGTATATAAAATATCATCCTTCAGACAGCTTGCATTGATTTGCAAAGCATGTTCCATGATTCCATTATAATGCGAATCATACGGTTGTTTAGTGAATGTTGCAAGTTGAAGTATTTTGCGTACTAACATCGTATCAAACTAACCGAGCAACATCAGTGTATTGATATAACCTTATCTTTGTGAGTGCTGGTATTTTTATGTAAACTGGAAACTGAGTAAACTTATCGTGCTTATAATTATGTTGATCAAATAATCACATATGGATTGGGACGCTTTAGTCGAGATAAACTTATATCAAATGACAACGGTTGTATAGATACACGGTGCTTCAAATTCGACCCTCACTATTGGCATCTCGGAAACTGATAGACATACCAAGATACTCAAATCGGGGCAAAGTTGCTAATTTAGGTAATCAACAAAATGCCGCTTAGAATGTTTTGAAGTTCCGGAGAGAGATGCGGAAAAACCCGAATTTTCCCAAAATCGTTTTAACTTTTTCCTGACGTTATTTGTAGTGCGGTTTCAAAATAAATTGCACATTAACATTGCCAATATTCTCCTCTACAAGATGGCATAATTATAATTTCAATATGTCGTTTCGCCCCTTGTTCTCCAGCATCAATTTTATTTCTTCTTATGGACGCCATATTTGATTGTTGCACATATAAATAGAGTTTTTAATTTACATCTCATACATTGAAATTGTCAAATCTTAGGTAGGTATTTCAGAAGAACAGAAGTTCCTAGGTAAGCCTTAAAATCATCAGATTTCATTTTTTTTGTATACAAGTCCAGACCTCAAATAAATTGAACATAGCAACAGAGTTTGGAAGACTGAGAAGAAGAGAAATAAATCCATAGCAGTGCACAACATAACGGACATTATGAACATCTGCTATGATTTACCTCTGTTTATTTATGATCATTATTATTATAACCATCAATAACATTTTAATTTTGTGTACAGGTTTCACCATCCCTTTTTTCCTCCAACAATAAATTCATGTCCAACTAAGTCTATTTAAATGTACAAAATTCCAATATAGCGACCATATGAAAAACAAAATTGGTGATGGAAGTCGAAAGCAGAAATGTCGAATTGACTACTGGACTGCCATCTTGTAGATGAGAGTAAGTAACAATGACAACATGTAATTTATTTTGAAATCCCATCTCAAATAAAGTCAAGAAGAAATTAAAGTGATCTTGGGATAAATCTGGTATGCGAAACAAATACTATCTGATCATGGAATACCTAGGAAATTCTGTTTTTTAAATAACTAAGGATTGACAATGTCAGAGTATGATGTACAAGGGCGGATTTAGGACTTCGTCTAGAGGGGGGGGGGCGCAAACGATATTTGGGGCTGGTAATTTTTGAACCTCAATGGAACTTTTATAAATTATCCTATTATTGCTCCTTTAATCCATTGTGTTCTATCTGGTCAATGCCAGATTGAAAAAAAAAAGAAAATGCTCAGTAATCCCCAGAAAGGCAATATTTTATTATATGAGAACAAAAGAAGTACATGTCATTCATAATTAACTAGTGAAATAATATCTATTAAAGATTAAAATATAAAAAACTTCATTGCTCTGTTAACCGAAAAAAAAAAACATTCTGAGGGACCCCGAGACATATCCCAGTCCATTCACACAAAACAATGTCTTTGATGGTAAAAACGAACATGAGATCGAAAAATTCTCATTATCGTATGGACGCCTAGACGAGTCAAGGAAGGATGTTTATAGACCATCTATAGATCTTGTCTTGAGACCGTCTCCAGACTGCCTATAGACAAATTACGCGGGGTCTACTAGTGTGTACTAAGCTGAACTACCCATTAAACAAATCAAGTAGTTATTGCAAATACTGACACAATCAAGCACTTCTATTGTATCAGCAGGTGATGAAAATATCAACAGGTATAGTTAAATATTTTTTGAAATTCAATATTGATGTTTTCCAGTTATCCTTCAGACTTTCGTTGTCGAACTTAGATTTACGGCATACTTGCTGTTTCCTCAGTTTTCGATTTGGTGTTGAAAGCATGTAAACATGTTGGAAATCTTGGGAAAAAACTATATCTGTTAGATCGTAATTATTTTGATAATGTATGTTTGTACGAAACAAGTACAGGAATACAGGGCTGTACATATTCACGAGTAGTGCAGAAGCTCTGTGATTTAAACGGATTCAGTATAGCAACATAAATAGAAACATACACGGGATCATCGATCGACGCTTTTTCTGGACAGGCCACAGGTGCACCGCTAAACAAATCCCATAAATATGTCTATTTCCAACTTAGGCGTCCATCTAACATTACTCTAAACATATTAGCAAATTTTCCCGAAATAATTGTAAAGTCCGGTTTTATTTGTGCAAGTTGTTCAAGGTTGTATTTTAAACATGGACGCATAAATTGGGTACACCAATTTTTGTGGGAAAGCTTTTTATTTGACAACAAAGAATGAGAAAACGTGTTTTTTGGGATTCAATCGAAAGTAACGAAAAAACATGCCATATAAGATTTTTAGGTGTTTATGAGACTTACAAAATGAGACCACAGGTAAAAAGATCCGACTAATAGCAAAAATGTTATGGCCGAAAAACGAGGCAAAATGCAGGTTTTGGCACTTGATAATGCGACGATAATTTCACGCAACTAGTTGAAATTCTTCAAATCCGTAGGATTCATACTTCTAAATAACAATAGCAAAGTTGTGGTTATTTAGAAGTATGAATCCTACGAATTTGAAGAATCTTAAATATCTGCAAGAAACCATCGTCGCATTACCAACAAGTGCCAAAACCTGGTTTGCCTCGGTTTTCGGTCATAACTTTTTGGCTATTACCTAGTCGGATCTTTTTACGTGTGGTCTCATTTTGTAGGTCTCATAAATACCTAAAAATCTTATATGGATAGTTTTTTCGTTTCTGTCAACACTTTCAATTGAATCCCGAAAAACACATCTCATTATTTGTTGTCAAATAAAAAGTTTTCCCACACAAAACTGGGGTATCCATTTTATGCGTCCATGTTTTGAATAACTTTCAGCAATAAAACCAGACTTTTCATCTAATATGATTAGACTGCAACACCAACCCCGAACAAAATGAGCCAAATTTTACACACTTTTCAAATTACTATTGAGCCACAAACAGAATATAAATCACTTTTTAAGTGCAATCTGTATATCTAACATATTGCTCAGACTTGCCATGTGTCCAACGTTGTAAGGCATTCGCCACATCGTGTGGGAGCAGTTTTAGCGAAATATCACATCTCCCCTCTCAACTGCTGTGCTGTGTGCGAATAATGTCTAGCTGTGTCACCATAGAGTGTCATTACATTTTCAGTCGAATCTTCTATAGTGAGCATCGATAACCACATTAATCCACCATTAATCTAAATTTGTTTTATTTTACCCACTCTTGCTTTTCCTTAGGAGCATCAGTGTCATCTGTGACAACCGTACATAATCTTAACGAATCGTCATAAATTTACTATGGGTGAGTGAGGCAACGCTTCTGCTATACGCCCACAGATGGCACAATAGATTAAAAAATGCGTAATGCGGGCCCCACACGATGCTTCCAGCATTGTATATAACGCTCGACACCCCATAATTGGCAAGTGTGCAGTGATGGACGCATTGTATAATACACCATTGTATACGCGTATACAATGGTAAATATATACATCTCGATATACATATACAATGTATACAATAGCAAATTATAGTTCAACTACTTGCATACAGTTCTGGCGAAAGTCCCTTTCCCTTTTAGATTTCCACCTCTAGGAGGAAGAGAAAGAGGGGAAGAAGCGGGCACCACTTGTGTAGAAAGAGTGCACCACACACCACGTTGCCTGCCACAACAGTGATGAAGGCCACAGAACACCACTGTAACTTGCTGGCTTGCTGCAATGCCTTGTTTTTTACGAACATATACACATTTCTGTCAAGTCTGTTTAGGATCAATTCCGGATCGATCCTAATGATTTAGGTGGAACTGAAAGTTCAAGATCGTTACAAATTCTGCAACATTGCATTAATGGTTTGACTGTGAAAAGCAGGTTATAAATAATGAGAAAGGGTATAGATATATTATATTCATTTATATACGTATACAAAGATACAGTTTTAAATAAGTTAGGAACATTTCTTACCTAAATTTTAACAAAATAGTTGTATGATTTCAATCGAGATATTGCGGTATTGGACAACTTTTTTTTGCAGACACTACATCGATACGTAGACAATTAATGTATACGCGTAAACGCCCATCACTTCAAGTGTGTATCCTACACGATGGGATGAACATTTTAGTCTCGGACGTTCGACGCATGGTGGCGCGAACGTCTATTATCGGTGTCAGTGTCGCGCTTGAACCTTTACAACTGAAGGAAAAATTATACAAAATGGACGATGAAATAATTTTTTCGAGTGCCGAAAAATAATTTCAGATCTGTCTTCAGCGACCAAAACTTAAGTCTGTCAGAAGCCTCAGAAATGTCAAAAAACGCAGTTTGATCGTTTTTTATTTGTTTTTCGACGATAACACCGCCGCCACTCTACCGATTTTTAAAAACTGCAGAGCTTTTCCGTCATTTTCATAGTAGTAACCTAGAGTCCAAATTTTATCAAAATCCCGATAGTACTTTCAGAGTTATCATTAATTTAATCATTTTCGTTAGCAAGTCAATGTATATCTCAACTAGTCTTGCATTGCTACAGGACATTATAATGATACGACTGGATGAGTCTTTTCACACAATTACCTGCGCGCACCGTACGGTTCATTCTCGTTGTGTGAAACGGCGTCTAGTCTTGTTGAAATGTCCATGGCCAGCGGAACCGGTGGCTCAAATTCTCGTAAGGCCGTTCCTTCAAGTGAACCCTACAGTTTTGAGAGTTTACAAATTGCTCAATTAGAAAAAATTATAATAAATATACAGGGTGTTAATAAAGTATGTAGACCAACTTTAACCATCGAATCCTTGATCAATTTGAAGACGAAATTTCCATATGAACATCATAACGTTCATCAAATGATTTGACTAACATACGAAAGGATGAAAAGAATCATTTCTCACTGTTCCGCAATGAGTTGCACAAAACTTTGAAGGACCTAGAAGTACTATGTCGATTTTGCAGCAATGGGTGAATCCAAATCTGCCTATTTCTTCTTATTATTCGCCGTCTCCATATCAAGTACATGGCTAGTACTTTCTTGTTCCGCGCTGTGTCCATTTCAAATAGCTAGCCTCAACTGAACAGTCGCGCGCCGGACGAAACCTACCTCATGTGAAAATATCACGCTTGTGAAAAGGGCGTAAGCATTTGATAATTAATAATTTACTAAAATACATATCCTTAGGCCAGCCATAACTCATCTGCGACACGTACAAGATATCGGAAATATGAAAAAAAGTGTTGTTATGTATACTAATTTAATTTATTATCCTCAAAAGTTAGTTACGGAACATTCTTTATTATGAATAGGTAGGTATTCAAATCAAAATACTTCCCACATGCCACTACTTCACCACAATCACAGTAAACAAGTAAATAACGTTTTTCGCCGCTACTGGTCCAAACCTGTAAGGCATTCGTCACATCGTGTGGGACCGGTTTAAGTTAGGGACCTTTAACTTTTCGTATTTGACATCGCAATCGAACGTCACCTTTCCGCCTTTCGTTTGACAGAACTGTCATTTCTTACGTCGTTGCCTTATAATTTGTTCATTGAACGTTTTCTATTGGTAACATACCTATATTGACATTTTACTAAAATCTAAGATAACTGAAAATATGAGCAGTTTTTTTCGGTTTTAGACATTATGTGTTAGTATAGTATTAAATTCGAACATTGTATGTGCATTACAGTGAAAAAAGGCAGCTCAATATGGACGCCAAAAGAAGGTTATCGTAAGTGCTTCTTTTACTTTATTTTCATCACAAAACTCGTGAGAATCTCTGTTATACTTCCAAATCAAATCACTTCTACCAGTATCCCGCTTACTGTTACGAACTGGAATTCCTATAATCTTGGAATCAGTTTTTGATTACATCTGCAGTATTCCATATTCCATTGATTTGTTGTAAATATAGGAAAAGGCAATAATGGTTTTAAAACACCATTAAGTGCTTGAAACCACGTTATATTGATTAAAAATCTTGAACATATTTTTCTTGAAATGATAATACTTTAAATTCGAATTCCCACTTGCGGTAGGTGTGATTAGTTACAAAGTTTATTATACAATTTACCCACCCATTAGTTTTTGTGTGAAACACTGACTTAATTAATTTGTTATAATTATGTAAAGCATTTGCTCTATGAACCTGATTCACCAATTTCTGAGTTAAGTTGCATTTTCTTGCAATTTACATATATGTGGGTAAATATATGGTATTTGAGTTTTCACTGTCAACTAAGGAAAATAGCCTATTTTGTTTTCATATTCATTATGTCACATGACTACAGGATAATTATGTGATACATATTTGGTAGGGTCAGATAATATTTTGATTTATACAGCTTTTATAGGTACTAGGGGAAAATGTGGTTATGGGGGTGGCATTTAAACTATGAAAAAGATAATTTAAGCATGATATAAACACAATTAGCTAAATCAATTCAATACTTCTTTATTGAGAATAACAAGTCTTCAGTTCCATCAGTCTTGAAATAAGAGAATTGTAGTAACAGAAGAGTAGAAAAAAAATTGGCATGAGAACTGAAGGCATTAGTGACAAAAACATACATGACCTGAAAAAAAAATATGATACATTATTATATTATTGTATGTGATTGATTCATGACTTTTGGATGCAAGAATGATTGTTTATTACATAGTTGCAGTAATGTACCATTGAAATTCACTAAGGTAAATACAGGGTAAATACTGGACCACTAGCAAAAGGGTAAGTATCTGCTGATACTGTGAGAGTAACTGACACATTCCTGGTTTCAGTAGGCCAAAACAAGGTAGTTTCAAACTAGCATTTCTTGATTTCCTATGCATTGATCAAGTTCCCATTGCAAATTTTTCACATTTACAATAAAATGTGCAATTCGAATTGAGTTAGGTGCAGATGACACAATTTTTAGGAACCAATAAAAACATGTTTTTTTTTAAATATGTATATAAATTTAGCCTCTTTTCATGAAAATAAGTTATAATGTATATCTCACAATACAAAAAGTATATATGTATATATTATTATACCAGCTACACATTAAGAGGTTAATGTTTCAAATAAACCATGATATTTTAAACTATTTGGATGGTTCATTTCTTTAATTTGCCAATTTACTTAACATTTTTTGGGTGAAACATTGATATCCCAAATACTGCATATTCAGCCAAATATAAATATTACTACTAGGAAACTAAAATCTGGTCAAGCATTACAAAATATGTGTCTAATTCTGGAGGTTTGTTGGAATTCAGAAGGAAACATTATTTATCTTTTTTGTTCATTACTTCTTGTGAGATCACATTATCAATTTGATGATCTATTAACCTTTAACTGTCACAGTCATAGTCATTTAGATATAAAAATACTCATTATTTTCTGTTGCCTGTGAAGTTATCCAAAGTTTTAGTAGTCATAGATGGTTGAAAAATGTGGACATTAACACAAATAGATTATATTCAATTTATCAACTTTATTAAGGCACTGACTCATTAATATGAATAAGTTGCAGATTATACAGGGTTATCCAAATTAAGTGTCCACCATTAGTAACTTTGTTATTAGTGAAAATACAAAGTTGTTTGAATTAGCAAACTAGTAGCATTTTTAACGCTGGTAAAAATGAGAAATAAAAAAAAAACAATTGAGAGTCGTTATTTTGATTTTTTTCAGTAAAATAACATTTTTTTAAATGGAAACCCCTGTATATTATATTTTTTTCTGTTAAAGCATCAAATTTTAAACAAAAAACCTTACAATAACTTTTCTCCTAGGTTACAAGTTGTTGAAGTTATGGCCTCCAATCTGAAACAATTAAATTGTATCGACAAACTTTATTTTCAACATCAACTTATAATCTTACAAAATACAATAACAATTTTTTTTAAAGAAGATGCTCGAAAACACCACCTTGTTCTTCAATACATTTTTGGGCACGTTTTTCAACTGCTCGAACTGTCTTAAGTATGGTCCTACCATCTATCTGGGTTATCTTTTCCCTAACTGCAGTCTTTAACGCGTCAAGGTTATCGTACCTTCGCTTGTAAATTTGGTTCTTGAAGTAACCCCACAAGAAGTAATCAAGTGGGTTTAGATCTGGTGATCTGGGAGGCCACTGTATTGGGCCATTTGTTCCTATCCACTGATCATTAAAGGTAGTACTTAGAAAATGATAAGTACCTCTGGAGTTGTGGGCAGGTGCGCCATCTTGCTGAAAATGCAGATGATGTCTACTTATAAGATCCAATTCGTCTAAGAAATTAGTCAGAATTTCTGACATAAATTCCACATATCTTTCACCAGTTAGGGTTCCCTCATAAAAGAACGGGCCAACAATTTTTGAACCAATTATACCGCACCAAACGTTGAAACTGAAACGGACTTGTGGGCCTCTTGGATGTACTAACAAAAGATTTTCTCTTGACCAATAATGGTGGTTTTTTCTATTAAACATTCCAGAATTTGAAAAATTTGATTCATCTGTCCATAAAAGGTAACGAAAGTTATTTACATTTTGGCGACAGAAGCTAAGATACCAATGGCAAAAAACAAGTCTTCTCTCTGGATCCCCTGCCAAAAGCGTTTGAACTGGTCGGTACTTATACGGAATAAATTTGTATTTTTTTAAAATCCTTTGAACAGTACCATAACTGAAATTAGAGTCCTTGAGAATATCTGCTATTGAATTCTCACGATAAGCTTCAAAATATCCAATAACTGCAATTTCCGTGGCCTCGCTTATTATGAATTCTTTTTTTGCCCTTGTTTTGGCAAAAACATTTTCGTTGCCCCTAAAATTTCGATAAAGTCTCAGAAAATATCGTTCATACGGTTGAATGCGAGCGGAATATAATTCACTGTAGTATTCTCTTGCTCTCAAGGAGGATTTTCTGCACACTAAATAGAACAATTTTCCCCCTGAAGGGAAGAAAATTGATATTTCGGGTCTTGCCATAGGCCTGACCGTTGAGATTACGTTCCCTATCTACAGCTCCGGAGTCAGTATGTGTGCGTCTCTAGTCCCCCTTACCTTCGTCCTCCTCCCCTTTCTGTACGCCCATGCTCCTTGGAGCGATGCGCGCGCTGGCTAGTGGCGAGCGATTCCCCGCTCGCCCTTCAGTACTCTTGCGCCGGCAAGGCGTTACCTAGGTCAGGCCTATGGCAAGACCCGAAATATCAATTTTCTTCCCTTCAGGGGGAAAATTGTTCTATTTCGGCTCTGTGCCTACGGCCTGACCGTTGAGAAGTGTTTACAATCTGCCGGCGCGCCACGGTGTTAGAAAGCGTACTGTGACATGGTTTTAGTATGAAGACCATAAACAGAATATGATAACTCTAACAGTTCATAAAAAGAAAAGTAACAGTCATTCTTGGCTCACAGCCATGATAATACTTATATAGGGACAAATTTATCCGAAATAAGTCTTCTGTTGCTGTTGTCAGGTACCAAATCCTTATCGATATTTTTATAGTAGTGTTTGAAGAAATTGCTTGATCCCTGCCAATTTCCTTTCTGCAAAACCTCATCCAATGGCATGTTATCATTGAAGCGGGATGTTGCCACTGCCGAGCGGGTACTGCCGGCTCCTCCTTCTATACCTGCCGATTTCAACGCTGTGCGGACCCATCCTGCTATCACTGACCGAGATGCCGGTCCTATCTTCCCACGAGTTGTGACGAATAGTTGAGGAATCGGTCGACAGTGGAGGTTCCTTCTCTTTTCTGATATTTCTAGATATATGGTTGTCCAGTGTACTAGATCCCAGATGCATTCTCGATTTTTGAGGAGTTTCCAGCCTGACTGGACGTAGTTATGCTTGTCTGTCTTAGATCCATGTTGTGGCCAGAAAATTATGTATTCTTCGGTTTGTTCAAAGAAACCAGAATCTATTCGAAGGAGTGTCAAGTCATGGACTCTCCTTCCCGATGATAGCAGCAAAAGCAGCGATAGATGCCGGGCCACTTGAAAGATACTATTCGTATCTGGATGGTTATCATTAATCCAAGATAGAAGTTTATCGATGTTCCAAATCTTTGGCCTAGTTGCTGGAGGATTTGCATTTGCAATACCTCTAATTACCTGTTTCACTGTTGGGCTACTGGAAACTCCTTCACTATGTAGTGGATTGGAGAATGTCGCAATGGTGGATTTATGTAATAGGATCGTTCTAAGCGCCAATTTTCTTGTGTTGTGTAGGAAGCAGAGGTATTGAGCCACCTGCGTGGGGTTTGGATTTTTAACTGAAACTCTTCTTTTCTTCGCCCACGATTGCCAACTTTTCCATGCAACGGCATACGTTTTGAGAGTTGACTTGCGCCAGGATGTTTCTAAGATTCTCCTTTCATCCTTTGACCAGTGATTCGCTATATCGGACCACCCCGTATCTTCCATGCCTCCAGGTGTAAATCCATTACCTTTGGAGGAGGCTGGTTGGTTTGAAGATCTTCCAGGTGAGCCTTCAGATTCCGAATGGTGAACGGGTGGTCGATGGCACGTCTCTTCAGCAGGGGCCGCCAGAACACCCTTTCCCACCTGGGGACTATCATTATGAAAACTCCCTGACAATAGTTGAGGTGTTGGAGAACTCTTGGTATTAGGGGTGGAGGAGGGAATATCCACGCTAGCTTGTACTCCCACGTTCTTGTAAATGCGTTGACGAATTCTGCCTCCTTGCATGGGAATTGCGTTACAAATCTTGTAACGACGGCTGATTCTGGAGTCGCAAATAGGTCGATGCAAGGGGTTCCCCACTTTTCGAAGATCCTCTTCTGAGCTATCCTTGATAAGTGCCAGTCTGGCAGATCCTTTCCTCTGGATAGGTGGTCGGTCACAATATTGTAGTTTCCTGGAATATGTTCTATTCTCAGAGACATACTGTATTGATGTGCCGGCTCCAGGATCTTCCTGGTCAATGCCAAAAGCGTGACCGACTTGGTTCCTCCTTGATTTCTCAAGTAGGAAACCACCGTCCTGTTGTCCGTCTGAATTAACAGTGTTTTGTTTGCCAATCGATCTAGGTGGTTTCTTAGCGCTAAGTAGATCACGAACATTTCTTTTTTGTTGATATGCCACTTTTCCTGCTGCTCTGTCCAGTTTCCTTTCCTCAAAGTGTCTCCTACTTGGGCTCCCCAGCCCGTGTTTGAGGCATCGGTTATTATATGAACTTCCGGTTCTTTCATGCAGATTATGGATGACCCTTTTAAGTTTTTCTCCCACCATCTTAGCTCTCGCAATACTTCCAGGTCTATATTGAACAGTTTCTTTGGTTGGTTTTCTGACATCCGATTGACTGCTCTTTGTATCTTTCTGCAATGTAGTCGACCCAATGGGATAACAAACGAGGCAAATTCCATTCTCCCTAGCAGTGCCTTTACCTGCTTCCAGCTCCAAGTCTTGCTCTTGATTCCAGCTTGGATTGATGTTTGCAGACGGTGGATTTTGTCCTCCGGTAAACTCTTTTGATTTCTTATGGTGTTCCACATAATACCTAGATATGCCAATTTCTGTGTAGGTCTTATTTCGGACTTCTCCAGGTTGATGCAGAAACCCAGCTTTATGAGAGTATCTATCAGGGTGGATACCTCTCGCTTTAGTTCTTCTGGATTCTGGTTTGCGATCAAAAAATCGTCCAAATAGACCATTACTCGAGTGTTTTGTTTCCTCAAGTAGCTCGCCACCCAGTTCGTAACTTTTGCAAACACCTGTGGAGCGGAGCTTAGGCCAAATGGTAGTGCTGTCATAGCGTAGATGTTTTGCCGGTAATAAAGTCCCAGATAACGCCAATGCTTTTGCTTTATTGGCAAATGGAAATATGCTTGAGAAAGGTCGACTTTTACCATATAATCACTTTCCTGGAGAAATAATGGCAGTTTGCGATGGTTCATAAGGCGGAACTTCTTGGGCGTGATGAAGCTGTTCAATCTTTTTAGATTGAACACTGGTCTCCACAAGCCCCCCGATTTCGGCGTCAAAAACATCTTTGATAAGAAACCTGTTTTTGTTTGCAGTTTTACTACCACCTTTTGATTTATGAGGTTTTGTATTTCTCGATCCATTTGTGTGGATGCTGGTGTCTCGAATTTGTTTAGTATCGGTTGGGATAGTACTGTTATTGGTGGCTTTATTGAGAAAGGGATCACGTAGCCTTTCAGGATACTGAGAATCGATTGTGAGGCTCCCATACTTTTCCAAGCAGAGACATATTTGGCGAGTTGTCCTGCCTGAAAACTGTCAAAAACTCCGCCTTTTATCTAAAGGTGGTTGCTCCTTACGAGCTAGCTTGGTATGACTTTTCGCCCCCGGCTTACGCGAATGCTTAAACTCTGCCTTCTTCATTTTTTTAAATGAACCTTGACGCAGATACTTTTCATGAGAAGTTCCTTGAGGCACCTTCTGTCTCAGTGCGACTTTTCCCAAATTACTCTGCCAGCGGACAGGAGCAATTTTCGTCACTCCATGCATTTTAACCACATCTTTCAGCTGCTCTTCATCCCACAAGTGCGTACCTGACGGAGGAATCTCATTGACGATGGACCTATAGTAACTACTTTTAGGCTCGTATAGTTTCCTGCGACTTTCGATGATTTCCGCCCTTTTTCCGCAAACGAACTGCAGCAGGTCGTCCGAGATGGTCTTGTATTCACTGTTAGCAGCAAAAACTTTTTTCAAAGTGTCTGCCGCTTCCGGGTGTTTGTTCCCCGCCTCCTTCAGAGCCTCATGTATGATTCTCCGTTGCTTCAGTAGACCGTGTGAGATAGTCCCGAAGGCCAGGTCACTTTTGGATAACATATCTGTCATTGGGCTTGCATGTCCATTGTTGTACAAGGATGAGTTAACCTTCAGAGTACTGAAGACTGGTGATGCGTGGAGTTTTTTCTGAGCGTCCACGTAACGAATCTTGTTCCATGTCTCTTCCCCGAAACGCTGGCATTTCATGCCCTGTGTCTCGATTACTGGGTCCGCCCTAGGGACTGTAGGCTCGATTTCCCTAGTGACAGGGGAAAACGTGTCCCAGTCGTTTACGCTGCCACATGTGCCAATACTGTCGGCGTCATACAGCTCTTCACCTGTAGGAGTTGGAGCTTGCCACGTCGAATTCATGACGCTGCCATCGTTCTCTTTATTTCCTGAGACCAAGTGGTAAAGATTCTCGACCATGCTTTCCACGCGGCGTAGCCTTGTCTCATTGACATCCTCCTCCGAGCTCGAAGACAATACTCGCCGCCTCCTCTTCATTGGTTTCTCGGTTCTGACCGGGTACTCGTCGTCTGAGCTGGACGATTGACACCGTCTCCTTTTACTTCGGGACGTATAATTAGACTCCCCGTCCGTTGAAAGGGCCTCCGACGTCAGCTCTCTGGAACGCATAGTATGTTTAAGTGGTTCCACCGCCTTATTAAAGAGCTCCGCTTGAGCCATAGATCCTCGTAACTGACACGCTACCTGCCGTGGGCTCATGATCAATGCTCTACAGAGGTTCCAGTCGAGAAGCCTCAATTTTTTATTTCGGTAGGTTTTCTCTCCCACCGATGTTGCTTCTGGGTAGAATGCTTTCACCAGTTCCAATGTGGGGAGGGCGAAGCGAATTTTGTTCAATACTTTGTGGTCTATCTTTTTCCCAAATAGATCTTCTTTCTTCCATTTCAACGTGGCTGGACCAGAGTTCACCCAGAGTAACAAAATTGGTTGCCATCGCCATCTGGAAGCAGATGTGCTATAATTAGTTAGTCGGTCGGGCCAAAAATGCAGCCGGTCGGGCCGAAATCTGCAGCCGTTCGGGCCAAATTCTGCAGCCGGTCGGGCCAAAATTTGCAGCCGGTCGGACCGAACGTAGCGGCCGGTCGGGCCAAAATTCGCAGCCGGTCGGGCCGAATTTAGCGGCCGGTCGGGCCGAAGTCTGCAGCCGGTCGGGCCGAAGTCTGCAGCCGGTCGGGCCGAAGTCTGCAGCTGGTCGGGCCGACTTGACGGGCCGGTCGGGCCGAAACATTGTGTAGATGGATCCGGCTGCAGGACTCCCTTCAATTTTCCTATGAATGGGCATTGTGCGCTTGCACACAAGTGCCCATATTATGCTCTAGCGAATTTGCCCAAGATGCATTAGAAGGGAGTCTCACGTCTGGACCGAGTGATCCGAGACCGTGACAATTTTATATCAAATGGTAGCCATCTACACTAAATTGTCAAACTAAGGTTTTTGTCTCTTACTTTTGCATTTATACTATTATTCTCTCGAACGTTACACAACGTTTAACTCGCGATGTTACACATACGCACACGCACACACCCTATCCGTGCGATAGATAAAAGCGTACTGAAGGGCGAGCGGGGAATCGCTCGCCACTAGCCAGCGCGCGCATCGCTCCAAGGAGCATGGGCGTACAGAAAGGGGAGGAGGACGAAGGTAAGGGGGACTAGAGACGCACACATACTGACTCCGGAGCTGTAGATAGGGAACGTAATCTCAACGGTCAGGCCGTAGGCACAGAGCCGAAATAGCATTCTAACATATCACACTTTTCTTCATGGGAGAACATTTTTCTTTAAATTAATGACACAATAAAGCTTATAAACAAGTATTTACACTAATGTTAGACATTATTTGATTTTATCATTGTTTTCCAAAGCCTTCTAGTTGCGAGTATGTCCAGTTTAACAATTTGCCGCTTATCTTAATGCTGTCAAATCGCGAACGCCATGTTGTTTTCATAGCCGTCTTAATATTATAATACTGCAAATAATTAAAAATATTTATCGTTATTTTGACTTTATTTTTGACTTTAGCGGAAAAGTCATTATGAACTTTTTTGTTTAAAATTTGATGCTTTAACAGAAAAAAATATAATATACAGGGGTTTCCATTTAAAAAAATGTTATTTTACTGAAAAAAATCAAAATAACGACTCTCAATTGTTTTTTTTTATTTCTCATTTTTACCAGCGTTAAAAATGCTACTAGTTTGCTAATTCAAACAACTTTATATTTTCACTAATAACAAAGTTACTAATGGTGGACACTTAATTTGGATAACCCTGTATATTGTTAGATCAGGCTTTTTAAGACAAGTATTAGATTTTGATGTTCTTTTTCTATATTTATGATAATCCATTATATAGTGTTGTTTCTGTGGCTAGGTTCACGTAGAAAATCAAAAATGATATGATATTTGTAATTGTTTTAAATAGGAATTTCCATCTTTTAAACTTCAAGTAGTATGAGTAGTTATTTCAGTTCACTTATTTACAATTAGAATAAATTGAATCAGTTTAATTGATCCTAATAATACTGGAATAATAATCATTGTGATGGAACTTTCATTATTGTTTTTGTAGCATTGATCAATGATTATTTATTAAAAGCTGGCAGTTTTCAGGTTTGAACAATTAAAAATTGAATCTTTATATCTTATAATAACTTGGAAATAGCAGAACAACACATCAGCTCACTGGTATTGGTTAACAAACGTGCAGTTCCATTGAATTAAATTCTTTGCTTTATTGGATTATATAATTTTGAATATTGATGTATTACTTATAAAGAACAAGTATTCTTTTATTATGGAGGATTTATGTTTTTTAATCTATTGGAATACTGTTGATTTGTGGCTTCAATTGTCCTTTTTACAAGGCAGCCAATGCATACCTGTGTAGTATAAGGAAAATGATTTTTTGTATTTTCCTTTCACATCACTGTGCAGCATGTGCTTTAACAAATAACTGATATTTTGAAAATGTAGTTTTGACAGTATAACATATGTAGATATTTTATCACTTTACGTGGTCCTGTTAATTGTTAGTCAAAATGATTTATTGTCAGTCTGTTTGAATTTTCCTTTTTACCTTTTTAACTGCAATTTTGGCAAATCAAGAATTATTTGTTACATTCAGTTTCATGCACAAAGTATGGTGTACCCATCAGCTTGTTGTCATCTGAATGTACCACTGTCATAAGCCTACATATTGATTGACAGACATCACATATGTGGAACAGGTTATTATATGATATGTTAGATTTGTTGATATTCAGCTATATTCACTAACTGAGTTAACCCATACTTCATGCATTGCTAACTCTTAGGCTTGGCTTTCCAATCACTGATCAACTTTCACGTTAGGTAACTCTAACCTAAAAGTTAACTATCAGTTTCCTGCAAATCCTTTTTTCAAGTACTCATTAACCTACACGTTCATAATGCTTGAACTTTGTGTCCTATATCATCTATAACAATTCATGTTACTGTTAAGCAAAAAAGGTTGGTAATTTTCAGTTTATCTGTCAATTTTGGTCTTCTGTTTTAAGTCAACTACCATTTCAATACAAACCTGACATTCAAGAATGATTTTTGAGGCTTAATTTCTGATTACATGTCACTTTCCTAATCCTCAAAGATTTTTTCAATGTCAAGTTTGCTCTAAAATAGTAGTTTCTGTTAGCCGCAAGTTTGCTCTAAAATAGTATTTTCTGTTAGCCACAGCCGTACCTGTGGGTCAAATACAAACTTGTAGTTAAGCCACACTCTCTAACCTATTTTAGTTTACCGTGAAGTGGTTGTTGATAGGCAGCAGCGGTGGCCGCGCAAAGGAATATACCAGAGCTCTCTTCATTACGTTTTCCATCATTTTTTGAGAGAAATATTACCTTCCCGCTGTTTTAAAGGATTTGGTTTTAGATGTGAACCTTATTTTCAGAAATCTTTCAAAAAGTAGTCAGGCAGCAGCGGTGGCCGCAGTAGTAGACTCTTCGGTCTCCTGATCAGTCGCCGTGCGCTGTGCGGGTTCGAGTCCCGTCCCAAGAGAAATTTTTCTCTTGGCTATGGATGTTGTGATTGTCCGTGTGCATGTTGCATGCACACGTGTTCCCTAGCCAGAGTCCGTGTGGCGTTCCCCCTTTCCCATGTATCTCCCTATAGCCCCACGGTACCCAATGGGTGCTTAGGCCTTAGGCCTTCGTGGTAGTTGGAGTATAAAAAAATGTTACAGATGAAATGGGACATAGACATTGAGCATTACAAATCACACAGAATATGACTTAAAACCAGTGATGCCACATAAGCAATTATGGGTTAGTTAACAAGAATATATGTAAAACAAATTGATGGCCAATTGCTATCACACATAGCTAATTCAAAAGTATGCACTTGAATATGAAAATAAGCATATATTAGATTCAGTGATAGATTTCAGAATTCAGAAGTAAGAGTGCTTACATCCTACCAAAAAAATTAAGGTTCCATTTTACTTTTATTGGGAATCATCATGGTATAATATGATGGGCGATACGGTTCTCATTTATAGCTTACCTTCACACAGTCCGAATGGCCGATTCTGTCATCAGGCGTTACTTGTGTGCCATCTACTTCTAAGCTTTAGAAGTTATATAGTCACATTCCATTTGCAGAACGCAAGGTGACTCGTTGTACGAGATTTTAGCATTGCCGAAGACGGCAACTAGCGAGGAGATCAAGAAGACATACCGACGCCTGGCGCTAAAGTACCACCCGGACAAGAACCCAAACAATCCGGAGGCTGCAGAGAAGTTCAAGGAAGTGAACAGAGCGCACTCGATCCTCAGCGATGCTACCAAACGTAATATCTATGACAACTACGGCTCACTGGGTCTGTACATCGCTGAGCAGTTCGGAGAGGAGAATGTCAACGCATACTTTGTAGTCACCTCGACATGGTGCAAGGTAAGAATCTGATGTTTTTTTCTCATACTGACATGCTTGTTGATATAAAATTTAGTAACTTAGAACACAACAGAAAAAAGTGTTTCACAAAAAAAAATCGCCTCAGGCAATCAAAAATACTCGAGTTCAAACTTGTACTAAAGGCATATCACATGTGCCCCTGTCTCCCCTCCAAGCCCAGCACCTCCATGGTATTTACCATTTTGGATTGGTATTTACCAATCCCTTCAAGCGAGTCGGGTTATCAGTTTGGTTATAAGATCCGTGACGTCATGAATCAGCTGTTATATGTCATAGTTATCACCGCAAAATTGTGGTATTTATCCAACTCAGGAGTAGGTTCATATTTCTGATTATTTGAAATGTAACAAGTTAGAATTTTGCCGGGTATTGGATATTTGTGTTGTACTTTAGCTTCATTTTTGGGAAACTTGATACAGGCTGACTTCAGTTGTAGTATAAAGCAGAGCACCTTATTAGTTATACTCATTACTGTTGTTGGGGCCACTTTAAATCTAGTTCCTCCGCTTAACAAAGTATCCTGTGTAGCTATATACCACAAGAATATTAAGATATGGCCATATAAACTCACTGGATTATGTCCACCTATATACGGTTTTGCTTTTTCTCATCGCTGTTTCCTATCATTTCTGCTAAATTAATAAATGTTTTCTTTGACATGCGGAAAAGTTTAGAGAATTGAAAGTTATCATAGCTACAAAGCCATGGTTCCATCATGAAAAATTATTTTCAGAAAAAATAAATTTTACCATTAATATTATGAAAGGTTTCATTGTTAAACTTTCCATACACTGTTGTAGACGAAAAAGCACCGGTTATTAAGTGATAATAAAAATAAACAGAAATTATATACGCGCTTTTCTAAAATAAACAACTTGCAAAAAACCGCGGTTAAAACCAACGTGTTCAAGCGATTCGAGTAACTGACGTCATTAATCCGTGTGTCATCTTAAACCATATTATAACCGCAGTACAATAACACAGAAATTTTGGTTATTCGCTTGGATTTGATTTATGGGTGGCTTATCACATTTGAGTAAGGGTATGTATTATCCTACTCAAAAACATTTAGAGTTTTATGTGATAAGATTATTTGAAAGCCCAATAATTTTGAGAACGTGTTACGCAAATTTGTTGGATAAAGAACTGAAACCTTGTACCTTATTGGACCTTAGTGCAAAATTATTACCCAGGATGTTAAGAGAAAAATGGTGTAAAATTATTAAAATGGATAATATATCTCAAAAAAAAATTTCCAGTCATTTAAATTTTATAGAAATTTATTTTGAAGTTTGATGCGTCATTCCTAATTTTTCTAAGATGTGGCTTAATTGCACACAACGCGTTCGTGGTGGCGATTTGCCGTAATGCTTTTCAAAGTTTTTGAAAACAAAAAATCGTGAAAAATCGTAATTTATAACTTTTAACGTAACCTGTCTTCAGAAAGAACAACATTATATAAATAATAGATATACTTCATTGGCAGCATATTCAGTAATAATTTTCTTACACAGCAGATATCAGTGATTTTAGACATATGCAGACTAATACACATAATCATCCAGGTGCGATCTTGCTACTCGACCAACTTTCTTTCTTTCACATCTTCTCAGAGATAAACACTACAGACTACTCGACTCACAAAACAGATACTTGCTTTCTGCATCATTCTGTTCATAGCGAGCAAACGTGGAATGAACTATGTGCACCCTAAAAACTACATAGTCAGCAAGATGACATTTCGTTGGTTTTTTATGACGTTTTATTTTTACATAATAGCCGTGTCGGTCTTTAAATTGATCGAATAGTGCTTTTGATCCAGTTGTTGATATTCTGGACGAAATTGACCATTATAATTTTTTTTTCTGAAAAGAACCTCTGTAGGCATGAGACTTTGTGGAATCTCAAATTCTTAGGTCGAACGGTCCGCTCAGGAGACACGTTCAGTTTCAAAGGTCGGGGATTTGTGTATTTTAACCTTTTTGGCAACTTTATCATTTTCTCGCCACTATATGTGACTATTCTGAAGCAGAATTGTAAAAAATCAAAAACAGCCTCCAAAGTGGGATCTGAGAATTCGTTCTGTAAATATTTCAGTTAAAAGTGATTTTTTGGAATATTTCATTGTTTTATTGTGCCGACAATTCGAATTCCTTTTGAAACAGAAAGGCTACAAAATTATTTTTTTCAAATCTACCGCTCTATGTAAGTTAAATTTTGTTCTCGGATCTCTGAACTGGTCGAATCCTTAAAGTGAATTTAGATATTCTGATCCAAAATCTCTTTTCTCATGTTCGAGGAGGTATATGGATGTGATTGGAAATTGAGCCGATCAGTTATGTTACAAATGATTAAAAACAGTACTTACTGTTAATTGCCAATCGCAGAGATATTTAAAAAAAACGATAGTTCAGTATAAAAGGGGAAAAATTGCGTAATATACCTTCCACATACAGTTTACAGTTATATGAAAAAATATAATTTCGAAAATTTGTAAAATTGTTTTTCAAAATTAACTCAAAATCAGAATGAGGCAGCCATCTTGGGAAGGCATTTATATTACGCAACTTTCCTCATTCAAACAATGTTGTAGATAACTAACCTCTTTAATTAGCAGAATCTCCATTAACATCCATATACGTCCTCGAGCACGATGAAAATGGTAAATGTTGGAGTTGAATACCTAAAATTGGCTTTAAAGGTCAATTTGGCCAATTTAGAGACCCGGAAACAAAACTCGACACATAAAGTTGGGGTTTTCCTTTACGTGTAGATCGTGTAGATCTTGAAAACATAAGCAATTTTTCTTAGTACCATATACACCAATGTCTTAAGGGAACCGAGATAAAGGGCTCTGCAACATCAAAAATATCTGAATACCGTCCTGTAGCCGCGACATCACCGACTGGTACAAGGTCACTGGCTCAATCCGACGACAGAACTGGGTCGGGGTCAGTGTGTCAGGTCAGTATGCAACCTTCAACCGACGGTTACGGTCACGCGTGTAGAGGTAATCGCGTAGACCAGACTCCCTCAACAAGCACTAGAGACGTGGCTAGAGAAGTGCGAGTATCAAAAACTAAAGTGTGGCAAACGCTGCGTGAAGAGGGGCTCTATCCGTTTCACGTCCAACGTGTACAAGCCCTTCAACCTGACGATTTTCCAGCAAGAGTGCGGTTTTGTGAGTGGTTGTTGCATCAACATGACAATAATCCGGACTTTTTGAAGTGCATATTGGTGACAGACGAATCTACGTTCACGAGTAATGGGGTGAATAACTTTCGCAACACTCATGTTTGGTCAGTAGAAAATCCGCACGCTGTCCGTCGGGCACATTTTCAACAAACATTTTCGGTGAATGTTTGGGCTGGCATGGTAAACGGTATGCTCATTGGACCATTTATTCTCCCACATCGATTGGACGGGATGCAATACCTAGACCTTTTACGCAACATTTTGCCTTCCTTGTTAGAAGATGTGCCATTAAGTGTAAGACAATCAATGTGGTTTCTGCGTCTGCTCGGTAGCGCATCAGGTGATTTCATTTTCTGTTGGAGCGGTATGATTTCGGGCAGAGACGTACTTAGCCCTTCTCGTCGACTGGAGAGTGAGTACTTTTTCCTTTATTTTTTTTACTTGGTCGCCCTCGTTTCACTACACATTACCTTTGTTATTTCAAGGGTAGTTGTTTCTGAAAAGGAAAACCCCAACTTTGCGGACACCCTGTATAGAGCGATGCGATGGGTTGATCCTTCTCCTTTATTAAAAAAAATACACTTTTTGTTTCGGAAGGAATTCGAATTGACTGCCCAATAAAACAATGAAAAGTTCCGAATAAAATCACTTTTTATTAAAATATCTGTCAAACAAATCAGATCGCCATTTGAAGCCTATTTATTAGTTCTTTGAACAATTTTATTTCGAAATATATAATATAGATCATGATGTTTTCCAGGGACAGGACTTGCGAGAAAATAGAAAAGTTGCCAAAACGCTAAGATTCACATTTTTTTCTGAACCTACAAACTTTGAGCGCGTCTCCAGGCTGTTCGGCCTAGCTCTTTGAAATCTTACAAAGCTTTATGCTTCCATAGGTAATCTCCATGAAAAAAAAACGTATTTAATAATGGTCCCTAAGGGAATTGCACACTGCGGAAACCGATTCGTAACGCAGCTGTTATGCGCCCTTGTACATACACACATTCCCTGAAAATACATCTAACTCAGACTGTCAACATTGTAGATTTATCTTAAAGTTTTATGTCAGATCACACGCCCATGTCAAGCAAGTTACCATACTGACAGTTGCACGCATACATGTATAAGGCTGATACGTTGACGGGAAAATTTACGCGGCGGTGAGACAGTATGACCAAAAAAGTATCACTTTGGGCTCATACAAACGTCCGCGAATAGACGCCGATTGCCTATATATGGGAGGAACATGTATGTGTGAAAGTAATTCATTTTGTTTGACTATGAGCTGCCAAAAACCTTGATAAGCCATATCGATTAAAAACTGAGGAGCGGGGGTGGCTGAAGCATGTTCAGGAACCTAAGCCTGAGATCAAATGGGTCTTATGACAATTGAACAGAGGAGTATGGCGTACGTCCAGAGTTTGGCTTACGTCTCACAATTCAGGTCTAACAAGGTAATTTTTAGACCAAGATATAGCAATATATAAAACTCTCTTGGGGAAAAATGGTTAACTTGGACTTCTAGGGGGGCTCTAAATCCGCCACAGAACCCTTACTAGTCGTAGGATAATACATACTACGGGTTCGATTACTTCACAGCTAGTGTTTGTTATGATCATGTAGTAATTTATCTCTATGATAAGGCACGAACCATGGTAAGGGATATTACATGTGAACTAAGATATGTTCACTGCATAAAGGAAAACTGGTAGCTATACAACCATTTGATCATTTCTTGCTTTGTAGTTGTATGAGACCGGATATAAGACCAGAATGATAATTTTTTAAGTAAATCGTGTATTTTGTGTAGCTCTGTTTGGGATTACCGTTGTTCTTTGAGTAAGTGATTCAATAAGAATATTACTGCCTTCATATAGTTGACCATAGCACATTATACCATTATACATCTCGAGCGATACCGATGGTGTACCATCTTTCCCACAATCAAAAATCCGTTGTATCATTACAAACCACTCCTTATTATGCTTTGCAATTTTAATACTTTTGGCAACATACTATATATGACTTGTTCTACGCCTATACCAAAAGCCGTCTTAAGCCACCCTGGAAAAAGCTAGCTGGTGGTACCGCCTCCATCGACTGCTACTTGTCTACCATCTTGTTTTTGCTTGATAATGTTGTTAAATAGACCTAAAGTGACCCTTTGGCAGACTTGTATCGCTACCCGATAATCGGTACTGAAGCATTCCTTAGCGCGTGTGCATCAATCAGGAAGAAATTGTATACTGGGGACAACAACCTCCGGAACAAGCATTTGCCACGGTCCCGCTCTGTAGGGGGTAATATATATTGCGGCGTCCGCTTCAAAATGGTGCTTTTAATTACCGTAGTCACCCCTATGTTATAGGTATCAAATTAAAGGAGTTTATGAGAGAAACATAACTAGCAATGTTTCGTCATTCTAAATTCCCTGTTTTGGATGAGAAAGATCTAGCTCACCCTCTTGGCAAGACACAGCTTTACAACAATTGTTCCTTTGTGATTTTGAGTTAGCCAGTGCATACCTGAATTACCCGCTAGTACCGCTACTGTTAAACGGGTACTTGATTTGACCTTTGGTAGCATAGGAATATTAGCTTTTATTGGAAAAATTGTTAGGAAATCGGTATAAAAACAAACGTTTATTTATTTTATCATCTCCTTGATAGCTCCCGCGTATTTATATATTTAAATCATCTCAGATAAACTATAACGTCGACCAGTTGAAGATAAAATGTGTATGTTAGGTTAGACTTTCATATCCAGATGACTTTCACTCGTCGGAAGATATCTATTATTAAACAATCAATGCCAGTCAGTTATAATGTGATACAATGTAGAGAGAATGCCTGATAATTTGAATTTTACTATATTATATTCCTATTTCGAGAGTGCCAGTCTGTTAGGGTGTAGTGGAGAAGTAAGTTTGTTTTTAATAATAATTCTTTTTGCCTTTTGTAATATTACTTCATCACACAAAAGTGTACAATGTTATGAGGTGCAGTTGCAAATAAAGACGATAGTATAATTCACTACATGTGCAATACTAAGACTCATTGGCGTCGCTGGGTTATCCAGATAGGGAACAGAAATGAACTGTTTATTGGAATCTCATTCGCTCCCGTCAAAACATACGCCAGCGTGCGACGTTCAGATTCCTGTGTTGCTATTGGTTAGCAGGCGATGAGTGCATGCTCCGCCAGTGACGAGCATGAAGCGGCGATCGAATGCTTATATTTGCTTCAAACAGTTTTTTTGACGTTTAAGATGTACATAAAAAATTATGTTACTGATTTCCGTCGCGTTAACAGATAGTTTTTGCAACCATAAATACCACACACGTAAACTTTAACGTCATCCTGTTTTGACATTTGTCACATGAATCGTTGGCATACATATCAATATAACATTGTAGCTAATGTTTATGTATGCAGTCTCTGTGAATGCAAAACTCATTACTCTATCTGCCGTTTAACCCAGTAGAATTGTGAAAGCGCCATTCACTTTATTAATAATAGAGCGAATATAAGATTTAATGAAAATCAAAATTCCAGAGTCGTTTTCCGACGTGAGAAGGCGTAGGGCTAGACCATATATAACAAACAAACGCGTGGAATAAGATTGAGTGAAATGCAAACGGTATTTCTTTTTTCAATTTTTGAGATTCCTGGCCATTATCTTGAAGGTGAGATAAATGAAATACTACAAGTATCATGTGGCATGCCACACATTTGGCTTGTCCTTCGAGATTCGGATAATGGTACCATTTGGGTCAACGAATTTCACCAATACTTGAATATGGGAGATGTTTTTTCTGCATCTACTTTATTCTTATGAACTTTGGTATTAGTGGTAGCTATATCGTAATATTTGACGTGTTTATGTCGAACTCAATATTTACCTATAGATAAAATGCGATACCATTATTGTTATTAATGACTTTGGTATCTAATTCGAAATGTTAGTGAATTAATTTTCATAATGTTTTGAATCATTAGAGATATCAGTATATCGATTCTTACTGGTATTACCAAGTGAAATTCAGAATTTGAAGGTAATTCGTGTTATACTATGCAAATATTCTATTGCCTATAGATTGGTTCTATAAATATTCTTTCATCCACTATGTGGCATTGATTTTATAGGGGGCACGCCGAATTTTGAATTTATAATTATATAAAAATATATTAGGTCTGCAGATGTTTTGGCGCTATGATGTATCGATGTTGCTCATATAAATCATATACACCTACTTTTCAAGATTGACGCAGTTTTTCCTACCTTTCCTGCTCGCGGAATTTGTACTTTGAAAGAGAGATTCAAATCCTTCTCATTTCCCATTTGAAAAATTAGCATTTGATTTTTAATTCGGATATTGATAATAAGTGGCCATAAAGATGAAGTCAAACTGTTAACACAAAAATGCTATTTTTCACATCTGATAAAACTATACCGTTGTAAAACTTTTTACGTTACAATAAATTCTCCCCGTCATAACTTTTTCGAGGAATTTTGAGTTTGAAGTTTGGACTGGTGGTTTGAAACTTCCCGCTCATAGCTAAATGTGAGGATACTCGATATATATTTTTAGAAACAATCTTTTATCATTTTTTTTTAAATACCCCATCGACTGATATTTCTAGAAAACATATTCTGTTAAATGTAAGCCCTACGAAATACTGCGTTAAAGTAAATATTCTAACAGCAGCATTAAAATAATAATTCAAGATACATTCATGTGATACCGACATGCCGTGTCCCTGATATTTCTTACGGCTACATGATTCATGAATTACAATACATGAATAATTGAACATTTTGTTGCCTATTGATCCACAAATGGAAAAGTGACCGTTTTGAACAAATAATGATGATGATCGTGAAGAGCTTAATTAATGCCTGTATATACCTTTTTCCGCCTAAGCTCCGCTTACAAAAGGTCTGCTCAATAATTAATGTCAGCTTATTATTGCAAGCTATGCACCGTAAAAGGTAAAGCCAAGCTTAGGTAAGTCTGTGATACACTTGACAACAGCGCGATACGTTAAAAAACAGAATGTACAGTAAGTGAAAAATAAAAACGATTGTATTATAAGTATTCGTATTTGGAAATAATGTCACCGAAAATATAATACAGTAGTAATTTGTGTATTGCGAAAAGTCCTTCGAAGAAGGATAGATCTGCATGACCAGCCGTGGACAATGGTAAAAGGGTAGTATAATAACCAACATAAAGTGGGCAGCGTTTTATCACTTATCGGGGTACTGTATTCATTAACAATTCCGTGATAGAAAAGTCGCTGCTTGGGTCGTTCTCATTATAAATAAAAAAAAGTGAGGGAGTATATTCGTCATCCATCAGTCACATCACTAAAGGCGAAGTTAATTTTATGATCACATATTTCATATGAAAAACCTAGGAATATTTACTGTTTTAGCGAAAAAGGCTGCACTCAAACTTATTTCAGAAACGTCGATAGCTACTAGAAAAAGCCTCTTGATAGTTTTCATACGTTGATGCAGCCACGTAAGAGGAGGAGGTAATCTTCGGTGTTGTAGCACACCCAATATTACACAGAACAAAGCAGGGAACAAAGTCACCCTAAATGAATGATTCTTGATACACTGTTGCTTAAAAAAACAGGATATGTCAAAAAAATCATTGTGTTAGATAAAATATATATCGCAATTTATATTTCCAGGCATTATTTTTCCTCTGCGGGCTGTTGACTGGTTGTTACTGTTGTTGCTGCCTGTGTTGTTGCTGTAACTGCTGTTGCGGAAAATGCAAACCGAGGCCACCAGAGGACACCGGCGACTATCACACGTTGAACGTAAGTCTTGTGTTACGCACCCTCACATTGCACAGGTGTTACGACTTACAAAAAAGCATGCTTTGAAAAAATTAACTGTATATACATATATGAGTTTTTTCATTCATTGCTTTAATTAGTTCTAAAGAAGCACTGATTTATAACTTTGATGGAGCTGTTTATGACAGTCTTATCAACACTATGTAGGAGCTACACTCTTGGGTGGTAAATACCTTAATATTCCTATTGCACATGTATTGCTTGGAAAACTCTAAGCAACTTTTAATCATTGAGTGTACTTACCTCAGTCGCTGCAAGTTTATTTGGTATTTATTTAAGGGATCATATGTCACATTATTTCATGCATGATTTTTATAAATATAAACCAAAGAAGTAATGCATTTGTATGCTATGCGCTATTTTTATTCTAACTGCGATGTTGCACTTTTTCTCAAAATTTTGTGAAGTACATCTTTAAAAGCAGGTAAGTTATAGTGAAACAATAAACATTTTTGTTTGGTAACTGATCAGACAAAGTGTGGCACGCTTGGTGGTGGCAGGTACAGTATTTCAATAATAGTTGGAAACGGGTATCTTAAATTATGTCTAGAAAATGGTAAAATAACACATTATAAAATCATGTGTGTTTCAAAATAGTGTGTAGTTTTTTGAATAACCACAAGTTTAATTTGAGATGCCTGTATTACATCACATCTCAGTTTTAGGAACTTCCATCACATACTTTTCTGTTTTGTATCTATGCTTTTCACTTAGAGAAACAGCTCTTGATCAGGGCCGGATTTTTGTTCTCAAAAGCGATACGTTATCAATGCCATGTGTCGTTTATGACGTCCTGGAGGTTTAGTTTAAAAGTGTTGGACAACAGTTTGAAATACAGGATACCACTACTAACATAGCTGCAATTCTATACATGCTTTGATAGTAGGAAAAATGAAAAGGCGGATTTACGAATCAAGGAAGGGATAGCAGGTCCGATTCATGCTGTTAAACTTCGACCTCACCTCAGTCGTTGTGTTACGGGAATCCGCACTTTGAGGTAGTACTGACTATGACGTCATACAAGACATGGCTATGGAACCATGTACCATATTATTGGAGAACGAAAACGCTGACTCAGATGTTACAGATGTGAAAATACTTAATTGACATACATATTCTGTGTATACATATATCACGTAATTTGTTTCTAATGTGTATGTATGTTTAAAAAAAGAATGTCATACTAACACTCCATATAGTTCAGTGTAGCATGCACTAGGTTAATTATAAGGTTTCCCGTTGCGAGATCTGAGAGAACGACATTTTTTTCGATAACAATTTTAAGTTCATTTTGTTGTGATTCATTGTATTATTCATGCTGTAAATTATTTTTACGTGTCTCTTATCAGCTTTCACCGATATAGTCTTTGTTTTCATGAATCATCAAAGTCTATTATACCCGACATCACGGCAATGTTCTCGTCTACTTCTAACCCGATTAAACAGACCGAATATGGCATATGGCCTAATACAGTCTAAAATAAGTATTCTTCTCATATATTGTATTTTATAAAATCATTGCATTGGCGAAAACAACAAAAAACAAAAATATAGAAATCCACCAAATTAAGACAAGTTCTTTATGCTTTTGAGTCGTTGGCTAATAAAAGTAGTCTGTAGTCATTCAAAATCCTGTAAACCACTGCTCGTACAGGAAAATATGTAAGAAGTTTAAAATGTGCATTCCTGGAACTGGTAGTAGTAGTACTAACCTGCGAAGGTGCGTGAAGATGTGTTATCAGAAGGAATGATTAAAAAATGGGCAAACAGTTGCCATGATACTCATTAGTGTAACTAAGTTTTGAATATCATCGGACTCCGACTTAGTTTACTTATCATACATACACTGAGAACCAAATATGTCTGACGGCTTGATCTCAATGTGTACCAGAGAGAAGTGGGTATAGACACATGTGTTAGAAAGAGATAGAAGCCGGCTGGATAGCGAAGCTCATCACCGCAATGCCTAACGACGCTGACGCGGCAATGTGCCGCGATGCCAATATGTTGCACCAGTTTCTTCAATTAAAATACATATTGAAAATATGCCTTAGTTTATTCTTTACGCCCAAATAATCGTTTTATTTTGAGCGTACACATTTTTGGATTGTGTCGAATCTATTTAGGATTGATTCCCGATCGGTCCTAACGGTGCTCCATTTTAGATAGAAAAGAAAGGTCAGGATCCTCATAAATTCTGCAACATTGCATCATTGGTTCGTTTGATAACATCGCATCTTGCACGTTCCAAGGCAAGGTTTTCACCACCATTGTCATAGTTCAGCAATTTTGGTCAGTACCCATCTAGCGCTCGTAGGGGAGTGTCTTCCTGCTTCGAAATGGATTTCACCTGCGTACACACATGGAGTGATAATTTGCATTGCGTAACATCATTTGTTACATTTTCCGAACCCAACGCTGTCACAAAATGTAACAATAACTCAGGATGTGTTGATTTTATCAACATCAAAGATAATTCTAAAATAAATCAAAACACTAAGTGGCATCAAAATTAAAATAAATAAATCTAATCGAAATGAAAACAAAATATTAAATTCGATAGGTCAAAACAAAATCAATAGCTAGCAGACCCCTCTGCATTCTAACAGAATCATCAGCCATTTAGCGGCACGGCTATTAAACGGGAACTGCGACGGTTCCGACTAATAGCAGCGATTCGCGATTTACAGTGGTTCGATTATGGTGCGATAGATGGCGCTTCGCGCTATCTCATGCTGATTAAATTCAATGTTCAAACAGACGTCCTTGGGTTTGACAGTAACCTGCCCTATTGTAGAAGCCTGTGCGAACTTTTTTTGGTGTAACCATATTGAAAATGTGGTGATGACCTTCGCTCTTCAGCTGGCTTTTATCTCGTTCTAACATGTGTTGATACATACTTCTTGCGCATCTCTCTCGTACAATCATTGAACTCAAGCTGTCAGACAAATTTGATTTTCCCTGTATAGAGGGTGTTTAATAACTACGGTACGAAACTTCAGAGGATGATTCGTTAGGTCATTTTAAGAATAAAAGTAGCTATCAACAACCGGTGTTGCTTCGTTTCAGGATATTGAAGTTTAAAAAAAAACGATATAAATTATCATAAATATCCTTAAACCGAATTGATTGAAATTTGGTGCAATTATTTGAAGTAAAAATAATAATAATTTCTTTGAATATGGCGAGATACGAGGGATGTCTTTTAAGTTTTGCATATGGAAATAAAACAACACGGTAGGTAGTTTTAAATGACTTTATTGTTTTTCGAAGTATTCTCCACGAAGATTAATACACATCTGCATGCGCTCGAACTAATTTTCGAAGCACTTATTCCACTCGTTTGCTGGCAGATCCAAAACGGAATTTTTGAATGCGTCAACTGCTTCTTCTGGTGACTGGAACCTTTCACCACGCAGTGTGTTTTTAATTTTCGGGAAAGTAAAGAAATCGTTAGGTCTTAGATCGGGACTATATGGAGGATGGTCCAATAATTCTACGTTTTCTTCCGTTGAATACTGCCTTGTTTATTGGGCTGTGTGCGAGCTTGCATTGTCTTGGTGGAGGATGATTCTTCTTTCGGGGTTGATTTTTCGAAGCTCGGTGATGACTTTTGGCAAACAAATGGTGGTATACCAATCCGCAGTAACAGTTCTTTGCTCATTAAGAGGAATTGTTGCAATATGACCCGCTTTTGACACAAATGTCGCGACCATCTTTTTCGAAACACTTCGAGAACGGATGACTTTTGTTGGCTTTTCTTCACCTTGGAACACCCAAACAGCCGACTGTCGTTTATTTTCTGGTTCATAACAGTAAATCCACCATTCATAACCACTAACAATGCTGTACACATTTTTTGAGTTTCCGGAATTGAAACGGTAAAGCGTTTTTTGACACCAATTAACCCTGGCTGCTTTCTGCTCTTCAGTCAACAGGTGGGGTATCCAACAAGAAACTAATTTTCTTACTCCTAATTCTTCATGTAAAATTTTTTGAATTGAGGTCTTTGAGATTTTCAAGGACGCCTCAATCTCACGATATGTCACATGTATATCTTCAATTATGATTTTGCGCACAGCATCGACGTTTTCCTGGGTGACTGCCGTTTTTGGTGCACCCACCCTGGGATCGTCACTAAGACTCACCCGTCCACGTTTGAATTTTCCATACCAACGGGAAATTGTCGACTGATGTGGCGCTTCGTTGCCGAAAACGGACAGTAACTCAGCAAGGCATTCTTGTTGCGATAATTGTCTCTGAAAGTTGTAATACATTATGGCGCGAAAATGTTCTCGGTTGAGTTCCATTTTTCTAATGACTTGGTGACACTTAAAAATTCACTGTAGTGAGAACACTGCACGTATTGTTGTGAAACTTTGAATTTAAGTTCACTAAAGAGTGAGGTTAAGATTCAGTATTGACGTTCGATGCGCGCCGCCTACTATGTTTCTATATGCAAAACTTAAAAGACATCCCTCGTAACAGCCATATTTTTGAGAATAGAGTGCGTCAAGGAAATTTTTGTAGTTTTATATTTTTTTAGATTATGCATCTTTGTATACTACGTTTTGGTCTCCAGTGTTTTGTTTATATCTAGCTTCGTTTCCGAGAAATAAAAATAATAATCACTTTATCCTACTCTAAAAACTGTCCATGGACAACATAAAACAAGAACCATGAAAAATTAAACAACTTCGACCTTATTACTTCAAATAACTACACCAAATTTCCCCCAAATTGGTTTAGGGATATTGATGATCATGCATAAATACCGTTTTTTAAGCTTCAACGCCTTGTATCTTAGATACGAAGCAACTACGGACATGTGTTGGTAGGAACTTTTTTCTTAAAGTGACCTAATGAAACATCCTCTTAAGTTTTTTACCGTAGTTAGGAAACACCCTCTATATTTCCAATAATAAATAACGGACCTGTAAGCTCTGCAACTGATATATGCCGACTTTATATTTAGCTTAAGAGTCTTATGCATTATCTCACGACAAATCTGTAACTGACGATGGATCTTTCAAGGGGAAATGGCATTATAATTGAAATTGACGAAGTTTTGATCAAAGTTATATAAACGTGTGCGTCAGCAGCTCATTTCTGGATAAGATGACTTCTATTTAGTTAATATCATTAGGATATTCAGCTGTGCAAAACATTCAACAGTTGATTATGCTTTGTTCTCGATGTAAAGATAACTTACTGTTTTAGAATATCCACTTATTTCGTATAGCAATATATGTGAAGGTCGGAAGTGGATCAGAAAAAAATTACAGGGCATAAAAAATTTGGATAGGATAGCCCTTTGATCTCGGTGATAATTGAAGGGTTTTTTGCAAAAACAGCTCCCTCATTACGTAACTTAAAAAGGCACATTCTATCGATTTTGTTGACATTATATACGCTGTGTTACGTAATACCTCTGCCGGTCAGCTCCACCAAAAATACTCCTGAAGGTTTATACAATTTGTATCATAGAAATTTCATTCAAAACTACAATATAAGTTTCGGACACCCTAGAACAGACATCTGCCAGATATGCGTCAAACTAGAGAACTGCATTGTAGTTGAGGTAGAGTCTGGAGCAAATGCTACACTGCAACTAGAAAAATCTGTCTGACAAAAAATTTACACAGGCCAGAAAGGAAGACTGTTGAAGCTCTGATGAGGATTTTTGTATGAAGTAATCCTGCTGTTTTGTTATGGGCCACTGTGCGTAGCGCAGGAAGTATTGCAATCGCGAAAATTTTAGAAAATGCGATATCATGTTTTTTGGATGTTATATGACATGTGCATTGCGAAAAATTATGTCACTCATTTCTTGTCTGTCTGTTTCTCCGTAAATCATTGGCCCGTCTACAACTTGGAGATTTGGATGAAATTTTTGCACTAGGTTACTACTAGGCTAAGGATGGAAAGCGTTGTAGCTTTTGAAAATCGGTCCAGTGGTGGCGGAGAAAAAAGTCAAACATGAAAAAAAATAAAAATCGATCAGACATTGTTTTTTGACGTTTTAGTTTAGAGGATCATCATTTTTGAAAAAAAAATAGGGGTTAAAATTAGGGGTGGGTTTGGTGGAAGGTATTTCCCAATTTTTTATATTGCTATATTTATACGCTCCCAGACCCGATAATTCTATGAACCTATTAGCCATATTTAACACATCAAAGGTTTTCTCATATATTTGTCGTTAAAAGTTAGATTTTTTTATGTGCGTCTCCTTCTGCACCCGGCGTAACGAGCTGCTGCATATCTCAATTTTTTATGTTATTAGATTCAAACGCTTCCAGCCCCGATAATTCTGAGCACTTATCAACCATATTTCACACATCATATGTTTCATGATATGAGAAATGTTTTCGATATGCGTCTCAGCACCCAGCGTAACGATCTACTTGATTGTTCTGCTCGTACTGCAACGGTGCGTCGTTGGGTGCTGCCGCATCTGACGACAACCCCTTACTTCTGTAACGGTAGGGCATGGTAGGAATGTCAATGGATTTATGGACCTGTATGACTGGCTTGATCGGTTCAGGGTTTAACCTGTGCTAAACTTAATAATTTATGAACTGTTGGCGTCATAGCGTAGGAAGTGCAGAGTCAACCTACTTGACGGCATTTTTTTTATTGCACATGATGAAAAAAACTATAGCGCACGTCTTTTTTCCATCAGAAATCTCTATCAGTATCCATTACATTATCTTAAAAGTATACAGAGTGTTTGGTACATACTTTTGTTTGGTTAGTTTTTTTACTTAAAGTTTTTGTGGAAGCTGTCAAATTATAAACGATGGAGCTAACCGGTTTTTGCGCTACACCCTTCAATTAGATTAACAATCTTGGTTGATTATTACGTTATTAAATTATTTGCTATCTGAGATTTAAAATTGTTTTTCTCTATTTCTGGTTATTCTGTCGATTTTCCTAGATGGTTTATTAAAATAAACCTAAAAGATGTAAGATTCAATTAACATGTAATTTGAAACAAAAATGAATGGTGATAGAAGCGTTCTAATTCTAACAAATAAATAAGTAAAATCCTCTGCAAAATGGTACCTATCCTGTTTCTTGAATTGAAAAGTTATTTTTTTCAATATTACCTTTTTCTTTTGATACACCATTTCATTTTCCCACTCTCCCTCACATTATTATCGCCCGTTGGTGGTTCTGAAATGTAGTGATGTTTTCAGCGAGATCAGGGTACCAGTTCCGATCATGGACCAATCACAATGCAGCCAGGTAAAGGGGTAAGTACTCACTGTATTGAAATAGAACGCTCAATGGTCTCCAGCGAATCACCTACCTTGCTTGACTCCATTTTATTTTCGGTTTTAATTGTTTTGCTTACAAGTTGCATGCGAATAACACCGTCATAGATGCCTCATATATAGACATTATTTTTAAATATATTTGATATGTCAGATAGGTCATAGTCGAGTTTTCTTTTGAGGATTTTTTCTGTAATACTCTTCAAAATCTTTATTACGGATTTCATGTTGTTACCTGTATTATATAATTTTGATGCATGTAAATTAAGGGAGGTAATGTGAGAGATTTAAATTTAAATCGACGATGATCTTTTGATGTCGAGATGAAGGAATAAACTAACACGTCTTGTAACAATGGCTAATGATTAATGGATAGTTTGTACTGATTGAAACGTTTACTACAGTAAAGAAGATCTGTCAGTACATTTGGTTTTATTGGCCAGATAAGCATAGGGGATTATCGATACGTAAACCACAGGATAATTTTTAGATGTGTTCGAACTCATTTCGAAGAAAACTGCTTGGGATAATTTCAACTGAAATTTTCACCTACAAACACCTGTTGATAATGGTATTGTTGCGAGCAACGAATTCAGACTAGGTAGAAGGAGCCAGTCAAGGATTTGTTTGTTTTTCAATTCTCATAGTCTGTAGAAAGGATCAAAGTGCATACTACAAATGCACTTGACCTAAGTTAACTTTTCAACAGTTCTGTCATTAAATTCATTATTTTTTAAAAGTGCGTGTGTTTGTAGATAATTGTGCAAAGAGCAGCACAAGCCTAATGAAGGTAGATGTTTCCACCAGTGAGTATTATTATTGTATTGATACAACACGGTCACTTTGGTAGGCTTTGGTAGTCAAATGAGTCAAAAGTATATACTAAAACTACACGATTTTGTCGGCAAACAATGCAATCTAAACATATAGGCTTGGCTGTTTCTAATCTGCTCGAATTCGTTGCACGAAGTTAACTATGCTGCCACGGAGACATCTTGAAAGTCAAGCCTGGTCACAAGGTACTTGAATGGAGAATGACCTCCTTAGTAATACATACAACCCTGTTTTATAAAGTCTTTCCCTGTTGATATAAACTGCCTTAGAAACCGTGGATTCATTGTGTGTTGCATCGTTTGGGAAGCATATACCCACTTGTCTCTTGATTTCACATATTTATTTTTGTTGGGGATTTTTTAAGTTGATCCCTGCGTGAATTGGAAGTGTTAAGGCATTCTACTAGCCTCATTTTTTGTTTGTTGCAATTCATCGATAGTGTACAACATACTCCCATTTTGTGTTCTAGGATGACGGATCAGACGATGACCGAGGCGGCGGTTCCCCTCCAGTTACTAGCCAGCCGTCCCCCAATAAAAAGCCTCCCAGCGCCCCCGTGTACGCCATGCCTCCTCCCCCGCAGCAACAAGGGGAGAACGCGGCGCTCAACCAGGGTGACGTACCAGTATACACACCAGGTTAGTCCGAATTCTCGTACTTATAATTCAGGAAGTATCTGTGTATCTGCTCAGAAAAATATTCTGATTTTTTGCATAATCTTAATCAAGGAATCGATATGTTACCGGACTCCAAATTGCGTTAAAAGTTTTTTAATCAAATTCCAATGTTTTTTTTTTCGTTCAGGACAACCTTTTTTAGGTTTTCTTTTGTTCATCCTGAGCAAAAAAGTTTCTTAATGAGCTTTTTTACAAACTTGATAGTTTTCGAGTTATGACTTAATATTTGAAAAAGTACAAAATGTGACGTGGTCGACCCCGAAAAAGAAAATGAAAACACGGAAATGTTTATTTTGCCAAAGTTCCTAAATACTCTTCAAACTTCCATTAACAAAATCCCAGAACATTTTAGGTGGTGTTGTTTTGTAAATAATCGTATTTGACTTTTTAGTTGTAAAATGTATTCCTTAGGACCCCATTTTGCCTTAACTCAGCAAACTATTGATTGATATTTGCATATTTGCAACTTCAATATCAAGGGCAACTTTTTCCCCACTGCAAGAAAGTGATTGGAAGTCATTTTAGGAATAGTTGAACGATCCAGCTCGATATTGGAACATAAATCAAGACTCAAGTCTGTCGACAGTTCAAGTGTAGATTCAAGCTATAGTTTATTGTTGGAAAATACTGCTTCCAAAACTATGAGAAAGTCTAGATCTAGAATAGAAACACATCGGAGCGATAGTTATACTAGAATCAGCCGTAGGTCACAGTCTAAGAAACGCTGTACTATATTGTAATATTTCTAGTCTCGATGTAAAATATCTTGTAGATTAAATTTGGAGAGAGAATAAGAAGCATTGAATATTTGTTTTATTTCAATAAAATCAAGAGAGTTGATATTACAGTCCAATTTAATGTTGTAGATCTGTTCCACAATCAATAGAATGGACAAATGGCATGAAAATGGTGATGGTTGTTGTCCACATCAACGCATTTTTAGGGCTCTGATACAAACAAAATCAGTTAATGTGCAAATATGTTATAAGTGCTATACATTCACGAATAGTTAACGGCTAGTGGTGACGTCCGTCAACATGAGAATCTACCCTTACTAGAAGTAGGTCGGAATAGAACGGCTATGTTACTACTTAGGTCGGTATAACAAATATTCGGGCATGTCGGATATTGTATTTGTATTCAGGAAGCCACACTCATGAGTTGAAATATTTACGACATAGTAAATAGTTCTTACATTTTGACCTACTCAAAACAGTATGGTACCTAGATGTTAAGTATTGGGCAGTGCCTGGTAAAATCACCTCAGCATATTGGAAATTTGAATTAGTTTAGATTTTTATTTTGTGGAATCAGATTTGTCGAGTTCTCTCTTTAATATCACATTGTCATTATTCTTGGTATCCATTATTTTTTTGCTGCTGTCTTATATTTTATGTGCTTTGTTGTTTTTGGATTTTTTGGTAGAAATTAATTTTAGTAGATATAAGTATTTTATTTGAATTGCACCCATATCTGTATTGTCTCTTTATAAGTATTTTAAATCTAGTGAATCATATAAACTAACTTGAAACCAGATTCTACTCTCTACAGTCTGGTCTGTTGGTTTTATAATACTAATAATTTTGGTTCCATGGCTTCAGTCAGCACATCTATAGTTTAGTCAAAAAAAATTAATCATAGTATGATGTAATATAATCACAGACGGTGATACCTTGAAATCCGTTATTTCCAAACTATAGTATTTCTAGTAAAATATATTCGACAGTTTTATCACAGAAACTAAACACTCTAGATTGCGATCATTATTCTTGTGATAAGGTTTCTCGGAATTCTTATTGCTTGTTTGGAATGATATACCAATTCTTTGAGAATTCTGAAACGAAGTTGTATGATACACCCAGACGGTGACGATTTTTTTTTGTTTTAGATTTAAAATAAACGAAAGGAGTGAATAGTGAGAAAACATATTATTCACACAGACATATACGACAAAAACACCGAAGAAAAAATTGCGTCGGCGCGGTGAAGAAGTTTCCGATTCATCTTCTGATACCTAGTCAAAATCTCAATTATCTTAGTTTTTCGTCGGATAATAATTATAAAAGTTAAATATTATTATGTAAGGATAAAAACGATATTATCACGATCTATTGTCACGAGTTTGCGGTCGAGTTGATGCTTTTGTCAGGTTATTGTGAAAAACTTTCGAATTTCTAGGATCTATCTAAAATATGCAATCATGCTTTATGCCCGTATGCACCGTATATGGATAAGCTCGGCTTAAGGTTTCAGCGGGCTCAAGTTTCTATTTTTGTATGCATTCTGGCCTATACAGCACTAAACCACGCTTAGCGTTAAGTCTGTCATTTTGAGAGGCTTTTAATTCGGCGTTCGATTTGTGAGGTTAGTGTAACAATCAAGTCAGTTTTTCGCAAAAAAAGAACGCTCATCACGTTTTAGTATGTATTGGTGTAACTTTTTTAATGAAATTTTAATTGTAATAGACTTGCATCAGGAAGATATATTTACAACCTCATTAGTGCTTTATATAAACAGCATGTACAACGAAGGAATTGCTCCTCACACGGTCTTTCGACAATATTAAGTTTTGATTCTCCATGGTATAAAATTATAGAAGATGGATGTATTTGCTTGTCCCTAAACAAGATCTTGTATATGCATTAAACAACATACATGAGCCAGTGCGTATGAGCCAGTTAAATGTATAAAGGAAGGTTTATTACGTAAAAACCCATATATCAAAAAATCTGTAAAATATCAACTTGTGCACTAGGTACAAGTGGGCATAAGATGAATGTCAGCAAGTTCAAAGGTGACATTTTATAGGTAAACTTACATACATAATCTCAAAAAACATACATAATGTCATAAAAATAGATGTCACTTTCAGGTTACGGGTGCCAGCTTACTTAAGCCTAGCTTTAGTATTTACCGTGCGCAGCTTGGAATCTCAAGCTGAGATTAATTATTGAGCCTAGCCTAGCCTACGTATGTGGAGCTTAGGCGAACAGCAGTAGGCACAGGCATTAGAAATTCAACATTAAAGTCGTTTTTTCACATGAATTTGACGTTTTGCTGTGTTAGTATCGCTAACTCGTTACAGGATGTTATAGTAATTGGTTCGTCGAAAACTGGCTACCGTATTTTAAGTAGGAGTCACACGATGTTAGTTGTTGTAATGCGGTCGAATCACACTTTCATTAATTAAAGATATACTCCTATTATTCCAAAGTCCCAGCAGTTGGATTTCGACCATCCATACTTAATTTTAAGAAAATTGAATATATCTAGAAGGGATTGTTTTTAAAGTCATAAAAACAAGGTCTGGAGCATATCGTAACATTGCATTTTTTCAAGACTAGATGTGATTGCACTATTTTTTCACTTGAATTTATTTGACGGGTTTAATCTATCGATCTTTTTTTAGTAAACCAGACGAAACGAACGATTTTATGATCTGTAGTATCTAGGTTGCATAATGGAGGACTTTAAGCATACAATAATTTCTCTGTCGCGTTCCCGTCATACACATGATCCGTAATGATTATTTGGACACCTCTTTCTAGCTATTTTCGATATTCAAATTATCATGCCAGTTTCAAAATTATCATAGCGGTTCAAATGTGACAGCAAGGCGCCATCGAAGTTAATTTCAATGGTCGAAGTTCAGTTAGTTAGAATGAGTGCCCTGGTCTGAAAAATGAACTCCTATCATTTATGTATGAACATATAAACGTCCAATTTTTATGATGTATGCACAAAAAATTAAGTATGAAATATGGTTGCCAGTTCAATACCCTATCATTATATGAGTTTAATTTGTTCTGTACTATGCAATTCTGCTTATCTAAGTATGATATTTGTGGGTACATGCACTTCTGAAATCGATATCAGTATTTCTATTTATGTAATTTCAAGAAAGATATACAGGATGTACCAGAAATCGATGCAAAAAATGTGTCTCTTTAAATACCAAATAAAAAAGCATTATGCGCTGTTATACTTATTCTGGTTAATATACGTTGTACGTATTGTTTCTTTCGGTTTAGCGTATTGTATCTTAATCATAGGGTTTGAAAACACTGACAAGGAACTTTAATATTTCGATTTTAAAAAGAGGTTATTTTTTTTATGCTCGATTTTTGGTAATGCCTTCGTGAAAGTTTTATTTTTAATCGCTTCAATCTGTAAAATATAACTTATTCGTTTCTTATTATCGCACTTAACAATTTTAGGTAGAATTAGATCATTGGCAGCCTAAAATTGCTACGGAATCATGACATGTCCTATCAAATATTGATTGTCTGCTGACGATTTATTTTAAGGTAAAGTTGTAAAAGTAAATCCATATATTATACAGGATATTCATTGGAAGAGGGAAATATTTCAATCGCGGTTAGATGCCACTGGTACTTATACCCGAGATATAAGGTTTCGTTTTATCCAAAATCAATTCAATATTGCGTCGTTCTATCCACGGTTGAAATATTGCCCTCTCCAAGTGAAATGTGTAATTTATCTTTATGAATTATTGTCAATATACTGCATCAATTGTTAGTTTCCAAGCTATTTCAGAAGCAAAAATGTAACACTTGCTATATTATTTCGTTCTGATTGCAGTGATCACGTTAATAGTATGAATTTACCGTTGGTCATTCGTGTCACAATAACTGTTCCCAGCAAGTGGTAGAAATGATTTCGACATTCTGATCTGTATCACTTTTGTTACACTAATCAGTCTAACGGAATACATCAACTGATGCAGTTCTTTTACCTGGAACGGGTTATGTATGTTACTTCATCAAGACTGACTTTTTTATAGGACATGTCCAGTTTTTTCAGATTCTATAAAATAGGTATGAATCTACTGTTATAATCTTGGTTTTTGTTTTTTAAGAATTCCAAGCAGCTACGAAAGTGATATATACAACATATATGTTTATTTGAGCTCTTCCAAATCCCAATTCTATTGCTAGTTGGTTTGTCTTTAATAAGTACGTTGTTCGTGAATATGAACAAGCTGTGTTATACAACGATTTTTTAGCAATGGTGCTATTTTTCTTTATTCTTGTCAAACAAAGTGTTTTACTATATCATTCGTACACCATACAAGAATTAAAGCCTCTGCAAGAAATATCGCCTCGGCTCCAAGCAGTGTGACAAATCTACCATGTTATCTAATGAAAATATGCTTATAAGCATTTGAGACTACTTTTATGTGAGTTATTTTTTATTAAAGCTATGAATCCTATTTACGAACACGGACTTGCATTGTTATACAAGCAATGTTACTCTATTGAAATTGTCACTGTAGGCAAGAAAAATGTAATTTTAATATTTATTCAAGTACTATTGTTAAGTGAGTGTAATTTAAAAGAAGGTCTTAGCCTAGTTTGATTCTAGAAACAAAATCTGTGTATATTTACTGAAGATAAATATAAAGCTATTCTTAATCATAGGTTCAGCCTTTTTCTATGCTTAGTATTTAAGAATGTGGTAACATTTTCGAAATATGCAGGATCGATGAGTACCTACCTACTAGTTTACTAGTACATAAAATACCTAATTTGAGACGTACACTACCGCACAAATATTTTGGGACAGTAACTTTTTTGAGAGAAATTAAAATAAATAAGGCATATTATATGACACTGATTAATGATTACCATCTATAATACGACTATTCAAGCTAAAGATGCATAAGAATTAGTGAAACACCGCTTAAAAGAGAATAAATGTAAACATCTTTAGAGACTCTGATATTTTTATTAGTCCTTTGCATAAATCGGCCCAATTCCTGCCGCTGTTTACTTTTTTTTTAACTATGTATTATGTTCGGCGTAATATGGCACATAAACATTCTGGGTATCGATGAAACAAATTAAAAATTGTACGTAGTTTAGTATGAGGGACTGCCAATTGGCGATCGATTGCTGAAAGCCTGCATATCGGACGAACCACGGTGTCTCAAATTTCGAGGAAAAACAGAGAAACAGGCAGTGTCGTAGATCGTCCACGCTCTGGAAGACGGAGTTACAATTGTTCCTGAGGATAGGTTTATAGTAATAAGTAAGTGAAATAGACATTTAACTGCACCTGAACTTACACACAGCTTGAATAGAACTAGGGAAAACCCTGTACCCGTGTCCACGGTAAAAAGCCGCTTACAAAGGGCTAACCTTAGAGGATGTGTAGCAGCACGCAAACCACTCCTGGGAGGATTGGACCATTGACGATTGCAATCGAGTCCTTTGGTCGGACGAATCCAAATTTGAAAGGTTCGGATCTAGACGACGACACTTTGTACGCCGCCAACCCCATGAACGCATGGCTCCGCAATGTTTGCAGCCCACTGTTAAACATGGAGGTGCGAGTGTAATGGTTTGGGGATGTTTTGCCGCAATTATTTGAACCATCAGCAAAAACTTGGTGCAATAAAATCATGACGTAGCCTTCTCAGTCTCCAGATTTGTCTCCTATCGAGTATTTGTGGGATGAAAAAGAGCCTACTAGTGCTGCAGACTTGTGGGCTAAACTGCAGGAAGCGTAGGTGTCCTTGTCAGGAACTATTCTTGAAATTTTGATACGTCGGATGAGTCTTGTCTGTAATGCACTTATTCGAGCTCGTGGTGGACACTTCGATGAATCATGAATTGAAAGTAAATTTTGATAGAAATAAGTTACCAACTGATTAAGTTTTAGTGGAAAATAGTTTCCTTTTTATGTTTTTGATTAAACACACTCTGGTTTGATTTCCCTCAAATAATCTACAGTCCCAAAACTTTTGAGCGGTAGTGTGTGTGATTATTAATCCAGTACCTTTGTAACCCGACGGAGAGAAAAGCTACTTCTCATTGGAGTATTGGGATCAATAATGCTGACTTCTCAGGTTAATAGTGAAAAAACTTGGAAAAGAAATTATTTTATTATAACAGTTCTCATACAATTTGTTCACAGATACTGATACATAAAACACCAAAGATTAAAATTCATAAAAAACAATCAACCTTTATATTTGTTATGTACAAAAATAACTACGAATTTTTATATGTCCCTGTACGTACATATTCTTTACTCCTATAAAAAATCACAAGATTCACAACTACTGTAGTTAAAACATAATGGCAAAGTGCTTGTGATACAAAAGGTTAAGGATATATTTTCAATGTTATGATTATAATTGGCCACTAAGTCTTTTGTTCTACGTATTAACCGTACTGCTACGATATTCATGTGAAGCTGATTTAATAAATATGGATATGAGTGGCAAAGAAATGACATAGCAGAGCTGTGGTATAATATTCAGTGTAGTCCAGCAAGCCGTATTTATCAACAACCAAAAATGACTACAAAAGTACATTGGCACTGGTTTTCTAAGGAAGCTGAAATAATTCAAGGATGTGTATAGTTGCAGATTTCACTGGTAATTTATCACGCAAATGTTAAGCCTTATTTGTGAATATCTAGTTGCAGTAGTTTGATTTTGGGTTTCTCAAAGTGGTGTACACGTACCACTATGAGCGCGTTGATTAATCGCACTTATAATCTAATCATATTATCAAATTTCCCCGAAATAATTGTAAAGTCTGGTTTTATTGATACAAGTTGTTCAAAAGGGTATTTGAAACGTAAAAAGAACTAATAGTAAAAATGTTATGGCCGAAAATAGAGGCAAAATGCAGGTTTTGGCACTTTTTGGTAATGCGACGATAATTTCACGCAACTATTTGCAATTCTTCAAATTCGTAGGATTCATACTTCTAAATAACAACAAAGTTGGATTATACTGGTCAAGTAGTTCTTTGAGAATTTCTAATTGTCTATCCCAAACTACTTGTCTTCCGGCCATCATTACTAGTTCATTGAGTAATATACAGGGTTCGTTCAAAGAGCATTTAATAGTAATATACACGTGTTTACCTTGCCGATTTGAATCACAAACCATTCTGAAAGATAAATGTTATTTTTATGCGAAAAGGTTAAGTTTTTTTTTCTAAACAAATTCAAACATTTCGTATTTTTGAGTAATTGAACAAATGCGCTACGATATTCTAAAACCATACGTTACTGGTTACTATGCACGTTTTAAAACAAAGCGGATGTGTCTATCATCTTTTGTTGGGAATTACTCACAAATACGAAATGTTTGCATTTGTTTAGAAGAAAAAACGTAACCCATCCTTTTTTGCATAAAAATAATATTGTGACAAATAGTACTGTTGGCGCCATCTGTTGGACGAGTCTCCTACTCGCCAGAGCTTCATGGCCGATCTCTGCTTTTACGCGAACTACGACCGCACAAGCCGCTTGGCGGCGTCTGTCAGGACTGTGACAGTGGATCGCCTCTAGATCGACGCGAAGTGACCTCCAATATTCTAGACGTCGCTTTTTGGTTCACCAGACCTTTCTCGTAGCAGCAGAGCGGAGTGGAGTATAGTGCAGTCAATAGCGACATAAGAATTAGTCAGACATAAATAGTGGTGTAGATAAATGTTCTATCAAGTTAAATAAATTAGTGCCTTTCTTTTTGTGGAATAGTGTTTTAATCCACACCCAAAAGAACCCAGAAAAACGCTACAATATTTATCTTCCGGAATGGAATATCGCAAAGGTAAACTAGTGTATTTTGCTACAAAATGCCTTTTGAACTAACCCTGTATAATGATCAATAAACTAGTAGTGATGGCCGGATTGGGATAAACAATTAGAAATTCTCAAAAACTACTTGACCAATCTACTTCAATTTTGTTGTGGTTCCTTAGAAGTACGAATTTGGAGAATTTCAAATATCTGCGAGAAACCATCGTCGCATTACCAGCAAGTACCAAAACCTGCAGTTTGCCTCGGTTTTCGGCCATATCTTTTTTGCTATTAGTCGGATCTTTTTACGAGCGGTCTCATAAATACCTAAAAATCTTATATCAAGAGTTTTTTCTTTCGTGCCAACACTTTCGATTGAATCCCAAAAAACACGTTTTCTCATTCTTTGCTGCCGAATAAAAAGTTTTCCCACAGAAATTGGTGTACCCATTTTTGGCGTCCATGTTTTGAATACCAACTTGAACAAGTTGCAGCAATGAAACCAGGCTTTACAATTATTACCAGGGGTATTTCCTTCTAATATGATTGAACTATTAAGGTGAAAATGACCACAGAAACCGATTTTATTCATTAGGCTGAAATCAAGAGTAGGTATCCCGCTTCACTGTGGTCATAGAGGCATTAACAATTAACACTTAGCGGGGAATTCCATATTTCGCAGCGCACGTTGCAAGAAAAATATTCGGAGCTTTTACGAAAAGTGGAGAAATTACGTTTACTGTTCGTGACAGCTTATGGTCGGTTTTCACACTTGGTCATGATATAGACGAAATGCAAGAATTTGAACTATGAGTTTGAGAAACCCTGCTTAAAAAAATATGCCCGATAACGTGATGTTTTTTTTTTGTTCTAGTGTTGATCGTGGTTTTGGTAATGTACAGTTATCACAGATTACTTTGTGATGAATTTGACTTAACAAAGTAGTTTATATTTCTAAGCAAAAACGGCATGTATACAAATGTATAGCCTGGTATATATTATATATTCCTTACTCCTTTTGGCCTTGTACTTATATATTCTAGATTTGCCTCGTATTTCTTTCATCCATGAGCATTTACTGTGTGTCCCAATTCAAATATATACACGTTCTTCATATTAAATTGATTACTACTTCATTGTGTCATGTCTTCACATAGAAGCGTGTTCAATTCACTCAACCTGTTTTCTTTCTGCGCACTATCTTTAGCTCTTAACAACTCTTCTTTTTCTTTTTTCAAGTCTAGTCGACTGTGGTGATTCAGCTCGCTGAATTCCCAGTATCCTGTACCGTCGAACTGCAAGATGTGCGAGTGAAATTTCCTGGAAAAACAAATTTCGTTACCAATTTTTCGTTCACGTATTTTTACTATAGACGCAGAACATTGAGGATGCTGCTGAATTTTTCTTTATTTTTACAATACAGGTATGACTGTGGTGGAATTAAGTAATGTAGGGAGACAGGCAATCAAAGCAGCCCTTAGCCAGTAGCTGAAGCTGGTTGTTGGTAGCTAGCGTCACACCTTCCACATGAGTCCAGGAACAGATATAATGAAGCTGTTCCTAACAAGAAAAATCAATATGTTAGTTGGTTTTTCTAAACACTGAACCATACAGTTTGAATCCGTTTGATCCGTAATCTCGCTGCCAACTTCACTTCCCATTACAAAGTATCATCGGGGAGGGTTGAAAGATCAGTGACTTATCTTAACAGTTCGGCAGTCTGAAGGAGTGCATCAATAAGAAATATCTAAAATACCTCAGGCTTAAGCGCTTGATTAGTGTGTCTGCAAAATTATGCCTCCTTGAATAAGGCGGTGTAACCCGTTTTCAAGGCATCCAAAACCTGCATGGAAAATGGCACGAGTTCAAATGAGACTTTGTTGGTAATACAGGATCTATAACATCATTTACAATATCCAAGCTTTTTTATAAAATACTCACCATAAGGTTGGCCTATGCGTAATGGTCAACAAGGTAATTCCCATATCTATGGCTGCTTGGTATATGTGGCTTTCCACATCAATTGAAACTGCTGATGTACATTCGTCTAAAAGAGCGTATTTCGGTCTGGAAATAAGATAATGATTTCATTATATTGTTCGGTTGGAGGCAAAGGGTGTTTATAGGTTGTATATCAATCCTCAAATATATAATCAAGAAAATCTATGACAGTAACAGGATTAAAATAGAGAATGAGGAACTACTACTCTTACAGATAATAGACTTTGGGACTAGCTGGTTCTTTGACAGCTGTTAATTGAGCTGAGAGTCCCGGTAATTAGCTTTAAATTCAGCTTTTAAGTTAAAATCAAGTTAAAATAGACTGCGGTCGGGTTAGTAACAATTCCAGATAAAATTTCTGGCCTTTTTATATATATTTGCTTACATCATTTGTACTTAGCCCCAAAAGTGACGAAAGACCGAGACAAGTTTTTCCTTCCTTCACTTCGACTCTTAAGTCCTAGAAAATCCCGGAACTTTCGGAACCAGGATTTCCCAAGACCCTAGTTTGAAAAGAAGAACGATCAGAATTCAGTGCTGTGTAAAAAAACATCCGAATGTTTGAGAGCTCAAGCCAAGTCATTGCTGCTTGTTGCCAATACTAGTTCGTAAGTCTGCCACATCTGGTGCAAAGATAACGCGAAGAAAAAAGTGAAGAAAATGAAAAAGGCACATAATAAAAAGACAGCTCTCAAATTGTTTTCTGTAATGATGATTAGAAGTTTTGATGCCTGAATAGTTTCAATTAGATCTGGGGATAACGCTGACATAAAGGTTCATGGAATTTATTAAACAAAATTCTACTCACTTATGGTAAAATAACCTGGCTATCGCCATCCGTTGCTTTTCGCCACCAGACAGGATGTCCGTCCAGTCTTTCACTTCATGAAAGGTGTCTCTTTCCACGATGTGTTCCAAATGCACCATCCTCATTATCTTCCTCAGATCTTCCTCTGTCACCTGCTTGTTAATCATGTCCGCGTAGGTGTCAGGATAGATCACTTGATCTCTCAAATTGCCTTTTGAAAAACAGTTATTAAATTCATTTATAAAAATTGGGGAGACTTAAAATCATACGTTTCCAGTACTTAAGTTATCTTACTGTAATAACGTTAAGGACCAAAATGGAATAAAGAGCAACATGTCTTTGTGCTACTCTCTTCCATTTTGCTGCTTCGCTATAGAACAAAAAGTTGACGTTTGACAACGTTACCAAATCGATTTCGAAAATGAATACTAGGTTTCAATGCAGACAGATTGTTTTACAAATATTGAAAAAACTACAAAAAACTTTGCTCTCTATACGGTGACATATCATAGGCTGTTACCAAAATCGAAGAGATCAGCATAACATATCTTACACCGCTGAAATGGATATGCCGGGACCCGCGCGCACCGATTTTGCCGATACAAAGGAACGCCGAGTTAGCAGTGGAGTACGATGTGGTATGCTACTATATTTCGTATTGAAATATTCCTTATATGTAATCATATATGGGGCAGTGTCTGCTACCTCGCAATGTCACGTGCATTTTTGTAGTTTTGCTGGTGACAACACACTGTGCTTGAGTACGACGTCGGCACAAAGGTATCATTCACATCGTAGACGCGTAGGATACTAATATGATGCATGATTTCTGTATAGTGGGTTCGTCATCTAAGTGCAGCAATATTAATTAAAAAATATACTTACCTATGACCATATAAGGCCTTTGAGGAATATAGAACATGGAATTCTTGGGAGTATGCAGTTCGCCGCCATAAACGGGCCATAGGCCGCTGAGTATTCTGAACAAACTCGACTTGCCGCATCCATTGGGCCCAGTGATTAGCAGATGCTGGCCAGGCGTCAGGTGCAGACTCAAGGAGGGACAGACAATATCACAGTTAGGTGTCACTATCGGGACGTTTATCAGGATTATTTCGTGGTTCGTCGAGTAGATTAACTTGCCTGGAAATATGTATATGGAAAATGTATAAATTAAACTATGGGTAGGTAGGTCAACAGAGGTAACATACAGGGTGAGTTTTTAGTGCGGGATGTCAAAATATCTAAAAAGGTGTTTACATAAATATTGGCCAAATATGTTTCCTTAGAAAATGTAATCCTCTGTACAGGGCAACATATGGCAACACAACCGCCATTTCATAATCTATTCAGGGTTGCATGATGTACTTTATCTCATAAAAATCCGAGCGGTAATTTCCAAGTTGATGATGAGTGATACAGTTTTTCGTGATGAAGATGTCATATGACTTAAAAAAACTCTCATTTTAGAAATTTTTCGCGATTACAATACTTCCTCGCCAATGACGTGGGAAGTAAAACGGCTTTAAAATCGAGGAGATCGCGATTATGAGTACCTCTTTGCAGAACGACTTATCTACGCAATATTATATGAAATAGGGCCACCAAATTATCTGAATACCCTTTCTTAGTCCGTACATTCCGCCGCAACGCTTGGTTTGGCAGCACGAAACAGTAGACAAAATTCGTCCAAAATACGATTTGTACAGGTTTGCGCGCTTCGAAATTGACGCAGGGTGCTATAGAGCCACTTTTTCATTTTTTTTAACGAGGTTCTTTTTAAAAAAATTGCGAAGTTGAACAGAAAAAGTGCGCTCTTCAACCCATCATAAAACTTGTGCAATAACAAAATTTCAAAACGTGCTCCTATAGCACCCTGCGGAATTATCTTCTCAACATACTGAATGAATTTCATTCAAAAATATTGAAAAATGGAGTGTCAGTTTTGAAGCAGCGCAACCTTTGTAAATTGCTTGAAACTCACTGCGTCGGAGCCGCCTTAAACATCATCTTAGAAAACGCCCTACCTTTGGCTAGCGGCTGATCCCCTCTGAACTCAATCTCAAACTCGCTGGCCTTCTCCTTCTTGGCCACGAGCGTCTTGTGATAGATACCCCTACTGGCCTCCTCTAGTACAGTGAACATGGTGGCCACCCTCGCCGTGTGGCCCGCCAACTCCACCACGTCTTTGTAACTACTCATCAGTCGCTCCACGGCATTCGAGCCCGTGATCAGCAGATTTTTGGCCGTTGTGAAGTAATGGGTGCGTTCGGATACGTTGTCGTCTTTGCTTTTCGGTTTTGTGGCTAGCAGGATCGGTAGGGACACCACGATCATACCTACATAGAGAGAAAGACGAATAAACAAAATTTTAGTCTAAAGGCTTCAAAGCAGAGTGGTAACTTACATAACGTTAAGGCTTTTAACACACTTATCAAAAGTAGGCAAGAACATTCTTATCAAAAACTTTTTTAAGCGCTGACCTAACGGTCACGAGTTGGACTGAACCCATGCTTAGCAAGAAACCAGAGGACGGCAAGCGAAGGACAACAAAAGAATGATCTGTGGGTAGCGCACGCAAACAAAAAAAAACACCTACGAGGGACATTTTATTTCATAATCCTTACAATTTTACTTTGCTCGCTAATACTAGTTCATTTAACCAGGCAAGAAAAGATGTTCTTTTTTCCAAAAAGCAGTTGATCAGTTTTCGCGTGGGTGAAATGGTATTTCTTTCTTTCGAGCTCCTCGCGAGGTATTGTAAAAAAACGAATAGTAATACCTTTCCAATGCTGCCTTCTTCGCCTTATCGTACTATTACAATGACAAAAGAAACTTTATGATTTTGAAGAATCGCGAAATCACATCTCGAGCACAAATTGCTTTTGCGTTTTCACAGTACAAAAGAAATTCATAACATTTTTTGTGGTCTGCTTCCATGTATTGGCCAGGAAAATATACAGTTGGATCATTTTACTACCTATTTCTTACACATTTTTTCTTTCAAAATATTTTTTCATTTTTTTTTTCGAGCTCTCTAGCCTATGAAGATCATTGCGAACTGAGAGGACAATATTTCAGTACTGGGAATTTTTCTGATCAAGTAAAGTGTTGCTTTGGCGCTCGAGACACTATGCCATAATATTGTAAGAATTTACTTACCGGCTCCGCTCCAAACGTACTTCATCAGGAACTGTTCTAGCATTACGAACCACAGCTTCACGCCAAACATATGCTCTAAGTGTTCTACTAATATTCTATACGCTTGTCTCAGATGGCTTTGTTCCACTTTGTGACCACCATAGAAGGCTATCTCCTCTGCGTTACTGACTATGCGACCGTGAACATGGCGAAGGTATCCTTTCTTTTCGGCTTCTTGGGCTACCAGTTGGCCAAATTTGGGAGACACCTGTCAATTGAAACATAAATATGTGGCCCAAGACTCAACATACTATTTCCGTTGGACATCTTGGAATACTCAAACCGCTCAAACCATTAACGTCTTACCCAAAACGTCAACGGGTCAAACACATACAACAAAGTTATCTGTTGGACAACTCTTTATATAGTCTGAGTTTTTGTGTGTGTGTGTTTTTTTTCCGGGAAACTCTATTAATCACCTTTTGTCTTGTTTTAGAATTTATTATGCTGACAATTCCTATGCAGAGATGACTGCTTACGAAAAATGAATTAAATTGAATTGAACTTTTTTTTTGATACAATTTTTGTGTTTTGGGATCTCATAAACTGTATAGACAAAGGAAGTCCGAAATATGACTTTTGACACACCCACATTGTCTATAAATTTCAAACAAAGACTGTGTTTCTACTTTCACGAGTTTAACACTTTGAGGTGAAGATGTTTAATCTCAAACATGGTTGTTCATAGTACTTACCACTCTAAGCACTAGTGCTGATACCAGTACTACCCCAGTGAGAATAGCTGGTCCTATTAGTAAATTTGTATTTCTGGATTTAACTAGGTTAGCCAAGGCGATGCCCATTAAGAGGATGTCAAATCCTGGCTTGGTGATTTGTCCATAGAGATGCGATACCGTATTTGCGACCTAAAAGCAGACAAAAATGTAGTTAGTGCCTTCAGCTATTATTTCGAAAACAGTATTCATCAAAATATTATGTTGTTCTCACAGTTTAACTTTCCTGTGATATTACTTTTTCATTGTCAGTCAATAATCAAATCCAAGCGAATAATCAAAATTTCTGAGTTATGTACCGTGGTTATAATATGGTTCAAGATGACACACGGGTTGATGACGTCAGTTACTCGAATCACTTGAACGCGTTGGTTTTAACTGCGGTTTTGCTGCAAGTTGTTTTTAGAAAAGCGCGTCTATAATTTGATTTTTTTATTATCACTTAATAATCGGTGTTTTTCGGTCTACAACGGTGTATTGAAAGTTTAAAAAAGAAACCTTTCATAATATTAATGGGAGAAATGTTTAATGATGGAACCATGGCTTTGTAGCTGTGATAACTTTCAATTCTGTAAACTTTTCCTCATGTCAAAGAAAACATTTATTGATTTAGTAGGAAAAAGCGATGAAAAAAGATATTAGCAAAACCGTATACAGGTGGACATCATCCAGTGAGTTTATATGGCCATATTTTAATATTCTTGTGGTATATGGCTACACAGGATACTTTGTTAAGCATAGGAACTAGATTTAAAGGTGGTCTACTTTATGCTAAAACTGAAGTCAGCCTGTATGAAGTTTCCCAAAAATGAAGCTGAAGTACAATAAAAATATCCAATACCCGGCAAAATTCTTACTTGTAAGATTTCAAATAATAACCAGAAATATAAAACTCCTGAGTTGGGTAAATACAACAATTTCGCGGTGATAACTATGACATATAACAGCTGAGTCATGACGCCACGGATCTTATAACCAAACTGATAACCACACTCGCTTGAACGGATCGGTAAATATCAATCCAAAATGGTAAATACCATTTTCATTTGGTTATTCGCTTAAATTTGATTGTTTCTTAGGCCATTTCGCTACTTTGTCGATCTTGAGCGGCAAATTCAACTTTACGTGGCCAATAAAGCCTATATTTCGGTCTGTTATTAAATATTTAGTCAGTACATACCGTTTCAATATCGTCAGTAAGCCTTTGAGCACAATTCTCCAATCGTCCATCCAGAACTGTAACTCTATAGTAGCTCTGGTTATTGAAGTACAGGCGATAGGAGTGTTCTACTAGACGGGTTCGGAAGCTTAAGGCTATTCTACTTTCTAAATATCTGAAAAAATCATGAATCAAGTTGAAATTCCTTGAAAGAGAAGATTTGTCATGACTGAAATGGACATGTTTGTTTTCCGTCTCTATAACCACGACTAACCACAGATAACTCTGTTGCGTGCTCATAAGCAAACCATTATTCGGAGATCGTCAGATTTTTCGTCTACCTCCGCACAGGAGTTATCGGTTTTCAGTAGAGATGAACTGAATACCCGACTGCCTCAGAAGTGGGGTTATGTTTTGCACGCGTGCTTGAACACTTATGTCAACAGTTGCATTGAAACGAAAAGGGCATCAAACGCAGTGCATGCTAATATTAGCCCCCTTTTATTATTTGAATAATTGAATTTGGCTTCTGCAACCACGTATGGTCCATGCGAAAACATGAATAGAAAAATCCAGAGTGCTGCATATGTACGGGTCAAATCCGATAGATGGCTTTTTATAGCTAACTTAACTATTTGTCATTTATTTGTCTGGGCGGTCCGTAGGACCTTTGCCCATTAGTCACTGTCTAATGTACGTTAGTCGATCTGTCGGTCCTGGTTGCCCAGAAACCAGACAATGTAAAGGAGAAAGAGAAAGGGAAAGAGAAGGAAAAAGGAGGAGAGCAAAGAAAAACGGAAGTGTTTGGCTTAAAAGGAAACACCTAGGCTTTTTGACTTGGTACACGGATTCATTTTGAGGTGAACTAAATAAATTTTGATTTGGTTTTGTTAGACTGTAATTTTAAGTTTACTAAAAGTTCGCGATAATTTTTGATTACAGTGCGAGCCGTGGCCTTGAATGTTTACGAACTTGCTCCACTGTGTAGTTCACCGAGTCACGCAACATAGGTTGCTGTACGATTGCGCTTGACTATAACGTCGTTGCGCCTGAAGCTTGACATAATCCCTCAATTAAGGAATGTCAAGTTCTCTGTGTAGTGTCTCGTTTGAGACATGCCATGAAGCGTTGCAAATTGTTTGCAACGTTCTGCTTTGCCGTACTTGAAGACTTTGCACGTGTGTCTTGGCAAGAAAACACCAAGCCGCACATGCATAAGTAATGGCTGGCCTAATAATTTTATATAGGCCAACTTTGTTTATCAAACTCAATTTGGAGGATCTATACAACTAAGTATATAGTTGCCGATTGGCTATTTGGAATTTTGTTTTCAAGGCTGTTTTAAGTTTCTGCCAGGTCATGCCTTTATCAAGGGTGACACCGAGGTACTTGGCAGAATTTGTCCATGGTACACGATTGCCGTCTACAGAAACCTCTGCTGGGGGGCCGCGACGTTTTTGGTACAATAAATAGCCTGCGTTTTCGGATGATTAATTTTAATCAGCCACTGTTCCGCCCACTCTAGTACTTCGTCCACCGCACTCTACAACCCATCGTGAACCAGATCACTAGTACACGACTGGGCGACAAGTGCAGTGTCGTCAGCATAGAGGTAGACTTCGCAGTTGCTGGGGGCAAGTTACATCATGGATCAAAAGCGGATAAAGGTGTTGTTGACAAAACATTGTTAATTTTGATCCGAAACTTCCTTCATTGAAGAAATGATTTCAGTAATTTTAGAAGCCAAAAAGGAAAACCCTTTTGGATTAGTTTATAGAGGAGGCCTGCATGCCACACCTTGTCAACGGCTTTTGAGATATCCAAAAGCAAGATGCCAGTACTCATGCTGAGGGTAAACCCTCTGGTTACATGTTATAGCTAGCTTGATGATCGTTAATGATAGCATCAATCTTTTCCGTGACTACAAAGTTCTACAATGAGCACAAATTCTCGGAATACACTTACATAAAAGTATTCCGTTTCAGTGTAAGCGATTGTTATGATCTGATGATGTGGGTACGGTAAAATGTTCTCACATACCAGTCTTTTTCAATTCAAGGTTGGATTCTTACATAAATAAAATTTCCGGGTGTTATCCGAAATAAAAAATCTTCTCCTATTAACTGATGAATTTATCAGTTAATGGAATGCTTAAATATACATATATACGACTCCATTTTCTAGCCGAATCAAGCCACATATACAGAGCGACCTCAAAGCCGGGACTCTTCAAAGCGTATAGTTAGTATTAAGTAAGTTTTCCTACAAAACGCGTATTCCAAAGCCGCAAGATAATCAAAGTATTAATTTAACAAAAACTATAAATGAGACATTCCGATCCTGCTTCCCTTCTACGTTGTTACAGTTTCTTTTTATGGTCGACTAAAAATCAACTACATCTTGGTAAAGTGAGTTATTACAGCGTTTTTCTTATTTAGAATAATCATTTCTTAAAAACATTGAATTTCATTTTTATAACAAACCACTTCTCTCAGTCTAATAATTTTAAGATAGAAAATCGTACTCTACTCTCCATCTCCTGCTACAGGAATTTTCTGCGGCCCACTGCCCGATTCTGTGAATATTTCACCCGTTGATTTGCGGATTTAAAGGCTGGTGGGGTGGTTTTAATTTTTAATTTTAGTTTTATCAGTACCCATTTAGCCAGGGGGATGATATGCAATAATTTTCTTAGCCTGTCCTCCAGGACTTACCTTCAATTTTTTTTTTAATTTTTCTGTCCAATAAATGTTTGAGTGCCTTGTGGGTTTGTATCTCTCTTAACTCCAGACGCCCAACATTTGTTATTCAAAATTTCATTACCTAGAAACTAGGTACAAAGAACCTCACCATGAGGTCTCATATCCAACGACTGTTTATGCGGGAGAACAACGTCAAAAGATATGATGTTTTGTGGTACTATGACTATACACTAAAAACCAAATAAAACTGACGTCGTAATGTGTACGAGAGAGATGCGCGAGAAGCGTACAATATGTGTGTTAGAAAGAGATAGAAGCCACTCGTTGCCTAGCAACCCGAGTGACGAGGGCACCTCATCGCATATCCAAGTATCCAAATCAGCAACCGCGCGGTGTGTAGTTTATGCACTAGTCGCATTTCAAAAAACGAAAATGACACATTCTTGCAGCAATAACGTACTTGTATTATACTACGAGTATACGTTTGTGTTTGTATGTTCAAGCCGCAGGGCAGGAAACAATAAATTGTATCAGCAACGTAGTTATCGATTTGATGTCAGTTTACTGTGTGCGTCTTCAAGATCCTATCGATACTCCGCGAGCGTATTTAGAACGCCGTGTCTCCTGTGTCTGTCGACACTGTACATAGCCCCGAATGTTGCAAATTTAGAAAGAAGTACACAAACTCGTGTTTTCGAATCAGATACAGTATTTACAAACAAAACTTGTGATAAAGAAGTACCAAATCAATACAGAATATTTTTATTTAATCTGTTTTTCAGGGCAAACTGTATTTTTTAATTTTTGAAAGGCAGGTCCACAGCGAGGGGTGATGTTTCTTTTGTTTTTAGGTCTCTTCAACAACGTGTATATTATCAAGAATAAACTATTATGAGAATAAATGAAGAAATAAACTCGTCCGTAATGTCTATGAATAAACTCGTTGCTTGAATCATTTTCTCATACAAATAAATGAAACATTTAAAATACTATACCTGTATGATGACCCCATAATATTATTAATAACCCCCACGCACAAGGTTACTGCCTTCTACGAGTTTTTTTTATGTTGTTTACCTTGTGGTAACATTTGTGCCATTAGAATATAAAATTACTATTACAGAAAATTGGGTGAATCAAAAAACAGAATCCAAGGACTCGACGATTCTTAAGCCTAAATGATTTTCAGAATTATACATTAAAACACTTGTCCGTCTGTCACAAACATTTCAAACCCTAATGTGGCAATTTATACGAAAAGTAATATAGACTTTTTGCACCGCGCAACCAGTTTACCCGATACCGGGAGTTTGCAATATTGACAACATGGAATATTCGACTGTGAGATTATTCAAAATAATAGATCCAAGATTTATATTCGATCATTATTACTTTATTTAAAAATAAGGCTAGCAACCAATGCGAAGAATAGAAGCGATACGCCAATCTCATCAGCAACCACTATGGTGTTATCGACTGGCAGGGTTATTTCGAAAAAAAGCTATATGCCAAAAAACCGATAAAATGTCAACTTGTCCATTCCGTGCTTGCTACAAGTGAGCATGAAGCTGATAGCTAGTTCCAAGTTGACGTGTTGTAGAAAAAACTAATACGTCATAAAAAACCTACATAATGTCAAAAAGATCGACATAATGTCAAAAAACGATATAAGGCCTTCAAGTTACGTAAAACCCATACCATTTCTTCCACCAAAAATTCGCATGACGTTATGTGACAAGGAATTTCACGTTTCCAGTAATTTCCATATATAAATTACATCCTCATGTTGTAAATTATCGGTAACAGTTTCATTATAAGGAAATTGAAGGAACATTGATTTATCGTAAGTAATCGTGTGCCGTTTTCCTTGATGCAAAAAGAAAATAGAAATTCCAGAATGTCATCGTTTGCGTTTATGGCATATAATATCTATATTCATAGCATTAATCAAAGCAATTTCGTATAATTAAGTTAATTTACTTTTACTATGTTTTATAATGTCAACAAAGGCATTATTTTTATTATCCAACACCATTAGGAGGCACGCATATGCACTTCAATACCATTGACGTCGTACCTAAAAAATGTGAGTTTTTATAACATTCAATATTCATAAAACGCATATGTTGCCAAATATATTTGTAATTAACAAATATAGGAAAGTCAGGTTTGACAAGTACCTGAAATTGTACGTATTTCATCAAAAGGACAAAGGTCCACAATCCACAAGCGTTATCGGTCCTGAAAATAACTCATGCTTCAGGTTTTATCAATATTTTTCCTTTTATTAGTTAAAATAACAAAAATCGTCCTAGCGCTCATCCGCACGGGTATATGTAAAAAACCTATACAACTCCAAACAAAAACCTATAAAATGTCATATTGCAGATTAGGTAGTTTTTAGGGTGTAAACAGTCATTCCGCGTTAGCTCACTAGGATCCTTGTGAGCGTCCATCTATGAAGGAATAGCTTAACTACACGCATTGTTGGTTGCATATGTTTTGTGAAGCCGAGTAGTCTATAGCTTTAATCTCTGAGAAGAAAGTAGACTAAGTAGCAAGAGCTGATCTGGATGATTGTGTGTATTGGTCTGCATCAGTGATATTTGCTGTGTGAAAAAATCATTTCTCAATATGCTGCCAATGAAGTATATTATCTATTAGCTGTGCCCGACGGGTTATTTATATGTCATCCTTTTTGAAGACAGCTTACGTTCAAAGTTATAAATTTCGATTTTTTACGTTTTTCTGTGTTTTCAAAACGGGCTTTGCTCCTCAGAGCTCTCCTCCATCATGCCGCCGCGCGATATGCCTGCTAAATAGACCCGGCTTCCCATCCTAACCGTGTCGAACTTCTTACATCAAGAACTGGCCGATACGACCACTTCTTTGTCCTGAGGGTATCGAGATTGTGGAACAATTTATAAGAGGAGGCTTTTCTACTAACCTTAGGTAGTCCAAAAATCGGATTAACAAAATCTCTTTGCGATCCTCATAGCAGCAACGGTATCCTGGCATTTAGGCTTCTGCCTGTGCATCTGCCTCGGTGTAAAAAAAATTGATCACCCTGAATTTTAGCTTGCTAATTTGAACGTTCAAAAAATAAATAGGGAGGATCTTTTTAAAAAGGATTGTTTATTGGTCAGGATAAGCAAAACCATAACCTATAACTATCACTTGTCCTACGAAATCGTGATATATTGTACTTACTTGATCATGCTATTGATAAAAGTGGCAGGAATAGCGACCGCAAACCATTTCATGATTTGTCTGATAAAAAGTTTGGGCTCGTTGCTGACTATGTACTTGACTATCGCTCCCTCCAAATTGGCTACGTATATGCTGAGGAAGGTCCTAAGGAACAGAAACGTCGTATGACCACCCAATAGTGCTGTTTCAGTGCAGAAAGGACTAGGGATCATGATACGGATGAGTTTGATGAATTCCAAGATGAATCGAAGATTGAGGTTCGGTATCCCACTTTTCGTCGGCCTCTTTCTTTTGCTGTCATCTTTCTTGATTACGTTGTTCGGGACTAGATTGTTGTTTAGGCTAAGCGTTTCTTTGTTCTTCTTGTGGAATAGAGAGTCCAGGAGAGGGTAGCCCACCTACAAAGAGAGATTTAATGAAAATTATCAAGTAGATTGACTCGGTTAAAATGCACACATAAAAATACCAGTGTCATTTTTCGACTATAAACCAAAACTTATCAAGATTTAAAAAATAATTACGGTAGAATGACATTTGGTTATCTAGTAATATGTCAAAATTCCCCATATCGGCAAAGCACACATAATTCTGACGGATCTGTCAATGCCAGGTAGACGGAGCCACATTTTTTTTTGGTTTTTTATACGCTACAGATTCATTTTGTACTTGCTAACAGCTCGATTACTTAGACAACTTCATTTGTTTACAAAAAACAAAACTCTGCAAGCAAGTTTTGCTTGATTTACAACCGATTCATTATAGCCAACGTTACAGACTAACACAAAAATGTCACTTGCTGGTCAGATGTTCATCTCAGTAGACGTCAAAGTGTGATGGATACTCGTGAAATAGGGTATAAGGTATGCTCCAACCAATACAAAGTGTTGCGTATATTTATTTTTCTGAGCACTCTTTACCCAGCTTTCCTGGAGTGTTTATCGATGTGTTTTTACATTCTCGGACGGCTCAATAACGATAATTACTATATTTTTTATGTAAACTAGTAGAAGGCATGTTTATATATATTTAAAAGTTTGAGCTGTGCACCTCAGTAGACGTCAAAGCGTGATGGACACTCCTGAAATAGGGTATATTTGATTCGCAAGAATGTATTCGGAACATGCATAAGGGCAGAAATAACAAGACGTTATTCAATACTATGAATTACACCGAAGCGTCTCTTCCTACAGCTCATTCGATCAGCGGGACTTCATGTTTATGTTTGTTCCGGCACATTATCACGGTTTCTGAAAAAATCTTTTTAGTCGTTATTAAACCAAGTATTAAGATCAGAAATGATGAGAGCGATCGAATAACGTAAAGCGGTCGGACGGTTCAGCGTTTTGTTGTTGAATAGCGGGTGTTTCCAATTCGACCCTCACCACTGAGATCTCGAAACTGTAAGTAATGGAAAGTCGCTTAAATGGGGACAGAGTTGCGTATTTAGATAATCAACAAAACGCCGCTTATAAAGTTTCGAAATTCAAAGTACTTCCGAGAGAGTCGGAAAAAAATAGAATTTTCCCTAAATCGATTTATTTTTTTCACTTTATTTTTATTGCGATTTCAAAATAAATTACACATTCTCTCTCTCCTCTGCAAGATGGCATAATTATAATTTCAATATGGCGTTTCGTCTCTTGTCCTCCAGCATCAACTTCATTTTTTCTTATAGACGCAATATTGGATTTTTGCTCAGATGAATAGTTTTGTCTGTTAGTTATATTTTTGAGTACCGCTCCGCAGGGGTATTAGGTGACTTTAAAGTGAGATTATGTCGTCTTTTTATATTATGTTGGTTTCTTATAACATTATGTAGGTTTTCCAATGAGACGCCAACTTGTAACTAGCTATCGTTCCCTTCATACTCACTTGCAGCAAGCGCGGAATGAACTATTTGCACACTAGTCTACTTAGTCCACAAGTTGATATTTTATAGGTTTTTTTGAAATCATGCCTGTATCATTATAACCCTGCCGATTCAAATTACGAAGATCAATAAAAGGTAGGTAAACCGAAAATGGTACGCCATTGTCAAGGGGCTTGTCACACTGACAGTGACAATTATAGACTAGGAATACTCCTACCTGGGCAAGAAAATTTTCGAGATAGCGAGAAGAAACTAAAGAACGTTAGTCTGAGCTTACACAAAAAAACCTCTGCGCACAGTGGCAGATTATATACATGTGTGTCTTAGGAAGATGGATACCTATATAAAAGTGATGCTACTTGTTTTACTGTGACCGGCAGGGGTCCCAAAAACCGAGGACCATTACAGAAAGATAATTCGGTATTTCAAGGAACAAAACATTGCCCATCTTATCGTTCCTCTGCCATCGGAAAGAAATATACTTGTTGTCCTGCGCTGTATCCCCGTGTCGTTCAACGAGGAAGAGATAAAGCTGGAGCTGGACAGACAGCATATACCGCTCTCTATCTGATCAGATTAAAACGCAGTGGAAGCGCTCCATTGCAGTTGGTAGTGGGGATATTGCCAAGAATCGTAAAATCACACGAGTCATTCAATGAAAACGAACTGTTTGGCCTGTAAAGTGAGGTTGAGGTTCAAAAGAATAATAAACTAATTAGCCAGTGTCACCGCTGCCAGAGATATGGGCATGCCCAATCTTACTGTACAGTGCCACCAAAATGTACACAGGACCACGTAACACATTTGTGCCCTCAAACAATACAGGAGGTGCGCAAACTGCGGGGAGGGATATCCTGCCAACAGTCCAACGTGCAGGTTCACTCCTTAGAGGAAGCTGCAGGTTATAGTCGAAGGGCGCAATAAATCTGACAGCCGGGCCTTCAGCTCCTGTCACTTCAGCCGCAGCTCCTGCTTTGAACTCTCAACAAGTAGACCTGGCGACCGCGCTCAAATCACTCCAACAAATTATTACTCCTCTGATAACCGCAACACAGGCGTTGCAAGTGATCTTTCCGCAGCCGATAGATGGCTAAGTATAATAGACTCTGCTTTTCTCAAAATTATTTTTTGAATCTGTTGTGGGTTGAGAGAAGTCAGTAAAAAACGATAATTTCACCAGGTCCTTTTGGACGAGTCTATAGATATGGCATTGCTGCAGGAAACATTTTTAAAACCGGGAAATCGCTTCGTCTTCGCGTATAGGTGGCGACTTGGCCGTGCTTGTTAAGCGTGGTGATGACTATTACAGATGCACCAATGCTGAAATACAAAGCATTGAAGCTACCTCTGTGGTGGTCAATGTAATGAGAGGCATTCCATTAAAAATCACAACAGTGTATGTGAGCTTCGGTCCTCGGCTTCAAGAAGCGGACCTGCAACTCGTCTTGGATTGCTCGAGTCCGCTGATTGTGGCAGGTGATTTCTACTTCAAGCTCCACGCATGGTATTGCAGGATCAACATTGCTTGCGGTGTTCGCCTGTATAACTATGCGATGCGAAATGGGTGCGTCATTCAAAGCACTGATGAACCGAGACACCACCCCTTTAACTATCTGCAGGCACCAGATGTTAGAGACTACGCGATATCCAGAAACTGCGGTTTCCGTGTTTCTTCTAGAATTATGTATCACATCTCAAGCGATTACCTTCCCGTTATTCTTGGGGTGGGCACTGAGGATACCTTGGACGGGGGAGCCTGTACCTAGGAAACGCGTCGATTGGGAACTGTACAAGTCGCTCTTGGCCGAGTTTCCTAATATCCCGATTATAGTTAATGAAAATGATATAGATGCCGCACAAGCAGAGTGAACAGGATCTGGCATACCTTTCCTCCCTGTGGATATTCGTCAAAAAATTTCTGACAAAAGAGCTGCAATGAAGCCGACAAAATATTGTTGTCATCCTGATGACATCCGTAGAACTACGAAAGTTTTTCACAAAGAAAGAAATGAACTTTCTTGTTTTATTGCTTGACAACGCTACTCCTCTTTGGAAAGTAGCGAAACGGGGCAAACTTCCGTATATCCAAGGCCCTGTAGGCACAATTTCGGCGAGGAAGGAGACATTGATCTGTTAGGAGGTACTTTGCTGTTAATGAAGCGAGTGGCAGCATTGCTGGAGCTGGTGGATCCCCTTCGGAAGATTCTTCAATAGGAACTCTACATAGCACACCGATGAGTGATTTCGCATTGCACACCATCAGAGCTTAAAGGTCATACTGATGATCTTAAGAGGTGCAAGGTACCTGGAGAAGATCAGATCACCAACAAGGCGCTTAAGCTACTGTCGTTAAAGGCAGTGACATATCTGATAACAATAATTAACTCAATGCCCAGGACCCAATACTTCCCAGAACCGTGGAAGGTCGTTGAAGTCATCATGATCCCAAAGAAGGTAGGTTCAATATTTCCCATTAGTCTACTGTTTGCTCCTTCTAAGATCGCCGAATAGGTGATTTATGGTCACCTTGAGAAGTTTTCGTCAGATCTCCAAGTGATTTCTGACATTCAATTCGGTTTTCGGTCCGAGCATAGTACGGAGCTATAGGCAGTCAGGCTGGTGGAGCGCAAAGCCAGCGGATTTACCCTTGACAAGAGCACGAGAATCCTTTATCTGGATGTTGCCAAGGCCTTTGACTAGGTGTGGCACGCAGTTCTCCTTTATTTGTGTAGAACCTCAAAATTGAGTTTAATCAATAAGGTTCGGATATACAAAATCATCACACCTGCAATAACCTACGCATGTGCGGCTTGGTAAGCTTTTTAGGTTAAACTACAAGTTGTATAGAGTAGAACACTCAGAATAGTAACTAATAACCATAGAGATCTTGACATCCGCTTCTTTAGGGATTAGGGAACAACCCTTTGTTGCGTGAAGCAGTGGATTACATAGCACCGGAGATACGCCAATATTCCAGGCCGCGACTCGTACTGTGAGCAAAATCAAATTGTGTGTTTACACATAAAAAAATATAGTTTTAAAAACCAAACACCTAAAATGTAGTTCAGGACAAGTAAAAATTAAATTATATAGTACAATGTCCCTAGATGTATCTCACCTGAAATATTTACATTGAACAATTCCTTTTCTTTCTTTTCTCGCGCTTACTTCATTCCATTCTTTCTTCCTCTCCCCTTTCCCCTACAACTTATCTGGTTTCTGGGCCACCAGATCTGAGAGACTAATGACAGACACTGACATCACTGTGACTATGACATAAAGGCTAAGATCCTCCGGACCTTCTTGAGAAGCAACAATGAGTAGTATAGTCAACGCCAAACAAAGTGGCGTGCACGTCATCAAGGTGGGTGTGTTGAAAATTTTACGTTGCCAAACTTTTTGTAAAATAATAAAATTTATTATTTACATATCTAGGTTTACAAGCAATATTAACCTCAAATGAGAACAAAAATAATAGTATAATAAAATTATAGATCTGTACTTGCATAATCATTAAGTATGACAATTATTGATCAGATGACACTATGAAACTACCATATTTAATTGATAGCTTAAAGGTACTGAATAAAAATCCAAATGGGGTCCTCCAAATTTTATGCATGGTATTTATTTTACAGAATTCATACAGAAAAATGCATTCTAAAATTAGGTAAGCTACTGGTGTAAGCTTTTTCTGTACAATAAAGTTAGTCGGAGTTTCTTTCTTCAGCGCTGTCTGAATCTGAATCTTCATCACTCTCAAAGTTGATTATTAACGGTTCGATGTCTGGTCGATCAAAAATTCGTTCTCTTTCATACCATTTAAAAATTTCTTGCTCAGTATGTCGAACACTATTTTTCCACATGTCTGGGGTAACCGTTTGTAGAGCCTCGTTCCACATATCCAAACAGTCTTTTTCACTGTTACCATCTCTACCAATATGTCTGTTATAGTAACCTTTTGCTATGCCCCAAATTAACTCAATAGGGTTAAATATACAATGGTAAGGAGGCAGACGAAGAACTTTGTGCCCATGTTGTTCCGCCAATTCATCAATCACGTATATTTTAGGTGGTTTGTTTCTAAAAAAGCAGTTATTTTAAGAATAGGAATAAACAAAAGAAATATAAACTGTCGACCAAAATATATATAATTAAGAAGCATTATGTACCGAGCAACAATACTCAATAGCTCTGTTTTAAACATTGTGTTTAAAAATGGTATGTTTTGATTTGTCAACCAGTCTTGGATATTTTTTTTTGTCCATGCATTGTTGGGCACTTTGTTCAATATCATGCTGTGATAAGGGGCGTTATCCAGTATAATCATAGATGGACTCTCCAATTTTTCTAATAACTGATGTTGAAACCATTTCAAAAAATTGTCCTGGTTCATCTCTCCATGGTAATCGCTCAATTTTGTTTTCGAAGAAAATATCGCTTCACTACCCTCAATAAACCCATTTTCATTTCCAGCATGTAATATAATGTATCTAAAATATATTAGTTTTAAATTTTATAGTGCAAATTGTGTAAAAGTACATACCTTTTACCATCTGTTTTAATAGCTTTCACGCTTTTTTGGTTTCCATTTTGCCAAGAGCGACCTATGGTCCCATTTTGAAATATCCAAGTTTCATCGAGGAAGACAAACTGGTATAAGGCCTCAACCTTGGCTTGATTGTATTGCCTTAGAAATTCCACCCTTTGCAAAGCTATACTTGGTAGTTCCATGAGCCCTCGTCGCGGATTGTCCTTAAGCCACTTAAATCCAAGATCTCTAAGCAACCGCCTCAAAGACGTGGCACTACCATCAAATAATGCCCTATCTCATAATCGAGACCATAAAGTTTGTATCGTAACTTGTTCTTCTGAAACCATGTGTAATATGAAATTATAATTTAGTTAACAAATTAATGCAAATTTCTGATAAGTTATTATAATAAGATCTTACTTTTGTGATACATATTATAGATCACTTCTCGAATGGCACTTGTATCCAATGTCACTGTGTTGGTTACACGTTTAATATAACTCCGCTTTTTCTTGGGCGATTCTAAATTTGCATCACTTTTCACACCCTCGGAAATACGACTAACTGTCCTTAAACTAATTTTTAAAGCAGCAGCAACACGCTACAAAAAATGAAATAAAATTTCACTATTATTAATATACATTACATAACATATAATTATTAGTAACCTACCTCTTGAACAGCATTTAAAGGCAACAAAGGCCCGTTGTTGTCCCTTTCTTGCTCAAAGTAATGCTTTAACGAGGCCACGAGTTCATTACACCGACTATTTAACTGTTTGGGCATCTTTATATATCAACATTGCCTTTATCTACTCGTAAAATGAATAATTTTGTTTTGAAACAAACAGTTGTTGATTTACAGTATGCGGGGCCAAAGGATTTATAAAGATTTGAAATGCCACAAATTGATTCAGTGTCAAAATTAATACAAATGTCAGTTCCCAGTTTAAATAAGTTTCAAGGTGACAATGTGTCAACGCTGCGAAATCGGTTTAGTGCGTTTACATGTCGATAAGTGATTGGAGCGTTTGCAAAACATTTTATTTCGCATAATGCGTCTAAATTTATCAGAAAGCAAGTTATGTGATGTTTTAATAACAATGTTTATATGACTATTAACCATAATAAGAGAGTAATGACCATTTTACAATTTATATATCACATTAATATGAAACTGCAATAGAGCAATTGTTTGTGATAGAAACCTAGGCATTAGGTCGGGGAATTTTTATCGTGATGACGTGCACGCCACTTTGTTTGGCGTTGACTATAGTAGAATAGCTTCGACATCAATCAACAATCAAATCTGACAGCTAAGTAAAAACCGATGTCGAACTGCATCTATGGCTTCTGCTGTTCAGCTCATTGTGTATAGCATCAACTCTAGTTCAGATTTTGCGGTTACGTTTTAATGCCCCTTAAGTTTCATCTGGTCAGTTTTTATACACTTTTATAAGATTTCAGGTGATAATGGAGTTTTAGGGATTATCTCAGGAACAAAATGATCGAATTCATTGCCTTGAACATATTATGATTACAGGCACTTCTATAAATTCTGACATCCAGTACCACTATTAGAAAACCCAATTTCCAGTTGCGCCATTTTTGGGCCTCCGCCCTTGGCATATTTTTCAGTTCAACGTACATATTTTATTATTTTGTGTTCTACTAGAATGCTACTCATGGCTCCCTGTGTAATCTTGCAAGCATATTTTGAAAAATGTCTATTTTAAAGTTATTCTTGAAGACACGTGGTGTGACGTTCATTCATGGTTCTGCATAACTTCCTGAATGCTTTACGCATAACGTCATTCTTGTATACACTGTGAATTTTTGATATCATGAATTTCTTCATATTTATACACAACTTATTGGAGACTGGAATGGTAAGGTAGGCGCGAACATCCGAAAATTTTTATTACCAGTGATGAATGTGGTGTGGGATAATCTTTTTGAAAAGCGGATGGTAGCAAATTTTCCCAGGGAGGAGGCAGCTCCTATAAAACCTCAAAATTGTGCACAGAATCCTGCTAAATATACAAATTTTAAGGTCCACACGGATTCTGCGGGCGACATGGTATGAGTGCATAAATAAATCTCTTTACCTTGTAAGCATATGTGACGAGGGCTGCCCCAATGATGGCCCCTGAAATGACAGTTCTATGGCCATTGATGGTTTTCTCGCCACGTTCCAGTAACTTTGACACCACCGTAGGCATTGTTGTGGTTGGCTTGCTCTCCCTAGATTAGCGTCACGTTCCCAACCCCATATCGTTATTTCTGAAAAAGGAAAATAATATCGAATGAAACTTGTCTAAATTAATATATAGTGCTTTGCAAAAAGGTCCCTCCTATTTATTTTTTGAACGCGTCAAGTTCGGGATGATGAAATGGATGCATCTGGCCTAAAAGTGGCAGACGAAAATTTCCTTCTTGGGTCGCGTGATACTTCTTAGTATGAAGCTCCTTATGGGTACTTCATAATCCTAGCATATAAAAGCACTATTTTGGCGAACTGGCAGACTGTCAAAGTTGAGAATTTTTGTAAATTGAGTGGCTTATAACTCAACAACCAATCATCAAAACGCTAGTAAGCAATACCAATCTTCTTTTCTTGGAACGGTGTATCTCAATATATAATAAAATATGCAACACTCTATTTAAAAAAAAAATAACAATCTTTCAAGTTTACAGTTACAGTATTCATGTTTAAAATTTTATCCTCCTGCATTTCAGCTTGCTAACTAGACTCGTAAAAAAACAAGGGGGGGGGTTTTGAAAAGCACTGTATTTGTAACAATAGAGAACTCCCTACCCATTTCATCATTTCAAAAACCTCATAAGTCACACAATTTGAATTTTTCAGCAGATAATTGAGATTGACTAATAAATAAACCGGTTTTAAAGAACTTTTTTGGGCTAATACAGTATTTGAGATTCAAAAACTGAAATTCCAGTTCATCACTAATAATAATAATGGAGAAAGCCCGAAAAACTGGTCTGGACGTATATCGTTTTAGCAAGAAATAGTGTTAGTGGTATATAACTTAAGCAAAGAGTCATATTAATCATATGTTATTCTATTATTTGTTATTGAAAATTACACTTGAATATCAACTTGTTAATATGCCACATGTTTTACTAATTTTGCATAGTCTAATACTTAAAGGAAGGAGGCGGTAGGTTTAATTCCGTGATTTTTTTGTCGATACAAGTAACACTGATTTATTAAATTAGAAACCATACATTCCGTTAGATTTTCGTAGTGAAATCTCCGGAGGCATCAAACAAATAGTTTTGCGGTGTACGTTTTCACTCCTTACTGGATCATCGAAATCTAAAAAAATCAAAGTGGTAACCAAACACTAGTTTGTTATGAAAACAAAAATAATTGAAAAGCCAAAAATTGACGTGATTTCCTGGAGATTTATGTGCTGAGTCAGCATGAGAAATTTCGAAAAACTTGGTGCATCAGATTTTGAGTTACAGCATACACCAGTTTCAAAAATCACATGTTTCAGAAAAACGCTTTAAAGTTTTACATACATCTGCTCGGTACGGCGTACACCAATATGTATAACAAGATCAATTCTTACCAAGAGAAGGTATAGAGAATCAGCTTAGAGCAACGTACACTTAAATACCAGTACCTTCGTCAACTTTGCTCTGAACGATTTGAAATTTTGCCACATTCATATAAAAAAATTATAACGTTAATAAAAAAATTGAATACCTACCAGCCGTTCAGGGAATTAGGAAAAACCCGGGCAAAGCGATCATCCTGGAAAAATCGAATTTCCAGTTTTACATTTAAACCATGAACCTGTCATCGTGAAAGACTACATAAACTTATTAGAAGAACCTACATGCTTTTATTTGACTGCCAGACAGCAAAATGTATCTCTTTAACAAAACAATTAAGATTGGTGTTGTATGTATGAATAAAAGTTAGTTTCCAGTAAAGTAGCTTTTTTATTATTATAAGACTTCGGTCGACACAGTACAATTGTTGTAGTACAGAATGATAACTTAGAACGGTCAGAGAATGAATGAATTATGAATGGTGGCACAGCGATGTTTTAATACTAAATCTCAAATAAAGAAATATTCCAGAAAGCTCTAGAAGTAACACCTGTAAATCTTAGAAATTGACAAGAGTTGGAGAGCTGTGCAAACAGTCGTTATTCGAAGAAATGATCTAGCGTACTGCTGAATTAAGGAGATGGTCCCTTAAGGAAACTAGTTATTAGGATACCATAATTTATACGAGCATTTATTTGAAATATTTAAAGTGTATTTAAATGACTTTCTCAGCAATACAATACAGAATGCATTGATTAGGAAACAAGAAATTTCTTAAACAACTGAGTTCGAGTAAAAGGGAAAAAGCAAGGTGGATCATGTATTCACCCGTAACCTTATTTTTTTAGTTAGTAATTTCAAAAGACGTCCACTAGTGCATAAGTCTAGCGAGTTATGCTGTTTTTGCAATCAATGTATATTGGGCAATATTATTTGAATTTATCTACTTTTTTACATCGATGCAGGCGCTAGATCGCCGACTGCCCGATGGTGCAAAAGGGTCCCGAGACTGTCCGTTAGAGAAGAGTCATCGAACAGTCGGACAGCCCTCCTCTGAACAGCATCGAGTGAATAATGTAGTCGGGGCCTTGTATAGAGTGAGGAGGTCATATGGAGAAAAGTATTTCTTAACCTTATACAAACAGCCTAGCTTTTTCCTAGCAGCTGCCGCTATTGACGAGATGTGTTCGTGCCAGATCAAGTCCTCGGTGATCTGGACTCCGACCAGCCGAAATGGACGGCTCTTTGGCAGAACTCGGCCAGCCATCGAAACCAGATCAGCGCTAGGACTCTTTTTGTTCGTCAAGGTACAGTATTGTGTTTTGGAAGCGTTAACTGTACAAGATTGTTGCGTCTCCAAGCAGTGATAACCTCCAGGTCTCTCGTCAGTGAGGAAGTCGCCGCTAGTTTTCTTTTTCCCAGCTCACCATTAGAGATCGGCTTGTCCTCTGGATTCCTGCATGTAGAGTGCTGTCATCAGCAAAACTTTGGGTTGGGTTGATCGTTCAGAAAACGAGGTTGTTGATATGCAAGAGTAACAGTGTCGGAGCGAAGACCGATCCCTGGGAAACAGCTGCGTTGACGTTGCGGGATGACGAGGTGAACCCGTCAATTACGACGGATATCATGCGACCAGAGAGAAAGTCAGCCGTCCATCTGCAAAGCTTTTCTGGAAGGGCAATAGGATAGAAGTTTGCATAAGAGGGCAGCGGACCACAGCTGATCGAACGCTTTCGTGATATCAACACCATAAAACTGAATGAGTTTACTCCACAATTGCGTGATGTAAGCTAGGAGGTCCTCTCTTATAACAGACGGCCTGTAGTTATAAGGGTCGTTCTTAAGATATCTGGAAGAGATGTGAAAGAACTGGAGCAAGCTCGGCTGCATACATCTTCAATACAACGGCAAGAATCAAGTCTGGACCAGAAGCTTTACTAATGTCGAGCGACAAGAGCACACGTCTTACGGTTTTATGCCTGAATATTACTTCCCGCATAGTGTAAGTGGATTACACCTAAAATACGCATCTACTTTTAAGGAAGCATTTCAAGCAAAAAAAACACTTTGAAAAAATTTGGCATATTTGGTTTTTGAAATGACCGATTTAGTTGTTAAACCCCATCTTCCAAGAATGATACAGTTTATCTAGTTTTTTGCCTCATGTGTTTGGAAAATACGTATTAATAATTCGTATATTGTTAGAGAACTTATTAGAGTTTTCCGTTTATTTACGCCGAAAAAACCAGAAAATACAACTCGATTTCTGTTCTGGATGTCGATAGAATGTGACCGTATATGTCAACTCAAACTATCCATGTCGGAGAATAGAGGTTATTTTCGTCAAATCTGATGAAAGCCTAACCTCCATAGCAGAAGTAAGATCACATTCTGAGGATAGGGCGTGAAAAGCGAACATGTATCTCGTCACGTGGAAAACATGTTTGGTACTTCTCGTTTCAAAAAATATGTGAGACAACTTTGAATATTCTTTTTGGATGCATGGTATTCTAAAACACACATTTTGGTTATATACTAGGATTGGTAGAATTAACGCTAACGCAACTGTATACACAAAAAACGCATTTTTATTATTGCCTAAGGTGGTCACACCCTTTCACTGCACCTGGTTTGTAATGACTGTAGTCGTACTAACATTGACATTGCTAATATAAACACACCTTGAAAACGTTACAAACATACATCTCATCTCGTACAAACATAAACCTAGATACATAAAAGTTTGTATATACAGTGCTTCTCAAAAAGGTCCTCCCCTACTTATTTATTGAACATGTCAAATTTTCACGGTGAATTTCGGGGCAATGAAATAGATACATTGATACTATATTTCAGCGTAAAAGAGGCACTTTGTCACGATGACGGCCGGGTGACATTTTTGAACATTTTTTATATGGAATGCGAAGTGTGGTCCCTCACTTTGAATACTTTATAACCTGAAAATATAAAATCACTATATTTGAAATGGCGAACTGGCAGGGTATCAAAGTTGAGCGTATTGGTCGCTTATAACTCAACAACCAATCATCAAAACGCTATATTAAATCGTTTAACGCATAACGTGTATGTTACATCATTTTGGAAAGGTCTATCCGGATATGTAATGAAATACGAATCATTCCATATTAAAATATTGTTAAAATCAACAACGTTTTGATGATAAGTTGTTGAGTTATTGGCGATTCAATAGACAAAAACGCACAACTTTAAGAGGTTCCCAGCCCACCAGTTTGGAAGATATAAATTTTATATTCTGGGGCTATAAAATACTTAAGAATCATCAAAATAAGGTATCAAACGACCCCTCATTCCCTTAAAAAAAATGCTAGAAGTAGGTGCCCAGCCGCCATCTTTGAATCCACAACTGTTATTTTCACGTTAAAAGAGTTATCCCAAATTGCAGATTGCTAACTCAACCCGTTCATAAAATAAGTAGGGGGTCCTTTCTGAAAAGAGCTGTATGTTAAAATTGACGTTTGTACGATATATTCTAAATCTCGTAAGGGATATGTATACTTGGTTACAGTCACATACATTGATTTATGGAACTGATAGCTTTGTTAAGTCAAAACTTCAAACACTTTCCATGCATTTCTGATTCGTTGCAAAAACACTAAACAATAAAAATCGCTGAAATTCCGATTTCGACGTTTCAGAGACTCCTAACAATTTGTAGTTAAATTTTCGTAGTGGTTTTAAATTGGGGGTTGTGGGAGGTGGGGGAAAGTATATGTTATTTTTTTGGCGGCAGTATATTTAAATGCTCTCAGCTCCAGTAATTTTACGCACCTATCCGTATATATTTCACACATCAGAGATTTCCTCCATACATTTGCCCTTAGAGAAATATTTATAGACGCGACACGCGGGACGATGCGATGCATCGACAACTTTCATATCCCGAACCCTACCAGATGGTCCAAATTTGGGGTAGTTGAGAAACTAGCATTATCAAATAGATGGGGACTATGGACTAATTATACATATATTGTCCGGTTTGGTTGATTTGGTCCATGTTTTCTTTTTTTTATACATGTTTGTAGCTCGCTCAAAGGGCCGGACATAATCCTTTATAAACTGATGACAGCATTGCGTTGGAAATGAAGGGCCAACCTGCTTGACGCCATTTTTTTCTTCCAAAATACTCATTGTTTTCCGAAGGATCCGCCCTGTGGAGCTGTTCCCTATGCCAACAACAAAAAATAAGCTAAAAATATATCTATATAAGTAATCCTAGATGACGCATGTAATCTTTTGTAATCTCCCCCAATGAAAATGGCCCCTGTGATCGGTCTGAGACCGCCATTATTACCTTGAATAATTATTAAACTCAGTACTTCCTTGTTTCACTACCTCACCGAAGGAAAGCCGGACCCACCAAACTTATTTCTTATGACTACAGAAAAATCATTCGGAATCAAGCAACAAGCTGACAAATAATAAAAACAGGCCAAAAAACAAAAAGTGGTGTGTGCACTATGTTTATTCCACGCATTTTTTCACGCTGAGCACGAAAAGTAATTCAGGTCTCGAGATGACATTTTTGGGGATGTGCATCTCTTCAAAGATCTCTGCGAGAGATGAATATCCAAATAATTTTTTTTTAGATCTGATGTCTATATTACTTGCATATTTATTCCTCTTCCTCCAATTTTGACTTCAGATTCGTGTTCAGAGGAAAAAATAGACGGAAAAAATATAGTGATACCCCAGCATACACCATTTTTTTTGTGTCCCTGTGGATCGTTTTTGGGCGTCTTCTCTACCGACCCCATTTTTGACTTTAGAAATGGGGTTCAGCGTAAAAAATACCTGGGAAAAACATCGTCAGACCCCAAGCACACAATTTTTTTTTATCTGGGGAATGATCCCCAATAATTCTGACAGCTGTTAACGTTTCTCACGCAGGTTTGTTTTTCATATCGATGAATCTTTCTGCACAAAGTTAATTCTGTCGTTAGATGTGAGGCTGATGGACGACAGCCAGACTACCGCACTTTTTCTCCAGAGAATGACTCGGGAAGCAACTCTTGTCAATGTTCGAGTATACCGTTTCTCGAAAGGTAATAGAACTATGCCCACTTTCCGTCAGTTATTCCATTCGCTCATTACAAGAATTGGCTCCTCGTAGTAAAAAAAAACACCTTCCCAATATTTGAAAACGCTCCTATTATAAGTGACCAGGCAAAAAGGCAAATAAGGTGCCCTCACGATAAAGAGCAAGCCTCAAGGAATGAGTATGAATTCGCTCTGGTTATTTTTCACTATTTCTGATTTTTTGATAGCTCGTCATTCACAGTGGTTGGTTCTTCCACTTACAATTAATATTATTACGAGGGATGTCTTTTAAGTTTTGTATATAGAAGCATAGTAGTCCGCGCAGATAGAACGTCAGTACTGAATCTTAACTTCACTCTTTAGTAAACTTAAATTCAAAGTTTCACAACAATACGTGCAGTGTTCTCACTACAGTGAATTTTTAAGTGTCACCATGTCATTAGAAAAATGGAACTGAACCGAGAACATTTTCGCGCCATAATCTATTACAACTTTCAGAGACAATAATCGCAAGAAGAATGGCTTGCTGAGTTACTGTCTGTTTTCGGCAACGAAGCGCCACATCAGTCGACAATTGCGAAATTATTTCTCGTTGATATGGAGAATTCAAACGTTGACGGGTGAGTCTTAGCGACGAACCCAGGGTGGGTGCACCAAAAACGGCAGTCACCCAGGAAAACGTCGATGCTGTGCGCAAACTCATCATTGAAGATAGACATGTGACATATCGCGAGATCGAGGCGTCCTTGAAGATCTCAAAGACCTCAATTCAAAAAATTTTACATGAAGAATTAGGAGTAAGAAAATTAGTTTCTCGTTGGATACCCCACCTGTTGACTGAAGAGCAGAAAGCAGCCAGGGTTAATTGGTGTCAAAAAACGCTTGACCGTTTCAATTTCCGAAACTCAAAAATGTATACAGCATTGTTAGTGGTGATGAATCTTAGATTTACTGTTATGAATCAGAAAATAAACGACAGTGGGCTGTTTGGGTGTATCAAGGTGAAGAAAAGCCAACAAAAGTCATCCGTTCTCGAAGTGTTTCGATAAAGATGGTCGCGACATTTGTATCAAAAGCGGGTCATATTGCAAAAATTCCTCTTAATGAGCAAATAACTGTTACTGCGGATCGATATACCATCATTTGTTTGCCAAAAGTCATCACTGAGCTTCAAAAAATCAACCCCGAAAGAAGAATCATCCTCCATCACGACAATGCTACTTTCAAAGACAATTATCGCAACAAGAATGCCTTGCTGGGTTACTGTCTGTTTTCGGCAATGAAGCGTCACATCAGTCGACAAATTTCCAGTTGGTATGGATAATTCAAACGTAGATGGGTGAGTCTTAGTGACGATCCTAGGGTGGGTGCACCAAAAACGGCAGTCACCCAGGAAAACGTCGATGCTGTGCGTAAACTCATCATTGAAGATAGACATGTGACATATCGCGAGATTGAGGCGTCCTTGAAGATCTCAAAGACCTAAATTCAAAAAAAATTACATGAGTTAGGAGTAAGAAAATTAGTTTCTCGTTGGATACCCCACCTGTTGACTGAAGAGCAGCAAGCAGCCAGGGTTAATTGGTGTCAAAAAACGCTTGACCGTTTCAATTCCGGAAACTCAAAAAATGTGTACAGCATTGTTAGTGGTGCTGAATCGTGGATTTACTGTTATGAACCAGAACATAAACGACAGTCGGCTGTTTGGGTGTTCCAAGGTGAAGAAAAGCCAACAAAAGTCATCCGTTCTCGAAGTGTTTCGAAAAGATGGTCGCGACGTTTGTGTCAAAAGCGGGTCATATTGCAACAATTCCACTTAATGAGCAAAGAACTGTTACTGCGGATTCGTATACCACCATTTGTTTAACAAAAGTCATCACCTAGCTTCGAAAAATCAACCCCGAAAGAAGAATCATCCTCCACCAAGACAATGCAAGCTCGCACACAGCCCAAAAAACAAGGCAGTATTTAACGGATGAAAACGTGGAATTATTGGACCATCCTCCATAGAGTCCCGATCTAAGTTCTAACGATTTCTTTACTTTCCCGAAAATTAAAAACAGACTGGGTGGTCAAAGGTTCCAGTCACCAGAAGAAGCAGTTGACGCATTCAAAAATGCCGTTTTGGATCTGCCAGCAAACGAGAGGAATAAGTGCTTAGAAAATTGGTTCGAGCGCATGCAGATGTGTATTAATACTCGTGGGTAATACTTCGAAAAATAATAAAGTCATTTAAAACTACCTACCGTGTTGTTTTATTTCCATTATGCAAAACTTAAAAGACATCCCTCTGATCCAGAAAAATTCGAAAGCCCAAAATTTCAAAGTTATTATTGTCTTTTACTTTTACCACTTTTGTTGACATTTATTAATTACTCCGGAGTATCTAGAACATATGTAGAGGATAGCAGCGCTTTCTTCAGTGCCATCTTCCAATTATTCTTTTAATAGGTTAAGATAGCAAGTTGAAATTTGGCATGATAAAATTGGTGCATGAATACTACATTTTAGTGTAGAAGTGGCAGAGAAATTTCAACATTGCCCACGGTTACCATTTTAGAGATTTTTTTTAACGCTATAGAAGATTATGGTATATATAATTTTGAATCTGCTTATAACCCTACAATATAAATGTCTCTAACTTTCAAACTAGTGGATTTGCAGCTTGCGGATCGTTAAAGTTGAGCGCTATTGTTCGTACAATGACTCGCTTATAACTCACCTAATAATCATCAAAGCCTTATGGTGTGTTATTCCAATCTTCGTTTCGAATGACCTTTCCGGGTAGCCAAAAAAATATGAAAACATCCATTAAAAATGCCTAAATGCGTCATGCTTCACATATTTGGATAGATACAAAAAAAGGAAAAACAAGGTCAATACAATAAATACCATAGGGTTTGAATTATTAGCTCCAGTTATAAGGCAGACATTGCACAAAAACGAACAATTTTTACAGCCTGTCAGTACAAACCTTAAAAAGTAATGTACATACTATTCATTGAAAAGAACACCAATAGGTAGGTAGACGCCATCTTTGGATTTTAACTACCACTTTTACGCTAACATATGGTATTTATGCATAAACTTCGTCATCCTGAATTTCAACTTGCTATCTTTACCCGTTAAAAAATAATTGAAAGTGGGCATTAAAGAAAAGCACTATATAGTTTCATGCTAATCATGAGGATGGAGCTTATCACTTCTTAATAGTTACGCACGGAATACAAAACAAGGAAACGTAGCATAAAATCATGAATTCGAACGTGATCATTTCTGCGTTTCTGTTCCGTGACCAGAATATCTCTTCGCTTTGTTAGTGCTAAGTTAGTACTGGCAAATAATTGGCTATTAAGACTTACTCTTTCGTTCCACTATATTTCATTACTTATATATGATAAACAAATAAATGATAACAAAGTATAAATCCAACGATTGTAGTGAAATTAATTTGCAAAGTTTAATCGGATGAATTCCATGATACAATTTGATAAGCTGCAATCATTTGTTTTTTCAGATTAAGAATCTTGTAAGACTGATATAAAAAAGTAATGAAAGCCAAATTGTTATCTGCAACATTTGTGTTTTATAAACAATATCATTCACAATACTTGCATAAAGCGCGATAAGAAAAGAATGTTACATGTCTGGGAAGTTTCAACGAACGTGGATAATGACAATGATTCAATTGATAATCTACTTTTAAAAGCATATGCAAATGAGTCTGGTTGTGTCCGTGGGGACAACATATATTACGTTTCCCTGGTGTTTCTTGATGTATACACCTTGAAAAACTATATAAAAAATGTCCCTTGGTTAAATTTTGATGCCTGATTTTTCAATGGGAATGAAGAAAATGCTCCGGAATTTTCGTTTCCATAGTGAATTAACAATACTCAAAAGGAGAAGATCGTAAACGTTGTCTTTGATCTTTTTTCCCAATTTCCACCCTTGTGGCGTTGGTAAAGCATATCTAATCACTTATGAGCTTTTGATCTCTTTATATATCTATACTTGTCAACACCTTCACCGGTGCAATGCTAAGAAAAAGATTTTTCAATACATACAAGTCTGGGACCACTTGATAAACCATTACCTATTTCAAACAAGCAAGTTGACTGATTCGAAAATGTGTAAATCATTCTAATTTTTTGCCTTTATTTTAAGAAATATCAAAAAAGTAATGGAACTTTTTCATTGGCAGGTTTTAGGTACATGGTGTTTTTAAATTTTGTGGCCGAAGTTTCGTTTTTGAGAAACCATCGACATTATATTTTTGTATGGTGTATCTGATAGCACCTTTTTGCAAATTCAAAGATGTATCACATGTTATATTTGTTTTCTTAGTTATAAAGAAAAATGTGTTTTTTAAGTACAATGCTTGATTTGATGTAAGATTATGTGATTACTGATCGATGATATACTATGTACATACACAATGATATGATGGGGTAGAATTTTATAAAATAATGCTCAATCTTGTGATATTCAGAATAACGAATACATTTATTTTATTCACGATAGGTGTTCAAATAGGTTGCCATTATTTTCTAAACATAAATATGATCTTGTAACAGTAGAAAACATCACGTAACATTTCTAAATGCTTCCATTACACGTTCTCGTAACTGATGCTTGGTTTCAAAAATCTGCTGATAAACTTGGTTTTTAATAAAACCCCATACAAAAAAGTCCAGAGGAGTTCGATCCAGGGAACGCGCTGGTCAGGACACTTCACTGGAGGTTCCAATCCATCTTCCGGGAAATCGCTGAGAAATATACTCTCGATCTTGCCTTGAGCTTTGTGTAGGGGCACCGGCTTGATTAAACCTACAGCTATTAACCTGTGCCAAAGGTAAATTATCCAGGCAACAATTGAAGGTACCGTTCTGTGGTTAATGAGTTGTGGTAAATAAATTCACCCAATATTCTTGTCCCTAGAACTCCACACCACATATTGAATCCGAATTTGCTCCGTTGATATCTCAAAGTTCTCAGCAACTGGTTGTAAAACACATTCAAATTTCGAGCCAACTCTAAGAAAATGGACTTATTTGGCTACCTTTCTTTCGGAAAATTTATCAAGATACATTTCTGCAGTATTTTTATTATTATTGAATCACAAAATATCGCACGTCAGCATGTCGAACTTTTCGTTATTGGTAAAATGACCGCCTGAAATGTTTGATCATTAAAGCAATATTACAATACACAATAATAACAATACTCTGTGACACGTATTTTACGTCAAGTCAAGCATTGTTTTGCAACGCCTACTCAAAAAAATCAGGAAACACGTATTTTTCCTTATAGTCAAGAAAATAAATGTAATACAATATGATAAATCGTTGAATTTGTATAAAAAATGCTATTAAATACAGAGTGTACTTTATACGGACCATAAAAAAAAATAAGTTGACGACGGTTTCTCAAAAACGAATTGTCGGGCACAAAATTTAAAAACACCATCATGTAGTGCCTAAAAAGTGCCAATGAAATAGTTCCATTACTTAAAACGATTTAGCCAAATTTTATTTTTTCCCATATATACGTTTTTCAATGGCATGTAAATATACCTCAAAGAACACAACTTTTTCCTAGTTTAACCTAAGATGTATCTCCCACATGTATTGAGATCCCCATGTACTTATCTTGGACCCTGTATAGTACGTATGTTGCAGCTTTTTCGAACTTATCTTTGTTCATGCATACTTCCTGGAATTTTTGGGTCTATTTTTCATTGGAAATTGGAAGAAAAAACATATGAATATTCATGTTCATGTCTTTCGTTTTGGATAATCGAAATCGACTACTAGGACGTTATAGCATAAAATCGCATTTTATGTCCGTGAATAGAGAGGTTTTGCCTTACAAAATGTGTATTGATAGATATAGATTTATAGTGAGAGTTTTCGTTAAGCTCAACCATATGCTTCGTCGCCACTTTGAAAACTCAGTTGTCTTTTTCTATTTGTCGAACCATATTTCCGTTCTAATATGAACAAAATGAGTTTCATGGCACGTGACTTGTCTTTCTCTACATTTCGGGAAGTAATCTCATATTCTCCGCAGTATTTTCATTAATTAGGTATACCTGTAATAAAGGTGACTTAGCTGCTTTGAAAGAAATACGGAAGATCCTTCAGTTCCTATAAAATTTTAAAAAGTGATGTATGCAAGTTCCACATTTTAATCCCTCTAGATAGTATACTAAGTGACATATAAATCCGAACACCCAGTTTAAATGGTTTTATTTTAATAAAAGTTGGTGAATGTATTTATCTTACTGTAAATAACAAGTGAAAAAATTTTCAGCCTTATCAGTTGGACATTCCGGTTTTTATACTGCTTTTTTTTAATTCACTAACGCTCTAAAAATGAATATTTCAGCCGCAGTAAAGAATCAACGTTGGCGGATTTTGGTTCTTGACATCCTTTACGATCGGTTACGATGCCTAGAGTACGGAGACCTGTACGATTTCGTCAACTTAGTGAGTTTGATAGGGGCCGTATAGTGGGACTTCGGGAAGCTGGACTTCTTTTCGGGCAATTGCAGTTAGAGTGCAAAGAAGTGTAGACACTGTGGTTAGGTGTTGTCAGGCATGGCTTCGAGAAGGCCGTACTCAAAGAGCAAGGGGCACTGGACGCCGCCGTAGAACAACAGACCGTGAAGATCGCCGCCTAAGATTATTGGCCTTAAGGGACCGTTTCTCCACTACCAGGTCCATTGCAAATGAATGGTTTGCAGAACACGGAAGACCTATTGGCATGCGAAGTGTTTACCGACGAATAAGAAGTTTTGTTTTCATACCGGCCACACTGGTTCCTCCCTTTAACTCGAGAACACCGACGTAATCGCCTTGAGTGATGCAGACAACGGTCACTCTGGGATCAGGAATGGAACAGTATTGTCTTTAGTGACGAGTCTCGATTTTGTTTAGGCATGCACGATGGTCGTGCCAGGGTTAGAAGGCGACGTGGTGAAAGGAGGAATCCACAGTTTTTTGTTGAAAGACATGTTCATCACACTGTTGGAGTTATGGTTTGGGGTGCTATAGCTTATGGTTCCAGGTCACCTTTAATCTTCATCAGAGGTAACATGAACGCGCAGCGTTATATCCACGGAGTTCTAGAATCCCATCTTTTACCCTATCTTGACACCCTGGCAGATCCAACTTTCCAACAAGATAATGCCCGACCACATGTTGCAAGAGTCACAATAGACTTCTTTCAACATAATGATGTCACATTGTTACCATGGCCACCAAGATCACCCGACTTATCCCCAATTGAGCACGTGTGGGATATGATGGGTAGGAGATTGCTCAATTTGCAACGTCCTCCTCAGACTCTAGAAGCACTTCGAGAGGAGTTGGTGGTTTCCTGGAATGAGATACCACAGGAGGACATTGTCCACCTGATCAGAAGCATGCCTAGGCGCGTTGGAGAATGCGTAGCACATCAGGGTGCATCCACACATTATTAAAGGTCAAAGGGCTTTAAAGCAGTGCAATCATTTTGAAATTTTTATCATTTACTTATTATGCTTCATTAAGTACTTATACAAAATTTTATTAAAATAAAACCATTTAAACTGGGTGTTCGGATTTATATGTCACTTAGTATATCTATTGCTTTCTATTAGGAAACTGCCAAATACTTCCATATAAATCACTTATGCGACGTCTTGTAACAACATGAAAAAAGATTCCAGTGTAATTCGTACCTATATATCACATTTCCAACTAATTGTACGTTTCATGACAATTTAACAATGAGAAAGTTTCGTGGATACCTTGACCGCCTGATGCAAACGTTATATAATCTCTTGAATACACATGATTCTGTCCCTGCCATTAATTTTCGACTAAAGCGTCCTAGGTCATCATATTCATATTTAAAACTATTGCGAAAAGCACTACTTGTACTTGAAATAAAGTATCATGTTGCGAAATGTTTGGATGTAATAAAAACATGGCTCTTATGGCTGGCCTTTTATACGAAATAAATTCAATGAACCAGTCCAGTATAGGATTTACATTTTTTCCTACTTTACTATTTTTATTTTGGACGTTAGTACGAGTGACTTTTTTATCGTGTTCTTTTCACCCGAATATTGAGCAAGAATTAAAAAAAAAATACAAAAAGCTAAATATGTAAAATTTTATAGTGTTGAAATCTTCATTAAAATGTTCTTTACTGATAACTGACTAATGCACTGATTTTTGAAAATGTTGCAGTGTTGGACAAAATTTTAAATTCCCTTCATCAGAATTAGGTGCGCTTGATGATATGAACAGGGTATAAGAATTTGAGAGACGCTGCAATTTGAAAAAAAAAATTCACACAGATCAAAGTAGCTCGCAAAAATGGTTTCAGTTGTAGAAGATTTTGTATCGGAATTATGTTCTTGATGCTAAATGAAAATACCTTTCGTCCTCCCTCTCAATGGATGTTGATGGATAATTTCATTTTATTAAATGTCAAAGTTGAAAGTCCTTTTTTCGTGCATATCCGGAAAGAACAATGAAGCACCAGTGGAAATTGTCTACTAAAGATTGACGAAAAGATCTTTAAAATGAGGCTTTATGTGTAATGTATATCAAAAGTGAAACATTAAAAAATGACCGCTACTTTTCCCCCGCACAAAAACAATGGAAAATCCGTTCCAGTGAAATGGGGGATAATCTGTAGAATTAGAAGTCATGGCTAAGGTTACAAACCGACATAGCTTTCCATTGGTGATCAGGTTTTTACGTCAATATACGTCAAAACGTGATGAAGTTCCGAAAAATAAGTTACCTTTCTATTAAAAATGTATTTTCTCGTCTACTTGTGACAGCTTGGCCCTCAACTACACAAGCGCCGCCTAGTTTTTGCCAAATAGATAGTTTATAGTATGGTAATAAGGACACTTCAAGGACCTTGCTCTGAAAACTTGAGGTTTGGTCAGAATTAGGGGGTTGAAAATTAAAATTTCAATACAACTATAACATAGCTAATGTGCAGTAAAACAACAGCGAAAACCTAAAAAAATTAAGAAAAACAACTTCTTCCTAAATTTGCAACATTTGTGGCTGTCTAGATCGTCTACTGTGTCCACCTTGACGGTGTTTACCCACGCAGGTCGGGATAGAAACACGCTGGAAAATGACATGAATACAGTCGTGAAGAACCAATGGCATCTCCACACGCTCATGGTGAACTCATCAAATCAATAAGTACATTATTGTTATATAAATGAGACAATTTCAAATCCGAATGGTATATAGACAGCTAGGTTAGCCTACACACCGTGCGGTGGCTGACTGGATACTGACGCACATCGTACTTAGCAGAAATAGAAGGGTTACCATTCCTTTATTGCGAATATGCTCATGATTGTTCAATGTTTTCCATCTAAGTGGCCAAAAGACTACTTGCCTTTCTTTGTAGTTACTCATGGGCAGGTAGCTATAGCTACCTCCATAGCGACGTTGCTTGATATTTCTCCAGCATGAGATATTCTAACCGAAGCCACAAATGTACCTTCTAGCTCTTGATGGTGGCTTTTAGATGTATTTCCCTTTCCACCCTTGTTTTTTCAAGGTTACACCCGTATCCAGATGTGATGGGTACATGTTCACTTCGGTGTTTTCGATGCACATCCATTTGGCCACGATGTAGCCAATAAGCAAAAACGTACGTCGCTCGGGTTACCAATCCTATTTTCTTTATTTATCTATTTAATTTAAGGTTGTATATTGTGTTTTCCCATTTTTAAAGTCATCATAATAACAACCGAACACTGTATTTACAGGCAAAGAGTATAATAACATTTCAATTTCATATGATCACGAGATCATTACCTTTCCATATACTAATGAATCGGAACATTAACTCAACAATTCATTAAATTTATTTTAAGACAATAATGTGGAACAAACAATATTTCTTCCATTATACGATTATTTACATTGTATCTAATTTCAAAAGTCGTTATAGTTTGCGGGTAGTGTCCATACTTATATACTTATTCTTTCCATGTTAACAGCCTCATAATGTTTCACTGTCGTCATTCGTCACGATATTTTAAATGTGGCAATTAAAGGAGTACTTTGATATTTAAACTTGTACGCTTCTGACGCAGTCGCATCGCATGCAGTTATTTAAGGAATACAAGGTGATTTAAAAACAGAGGTTTCATTCATAGAACAAAAGTATACTCGTAGAAGGAAAAGGTCATAGGAGTATAGCATACCAAGATGGAAAAATTGAAATGCCATTATATGGAACCCATTTTACAATATACCTAGGTCGGATCAATGGTCAGCTCAAACTATTGAATCGGTGGAGCTTTAGCCATTGAAGGCCAAAGCTTCCCAATATGAATTGGTGGGATAGCTGGGCAGTGGTAAATGAAGTTCAGAAGTATCTCATCTCCCTACATCCACTTCTTAATAGATGCAGTCGTATCATTTATCTTACTATAGATGTGCTTCTCAGGTGACAGTGTTTACTCACAATGCCAGTAGGAAAATATATAGATTTGTGATCTGGACTTTTCGCTACATGATTACTAAGATAGCTTATGAATCATGACATGTTTTTCCAGAATTTGTAGGTATGCTCTTTCAGGATAGTTAGTATAGATTTGATGGACAGAATGCAGACGGTTATGGTACCAAAATTCTGCTTTCAGCAGCCCTTTAGCCAGTTTGTCAACCGTGACATTAGCCTTGGATTGTAAGTAAGTCATCCCAAAAAAGATCATTGTTACTAATACAGGCACTCACAAATGCCAAATGGCAACCAATACTGTTCAAGTTGTAGGTTTGAAACACATTAGCAAGTTTTAGATAGTTATAATCAGAAGGAAACTTTTTTTCAGCTAGTTATGTCTGCTAATTGCGGTAGTTCAGAGGGAGGTTTTACTTGCGGTGACATTAATCATTAATCTGTTATTAATAATATGTATACGTACACGTATTATAAACGTCTCAAAAGAACTTCATACCTCTCTACTATAAATCGTTAAGTAGAAATTGACTTCAATTAATGTCCTGGACTCTGGATAAAACATGACAAAGTCCATTCACGTGAGGGTACACTGTTTTTTTTGGATTTTTAGTTGCTTGTTGTCTAAAAGGCTAAAATTTCCTGTTTATCCTCCATAAGCATGATATAAAGAATTTAAACAAATGAAATTATTCATATATGTTTTACTCAAGCGATATTCTCATAAATTGATCATTGTTTACTCTACTGGTAATTCAAATACGAGGGATGTCTTTTAAGTTTTGCATATAGAAACATAGTAGGCCGCGCGAATCGAACGTCAGTACTGAATCTTAACCTCACTCTTTAGTAAACTGAAATTCAAAGTTTCACCACAATACGTGCATTGTTCTTACTACAGTGAATTTTTAAGTGTCACCAAGTCATTAGAAAAATGGAACTCATAATTTATTACAACTTTCAGAGACAATTATCGCAACAAGAATGTCTTGCTGAGTTTCTGTCTGTTTTCGGCAACTAAGCGCCACATCAGTCGACAATTTCCCGTTGGTATGGAGAATTCAAACGTGGACAGGTGAGTCTTAGGGACGATCCCAGTGTGGGTGCACCAAAAACGGCAGTCACCCAGGAAAACGTCAATGCTGTGCGCAAACTCATCATTGAAGATGGACATGTGACATATCGCGAGATTGAGGCGTCCTTGAAGATCTCAAAAACCTCAATTCAAAAAATTTTATATTAAGAATTAGGAGTAAGAAAATTAGTTTCTCGTTGGATACCCCACCTGTTACTGAAGAGCAGAAAGCAGCCAGGGTTAATTGGTGTCAAAAAACGCTTGACCGTTTCAATTCCGGAAACTCAAAATATGTGTACAGCATTGTTAGTGGTGATGAATCGTGGATTTACTGTTATGAACCAGAAAATAAACGACACTCGGCTGTTTGCGTGTTTCATGGTGAAGAAAAGCCAACAAAAGTCATCCGTTCTTGAAGTGTTTCGAAAAAGATGGTCGCGACATTTGTGTCAAAAGCGGGTCATATTGCAACAATTCCTCTTAATGAGCAAAGAACTGTTACTGCGGATTAGTATACCACCATTTGTTTGCCAAAAGTCATCACCGAGCTTCGCAAAATCAACCCCGAAAGAAGAATCATCCTCCACCAAGACAATGCAAGCTCGCACACAGCCCAAAATACAAGGCAGTATTTAACGGAAGAAAACGTAGAATTATTGGACCATCTTCCATATAGTCCCGATCTAAGTCCTAACGATTTCTTTACTTTCCCGAAAATTAAAAACAGACTGCGTGGTCAAAGGTTCCAGTCACCAGAAGAAGCAGTTGACGCATTCAAAAATGCCGTTTTGGATCTGCTAGCAAACGAGTGGAATAAGTGCTGCGAAAATTCGTGGAGAATACTTAGAAAATGAATAAGTCATTTAAAACTACGGTGTTGTTTTATTTCCATATGCAAAACTTAAAAGACATCCCTCGTAGCGGACCTCTTCATTTTCATTTATGAATATTGTAGGATGCATGAAACTAAAATAAAGTCTCCTGCATTAAGTCAACTTAAAAACTAATTATAATTTAGATGTATGCCTACTGACGCTACTCTGACAAAAAACATTCCACAGTGACATTGCATGTAAGTTGTTGCAGTTGCAAGACGACATTGTTTTGCCTTCAACATTATATTCCTAACCTATAATTTTGGTTTTGGTCTTTTACCCTTCAGAAGACATGGTTGTCATAAACCACCGGAACGGCCTAGGGATATTTGCATGCATTGGTAACTTGTTACTAAGTTGCTAACTATTCCACCAGACCCCGGCAGTTGCAAAAAAATTACAGGAAGAATCATCTGTCCTGTTAGTGCGCATGCGTCTGATCAATATTTCTCCTGCTCTCTTTGTGACTGTAAAATGGGTATTACTAGACAGTACTCAGCGTATGCCAATACCATTTGACTGGACTTAAATGTCATGCTCCTTTAAGGCGAACGTATGTGTACTGATGATTCCTTCGGTGTGAGTGAATTTCATAGGTAATTTTATGCATGCAAGTTTCACAGATATAACAAAAAGCCATAGAGACTGGTCAATAACGAATCATTGAACTCACCATAAATTCCAAACGAAGTTGTCGATCACGACAGATCCAGATTACTTAATTTATCAAAAGTGGAGGGTCAATTTAAGATGAACAGAAAAAACTGAAGTGGATCTTTATTTTAGTGAACAGAATCGAACCTGATTACGCGAGAGAAGTCAAGGTTCAGATAACATAATAATTATTACTAAGATACCACCTTATCGTCGCAGCCCAGTGGCGTACACAAAATATATCCATCAGTTACACTTGACATCAATCTACAGTAATTTTCAAAAAGGTCCCCACGACTTATTATTTGACTGGATCAAGTTAACAAGGGGATGAAACTGATGCACGAATAATAATGACAGTTGAAAATTTTCAAGATGGTGCACTGCTGCTCCATGTAACATGACTCCCCTTTCTATTTGGAAAACGTTTACATTAAACTACAGGGTGAACAATGAAAACAAAAAAAGGCCAATTTCATACAAAGGGCAATCTTCATCCCCGGATGGGTGGAATCCAACCCTTAAATCTTAAATAGGATCAGAGGTCATGGGATACCTCATTTTGAAGCTACTTAGTAGGACTTTATACACCTAGAATATGAAATTCCTAATCGTCAGAATTGTGGACTGGCAGGGTGTAAAGATTAGGGCTTTTGTACATTGAGTCGGCTATAACACTACAACCAATGCTCAAAACGTCATAATGTGTTATATCAATCTTGTAAGGTTCTATTGGAAAAAGTACTAAATCATGGCCCATTTGCTTCCAAAAAAATGACAGACTGACAGTGGAATACACTGAAGATTCAACTGTACGTTCCTAATATGATTAAATTATTAATGAAATTGTATTTTTCTATACTAAGCAATGCAAAAACTTTTACAGGAATACAACCAAGTATGGAGGTTTATTAAAATCAATCAAAATCGAATAAAGTATAAAACGATTGCATTTTAATTCATTCAGTTCAGTAGCTTAGAGGCCCGCTGTGCAGATATATGTACGTTGGTCTACTGATTTACATTTCATTGAGAAAATAAAAACATAACATTTTCAGCCTTAATGCATTAATAATGTAGTCAGTTGCGAAAACATTATCATATGAAATGCAACTGCAGATCTGTTCCTAATCGCCTTATTCACTAATGTTACTTATATTTTCTTTTTGTACAGTAAGTAATGGTTTTCGGGATCGAAATTTACTAACTTTGAGACAAAATTTCCATGTATCCAACTGTTACTTTTTTGCTTATAATGTTTATTCGAAATCTAATGGTTAGTATAAACATTTATTAGGCAAAACGTTAAAACTGGAAATAGCGGAAAATTAAGGTGGTTGTTAATTACAATCGTCCTCTGTAAATGCGGGCTTTCGTTCTTCGATGAACTCTTTTGACTACCGATGCCCTAATATTTCTAATAATATAGCTTTTGTTTGTCTGACCACAGACAGCCAACCAAGTACAGCTGTTTCGTGCTATTTGGTAGCTTATCAGCATCAGGCTTGGTCTCAGGTAGGACAATAAACGAATGCTGAGCAACTATCCTCTATCCAGGATATAAGGTGTATCGACACAAGACAGCACAAAGTGCCGTTTATTTTTAGTCTTAGTTTGTCTAGTGGAGCTTAAAGTTAGCTACATCTTTTAGTCTTCCCCAAATAAACGGAACTAATTTTGCAAAAACAGTTTTCAGTGTGGTCGAATTAACCATTCTGAACAGAATGCGAGACCATTGTTACGAGCACTATAATTGTAAAATAAAATCTCAAAAACATCCCATGAAATCGTTTGAAACCTCCATCAAGAAATTTCAAAAGTACTAATCAACTATACATTAAGGCAAATAAAGCTTGAACTAACAAGATATAGAGAGAAGCCTAAGCATTTTTTTCAAAGTACGTATAAAAAGGTTTTGAATCAAATGTGCCCAATATACTGGAGAGCATAACTATAGTCCGACCAATTTTTCTCTACATATTTACTATTTTTGTTTGTCTCACCATCCCTGTAAGCTGTGACAATATTTAATAATCTAGCTAAGGTAGGTTGATCATGGTAGCCCATGCTCCTAGTAAGGCCAATTTTATTAAAAAGTCGTAGTTACTGCCATGCGATGACACACTAACACCCATCAAACTGAATGCAGATGTTTCAACATAAAAATTATTAACCAAAATGATTAATTGAGTAAGATAAATCAAAATTTGATAAAAGAGAAAACTATAACTTTATACATACTTACAGAATGATGTTAAGGCATATATTATATGTAAACAGAAGTGAGAGATAAATTTATGTTAATGACTAGCTGACCCGACAGACGTTGTCCTGTCTTAGCTATGAACTGGGATCAATAATGAATCATAAAAGGGTAAATACTAAATATACCTATAGCCTATGGAATATATGTAGGTAGTTGTATAGCGAAGTGTTTGTATACCGCCATGTGGCTAGCAAAATACGTTGCCATCAACTTACCTTGAAAGAAGGCACCAAATGACGTCATTTGAAAGCAATTATTGTACTGCTGGATATGATTCAAAAAATGTATAGAACAGTGGCGCTCCCAGGATTTCAGTCTGGGAGGGTTAAAATGGAAAGTAAATTCTCAGTGTCAGGTACTGAAGTGTTATAATGATTTAACATTAAAAGCATGGCCATATGCAGAGATATGATTTTGTTACAGTAATTTCTGTAGAAAATACATACATTTTTTATAATTTTGAATCATACGAAATCAAAGAGTAAATAAAGCAAACGAAGCTCGTGCAATCTTCATATATTAAAACAAAAATGCAAAATAATATAATCTATCACAGACTTTTCTACATAACAACGTCAGAAAAAACAACAAAAAATACATCTTCATGAAAAAAATAACAATAACAAATATGTTACGACTTCTATAGTGTATAAAACTGAATGTAAATCAAAATAAAATTCTTACTCATGAGAAAAACACAAAAAATATTCATTGCATAACTAGCCAGTCTCAAAAAACAAAAACATATAAACTATGAAACTACATCAGTTCACAGTCTCAAAATAAAACAATCATTACATTAGAAAGTGACTTGAACAGAATTTACATACTTTTATATCAATCTGCTGGCCAATAAATAAAACCACATATCTTGAGTGGATACTTTGGAAAAGATCACCGTGGTAGTTTAAACGTTTGTAAACCCTTAAATACATCTGCTTTTTTATTTACTGGCCAACAGAAGGGAGATGGATTTGAGAGACAACCTTAGGCAAAGTTCAGCAGTTATCATATTACAAAATCAAGGTGCCTATTCTTTTTGCTGGCGAACCGATCTATGATTGTATTCACGTCTATTTTAATATCCCTATGCATATACAAAAGAGCTAAACCCACTAATCGCTCTTGTAACATAGTGGAGCGCAGCCAAGTTTTTATCCTCTTTAGATGGGAGAAACTTATTTCAGATGTCGCAACACTTACCGGCAATGAAATCAATAATTGTAAGCATCTATTAATTGAAGGAAAAACGTTTTCATCACATGATAAATACAGTGACATTCCACTGTCTATAATATCTTGTGTTCGTGACTTCCAAAGGTCAAATTCTGCTTTTAACCTGGTACTTATTAAATTTTTGTTTCCGTTATTATTTGGTCCATTCAAATATTTAGAGATTACTGACGCAAAGAAAATATTAACATTGTATGTATTCAAAGATTATTCATTGAACCGGTATACCAAATCCTGTAATATATTATCTAGCAAAGGGACATATAGGTTCAGTCTGTAATGATTTTCCTTGTCAGACGTAACTATGTTCGGTCTGTTCATTTTCCTGCTTGTTATTTTTGGCACAGTCAGTTCAATACCCACATTTCATGTGATTTCATTATAGATGCGAATAGTATTCTGAAGTGTTTTTCGGAATTTGCGCGTCTTTCTTGTACAACTGAAATAATATTTCCTACGAGTTTGACAGCATATTGTTTGCAAATTGTTTTTGATTGTAAAATCTTACTCAGGTTAACTGTTAAAGCTATATATCACACAAATACTTTGGTGATACGATAAATTGGGTGGAAGTAATGGCAGTCTTCAAAGACTCGGCTTTTGAAGAAGCTTCGCGTTCTTTACAATTTGATAAAATATTTAGTACCTCTACAATTTTCTCGAATTTGCTTTCAAATTGGAGCACAAAATCATCGTGTTTCGCACATACTATAAATTTGATATCCGTCTAGTTTTCTTTTTAATACTGTATTTCTTTTAGCGGAGGCTTTGCAGAACGCAATTACTTCCTTCATTATACATACAGTATTTCTTACTGCTTGGACCCTGCTGCTTTTTGTAATCGAAAGATTCAAGGCATGATTTGCGCATGAGCTTTTTAGAGCATTTGGCAAACATTTTTGCAATTCCATTACAGCGCCCTTTTGTTCACCTAATATTAGGTTACACGTATCAGTACCAATACCCACACATAGTTTTGAGTCTAAGTTATTGGTTTTAATGAAATGCTTGACTGTTTGAGCAAGAATTTCACCTGTGAGTTTGGGCTCCATTGTATCTTCATCAAAATTTGAGAAGCAATCCACAAATTCCATGAAGTCCTCGAAAATATGTTTTTATTACAATACCGCAATACGATTTACATTTGTGATTTATGGGTAATGTCTGTAGTTTCGTCACATATAATACTGTAATACTGACTTTGCCTAACGCGACTTAAAACTATATCCAAGATTTCTTCGCCACAACATTCTACAATTTCACTTTGGATGCGGCTGCTTATGTACGTAGCATGCGCTTTTGAGTTCCCTAAGTTTTTCTTCAATAAATTGTCGCCGCTCTCGACTCTAAACCATATTAGTTCTCTAAAATTCCCTTCATTATTAAGGACATACTCGTCTTTCGTGCTGTCATTAGAAAAAAGTCGTCCCCTATCTCTATGCCCTCTAAGTGGCATATTTTGGCGAGCTGAAAAATGTATAGATTCTATTATAGTAATCAATCTTTGCCGATTTTCTGATACTTGCTTAATTCGCTCCGAACCTACTATATTTCTTATATCTTTATCTGGATTTTCGTAAATCTTTAAAAAGTTTGTAGCATCTGAAACTGCTTCTGTATGATATATTGAGTTCTCATGTGTCTCACAATCACTGGTTTTGCCATACAATTTCGAAAATTTCTTTAGTGGTACGGTAACAAGTTTTCCCAATTTTGTTGATTTATGTACTCCTCCTAATTATGCAAAAACCACGCAATATTTACAGAAAAGCCCTTGTAGTTCCTCTGAATACGACAGCCAAGGCAATTTCTCAATGTGTTTCTTTGATAAGTAACATTTCATTTCTTTATTATTTTTCAAGTGTGTGGAACAGAGATATTTGCAAGAGTCATTAGGGATCATTGCACACCTCAATAAGGTATATTTTTCATGGGAAGACAAGTTGCCGCTGAAATTTACATATGGCGCAACATCAACAAAATTGGATCCTTTAGGTTTCGCACCCGATTGTTCAACACTTGGTTCAGCATACGGTGCAACATCAAGAAATTTTGAAGTGGAAGGATCAGGTTGAATTGTAGAATTATCACCAGTTTTTTCCGGTAATTCTTGTACCGATAGATCAGACAGTTTGCTTTGTTTAGAAAGGAACCAATCGATGGTATTCTGTTTCCTTTTACTCATCCTGCAACAGCAGCCGTCAACCAGATCTAAAAGTTACACAAGTATTGTCAAATAAACGGCATTATTGGTTTTCACGCATTCACGTATCTCATAACAAAGAACCTTTTCTGTTTGGAAACCACGATTTCACGCAATTCAAAAACTAAATACATATATAATTTGCCATCTCGGACGAACGAAATGCACTGAAGTGCTTATATACAGGGACTTCCGAGACAAAATAGATATAGATCATAATGATAGCTGGAGTATGGACCAAACACTTCGTAATTGAAATTATATTAAATTTCCATTTTTCCGTCAGTCATTTTTTTAGACACGATTCTTTTATAGTATAAAAATTAAAAACATCCAAAAATTAATTTTCTGGCTTATGCGTGGAAAATAAAAAATGAATAGAACATAGAAAATAGCGTTAATACCAACCAGATCAACAAAACTCCGCTTGTTCACTTCTCAGCCAAATTTTGTTGCGGACTCCGGTCTGGTACAGAATTTAGACACTAGACTAGACCATAAAAGACTAGACTATACCTGTTCCAACAGGAAGAAGGGCACACCGTTGCTGTTGGTGGGAGACTACTCGCTAGTCGTATGCGCTCTGAGCGGGTTGGCAGTGTTGCCGCTATCCTTTCTTAAAGTTACATATTTTTTTATAAGAAGTTTACTTTATGCCACCTTCTCAAAGGATGTTCGAGTCGTCTGGGGGAATAATTACTCCCTTTACCCCCGTGGGAGCGCCACTGATGGTATAGAATCTGGTCCCAGTGGAATCAATTTGATCTTTCCTCTGACGCAACATAAGGGGCTTCATTTTTAAACTTGAAAGCCTTGCAATGTGGATTCACAACGTTCATTGGACCAATAGCAACGATCGATTGCCACGTCTTAGTTGAATGCAGCTGATTGGGATTTAATGCGACACCACAGAGTACTACCAGAGGCGACACTCTGTCAAAAATCAGGTTCTATCAACGCCAACCTTAGTTCTATGCGTTTGGTGGGATTCCTGTTGCTGTGACATTTAGGGGTTATCCGTGGAATGTTTTGACACGTGACCACAAAACAGTTTTATCAACACAAATCAATTATTTGGCCTAAATGCATTTGGGAAAATAATAAACTCAAATTTCTTCATTCTGTAGCTCGACATATGACATTCGTGACGTCAGGCTAATAACGCGTAACAACCCCTAGGACAAAATTCTCCGGACGCTAATGAACATAAGCGGAAAATGTGGTAAGCATTTGGGGGACAGGAAGAACAAAGAGACCGACAGCGGTGACGCATCTGTATAATATGTGCCGACACTGCTCCGTTAGTGAATTTCAGACCTCCCATCCCATTCAACTTAATTTCTCCCTTCTTGTGGCTCGTCAGTTTTCCTTCGTATATATCTTTGACTTGCAGCATTGCGAGTTCTGCGACCTAGATTGGTAACGTCTAATTGGAGGCAATTTGATGAATATAAGGCGTGATTGCGGTGAATTAACTTCCACCCTTGTTAATTATTTTTGAACAAACACTTCTCAAAAAACTCACCGAACAAACTGAAAACTAGATAAAAGCTCCAATCGAATGGACTGTCCACTACTAATTAAAAAAACAATATGTTTTCATCGATAAACACTGTTAGAGTAGTGAAAGTCATTTAAGCAAAAGAAACGTATTTTCATCCTCCATTTTTATTCATAGAGTTAACTGACAACGATAATAATTAGGCAACGCTGCAGTTTCTTTTGAAGGGGCCATCTCAAAGTACGGATGATAAAGAAATGTCAAACCAAAAACGAAAACACCGTGTTTTCATAAGCTGTTGGAATAAATATGGCGGATAAGAGTGCCTGTCTCTTTTGGTACTCGAGATATTTCTTCTGATGTGCGTGTTCCATGCTCAAGCAAACTGTCAAACGCGCGTAGCTTAAATAATCATCAGGTTTTCAATTATTTTCCAATTTTAAGCGCAATTTTCTTGATTTTTCTTTTCGTGAGAACCTTCTATGCAGCATTAGGAAACTTAAAAAAAAAGATGATTGAAATCGGTAAAGTCGTTCTCAAGATAGAAGCACTTCGAGAGGAGTTGGTGGTTGCCTGGAATGAGATACCACAGGAGGACATTGACCCACCTGATCAGAAGCATGCCTAGGCGCGTTGGAGAATGCGTAGCACATCAGGGTGCATCCACACATTATTAAAGGTCAAAGGGCTTTAAAGCAGTGCAATCATTTTGAAATTTTTATCATTTACTTATTATGCTTCATTAAGTACTTATACAAAATTTTATTAAAATAAAACCATTTAAACTGGGTGTTCGAATTTAAATGTTACTTAGTATATAATCATATAATCAAAATTTTAAACATCATGGACAACTTATTTGATATCGATATAGAATTATTATGAAAATATTTTGACGAATACTTTCGCAGGTATACGATAGCGTTCAAGTAATGTTCATTGGATATTTTTTATGAGAATATATTAGTGCGAGTATTTAATACTACTATAAATTGATATTTTGATCACAACGTTATTTTTAAGGTAAGCGACTGATCTATTAAATTGTCCTTGTTCCTTGCAAGGCCATTCGGAAGAGTTAAAACTTGAATAAAATAAAGAATGATTAACTCTGAAATAAAGATATTTTATAAGTTACACAATAGAACAAAGTGTTGTTTAATTTTTTTTATTCATTTAATAACTGTATGTTAGCGACTTATTATTATAGAATATATAGGCTAGATTCCGGAAGTCATATTTTACTGCAACTCTCCATCTGCTTGACAGCTGCTGGAAAAAAGCTTGGCTGTTTTTTTAGGGATAAGAAGTAGGAATTTTTCTCCACATGACCTCCTCACTCCATACAAGACCCAGATAAGACCTAGCCACGAGTATTGCTCACACGTTTGGGGTGCTGCCGTCACGACTACATTATTCATGCTCGATGCTGCCCAGAGGAGGGTTGTCCGACGGATCAGTGTCTCTTCTTTAATAGATATTTTCGGGACCCTTTTGCACCTTCAAGATGCCGCCGCGTGATGTGCCTGCCAAACAGACTCGCCTGACTTCGGCGTCCCATCCTAATCGTGTCGAAGTTCGTACATCCAGAACTAGCCGATATGACTGCTGCTTTGTCCCAATGGTTTTGATATTATACTCGTAGAATAATCTACAAGGGGAGGCTTTTCCCAGTTCTACTAAACTTAGTCAGTTAAAAAATCGGATTAGCAAAGTTTCTTTGGGATCCTCATAGCTGCCCCTGCGTCCTGGCATTTAGGCTTCTGCTTGCGAGGCTGCTTCGGTGTAAATAAAAAGGATACGATTACTAAGGTAGAATTAGCGCAACAGATGAAGATGGATTTTGTGGCCTTCCAGTTAATATATCTAAAGCGGAGTGCCGGACATCGAGAAAGCAGATCGCCTGGCTACGCTGGGTGCCAGAAGCACTTGCATCGGCCCCAAGTCTAGACTGGGCGTAAGCAGGAGTAAAGTCAACATGGCCCTGAATGAATCTATAGGGTTCTAGAAAGAGCGTGGCGAGCAAGAGATTATTGCAGACAGGTCAAGAAGTTCGTAGGCGTAAATCACTCAACCTTTTGGTGGGGATTCTCGTCGGCTGCTGCAGATTGAACAGGCGTGTATCCCTGTTAAATATGAAGTAGAGTGTTGGTACATTCGGAGTCGACAAAAGGGCCTCCCCACCACCACTACTTGTACTACTTTCTATAACTGAAAAGATGATTACATTCAAATGTTGCAGTAACACTTTAATGTTTCTTATGCTGAGGTTTGACATTTTTTAGAAATACCTCCTGTCAAATCAAACTATGATAATAAATTATATAATAAAAATTAATATAACGGAAGAAGCCAATTTATCAGCTTTCGAGTCAGCTACTTGGCTGCGGTTTTACTTGAAATTTTGCAATAACGGCCTCATATATCATATGAACAATTTTCAGATATTTCTATGAATCTGTTTGTCATTAATATTAAAATAATATGAGAAAACATCAGTTTCTCAGTCGGGCCTATGTAATAAATATTAATAATAATAATAATAATACTAATAATAAAACGTCTTTACTGGGAGAAGTTTAGATTTACCACTTAACCCCTAAAATGTCTCTCCACAAAATAAAGAATAAAAACAATATATACTACTAAAAATGCAGCGGTTTCAACATAAAAATGAATTAATTGAGTAAAATAAATCAAAATGGGATGAAAGGGAAAACTATAACATTATAATATATACTACTATTATTGTATCAATAAGGCGGATATCTTGTGAGTGCATACAACCACGAAATTTTAACTTATCTTCCAAAAATGGGGAAATTAAGGTAAGTAATAGCTTATGCATATAACATAGTAAATGGAATTTAGATATATCAGGAACAGATAACCATTCCAATTTTATTTTACCTAAGGTGGTCTTATTTTTTCAAGTTACAGATTAATCTGCGACATGAACTTTTTGCAAGCGCTTGTCTGATACTGAATCTAAAAACGTTTTGTAATCGAGAGTTTGTTCAAGTATAATTGCCAAAGTACTAGAAAAACAACCTTTTGTAACATAGTTTACATGAGGAATAAAATTCAGACATTCATCAAGATATATATACAGGGTGACTTCGAAGTTGAGTCATTTATTTTAACAGTGAGTAGATCTGATCAAAAGAAATGTTTTTTTCCTTTACCATTTTTCTGGTAAAATTAAAGTAACAAAGTTATAGCCCTTTGGAAGTTTGAGTACCGCCCTGCCTATTATATGCTCGTGTTTGGCGACAACGGATATAATCCGCCTGACCGGTTCATCGCATCGGAAACAAAAAAGCGAAAGAATTTGAAACGTTTATCACGATGTTTTTCGTCAGTCGATAAATCCTGAGTGAATAGTAGTGTGTTGCGTGGCTCAAACGAAATCAAAAATGGCACATGTTTACGAAAATGCTGAACTTGTGGACATGATTCTTATTTACGGGGGGGCAGTCTTTACAAAATGCTCCCGGATGCATCACGGATTTACGCGAATCGGTTTCCCAATCGAGTGCAACCAACCCCTCGTGCCTTTGTCAATGTAGTGCAAAGGGCTCGTGAATCAGGTGACTTAAGACCTCACAGGTGAGGGCATGCTGCTCCAAGACCGCACGATCAAATACAGGTCCGCACTGAAATACTTGTCGGGAGGATACTTTATTAAACAAGGTAACATTTTTTTTTTTTTTTTATTTTTACACACATTTTGGTTTATCTTCCTTCTACAATCATTATCTGAAAATTAATGACTCAACTTCAAAGTCACCCTGTATATATATATATATATATATATATATATGCCTAGATTTTTTACAGTTTCACATACCTTTATAACTAAACCTTTAATGATCCAGTCAAATATTTCTTAATTTGGTTTCAAAATTTTTTAGAAGAGAATATTATTACTATTGATTTTCTGGATTTAATCTGAGATTATGAGCAATTACTATATTGTCAAAATTATTGTATAACTGCGAGTCATTTGCAAAATACAATATTGCAGTACTTAACAAACTTATTAATATCGTAGATTATCATCTTGAACATAGAAACATTGTAGGCATCTCTACAGATAATGGCCTAGCACAAGTAGTATATTATTTAAAAAAATGCCAAACCAAGTTTCACTTTGAAACAAACAGCATCAAAAACGTTTATTGTGGTATATGATTATATAGGTTGTAATGTTAAACATGAAAGTTAATGTGGAAAGTATCTAATATCCGGTGAAACTAGAATAAGTCCATCAGAAAAAACGATAATGTATGTAATCAGCAATCGCTCGTTTGATGTTGCTATTCTCTTGCTTATTGAGGAAAACAACATTCCGTGACTGCATCTGACCTGTTTTCTTGCAATTATATACGTTCGTGATTTCAACTCGTATCGCATCTAACCTAACGGTATTACCAAGTATTATGAGTACTACAATGAAATTTTCAACATAATCACATCCTAACCAAACCAAATCCTGTAAACTTATAATTTGAATGGCCTGCTCCACCAAATTTTCTTTCCCAGTTTCAATATTTCTTTTTCAAAATTTTTGAGAGGCGGGCCAATATTGAAAGCAATGTCTTTTTGCTCCTAAAAAACTGGCAAATGACTTGTGTTTTTTGAGGAAGTTTACATAGTCTTATATTTTTAATTTGTAGAGTGAAATCAATACAAATTTCATGGACATTTTTAGACGGCATGAAATGCTGACTTCTAGAGAATGACGTCGAAAACGTTGTTTGTTTAAAGAACTTGAAAATAGCAAAACCGTGATTTTCTGGGAAAAGTACGTACTAGTTCATAAACTACTGGAGGAAGGTTGATAAAAAATAAACTTGGATCCCACTAGGAAAATCGCGAATCGAGAAAGACTTACTTCCCTAGTAAAGTAACGTTTCTTTCTATATATTTCATGACCCAACACTTAATGTACAGCGCCTTTCAGGAAGGTCCCCTCTTTAGCGGATCAAGTTAACAAGCCAAAATGCATGGTGGTGAAATTAATGCATAAATGCTATATTTTAACATAAATATGACAGTTGAAAATATCAAGATGGAGTATTGGCCCCATCTTGTAAACGGAATAGAGGGTCATGTTATACCTTGTTTTAAAGCCCCTTATGTGTACTTACTAATAATGGAATATAAAATCATACAAAATGGCGAACTGCCACACTGTCGAAGTTGAGCGCTTTGTAGATTGAATCGCTTATAAGTCAACAACTAATCATCAAAACGTTATAGTCCAACAATTTAAACGGTCTATATGAATCATGTCTATTAAAATATAAGGCATTCAGATTGAAACAAATTGACAGATTTTGCCACTTTTTTGTAAAACTCGCACACACAACGCGTGGTCCGCCACTGAGAAACGCTCCATAGCGACTAAATTCCCAATTGCCAAGATACGGATTGACATAAGCTCGCGCCTCTCGGGCGATCGTACACTTTCTTTTGGGACACTCTATACTATAGCGTTTTGATCATTTGTTGTCGAGTTATGAACGAATCGACGTACAAAAACAGTCAACTTTGATAGCTTTCCAGTTTGTGATTTTGAAAGTTGGTGGTTTTATGTTCTAGGGTTATGAGGTACTTAGAGCTTTAATAATTTTAAAAAATGTTCCTTGATGTCACCTAGCCGCTATATTCAAATGTTCTGCTACATCCTTTATGCTAAAATATAGTATTCATGAATCAATTTCAGTACTCCGAATTTCAGCTTGCTGACTTGACCCGTCCGTAGGGGAGCTTTTTGAGAAGCACTGCGATACGAATATTCTGGAGCCAGGTCCAGAGTATGTTCAAACAGGAGGGAACCACAATGGAAGAAATGTCAAAACCGAGTCAAAGCAGAGTTAACACCATCTCGGCAGTAGCAGATTACTTTGCTTTGCAAATCGTGTGAAGATTAATAATGACTTACGCAATAACTTTCTGAGTGACACGCTATACACCAGTGGCGTATACAAAGGTAGGTCGTAGAAGCCCTAAAATGAAAACTGCGATGTGGATGTCTTGAAATACTTGCGAGAATATAATTAGGAAAAGATCCTTAACTCCACAATGTTAAGTATATTTTATTTGCTTATTGCTTTTGTTTGAGGTAGCGGCTCGAGATCGAAGTCCTAATATGTATTGAAATCTTTTTGAATGATTATTCAGAAAAAAACACAGTGCACATGGCAGATATACCAGGCGTTTCAAATTTGACTCATACCACTGGGAAACGATGAGAGGAGGCAAAGTTGGGCATTTAAGGTAATCAACAAAACGGCACTTAGAGAGTTTCGTAATTACGAGTATTTAGAGGGATAGACGAAAGAAACTGAATTTTTCCAAAATCGTTTTTATTATTTCCTGACATAATTAGAATTTAAATATGACGGTTTATCCCTTATCCTCACTCAAAAACTTTATTTTTTCTTATATACGCCATATTGAGTTTTTAATTCTGATTCCAAAAATGTATATTATGTAATATACCATACATTGACCGTGCCAAACATTCAAAAAAAAAATCCTATGTAGGCCTTGATCTTGTCAGATAGTCAGTCGTTTCGGAATATCATAAGCCCAACATTTGTTTAGTATTTTATGAACTAATAATAAGTGAACAGTTCCTAATTCCGATTGTAATGATGATATGATGTACAGATCATGACACGGATTGATATTATAGAACCTCAAATATCTAAGAAAAAGGTAATATTCTTAGAATTGATCTTAACTCACTGAATGAACAACATAATGCATAAACCTTTTCATATTTCTAAGGGTAGTATTGAAAACAGTATTATTTTATGTATTTTATAGAAACATTGTAGTGTAATTAAAAGCAACGATGATGTTACAGCTCCCTAATCACATTTCATATCCGCCATATCTACGCCGATGCACACATCGTTCAGCCAATACTATTAATCTGCAGCTGAAGTGTCAAGTAGAGCGTCTCCATCGTGCTGAAATAACGCTTGTGATAGTCAATAAATGTGCAAATTATTTTAATATACACTGTCCGTCAGAAGGAACGCATATTTTTTAAATGAGTAGTACAGTCAAAATAAGTAGCCCCATAAAAAAAATCACACGTTGACAGGTCCGGGGAGCGAGGGGGACTTGGAATATTGCCACGACGTGAAATGAGACGTCCTGGGAATTTTTGCCGAAGAAGTTCCATCGAAGTGCGAGCTGTGTTAGATATTGCCCCGGCTTGTTGGAACCACACTGTTCTGAGTCGGACACGTCGACGTCCAAGTTCCGGAAGAAAAGTTGTTCAGCATGTGGATGTAACACTCTGAATTCACAGTAGTTGTTTCTCCATAATCCTCAAAAAAATAAGGGCCAATAATCATCGTTGAGCCTACTCCACACCAAACTGTAACTTTTGGGGTATGCAGGGGCAGCTCATGCAACTGTTGGGGATTCACTGGAGACCAATATCGACAATTTTGTTTATTGACGTATCCATGTAAATGAAAATGTGCTTCATCACTCGTAAAAAATGTCATGTCATTGTTATCCAACTGTTCAATCATGAGCTGTGCAAAATTAACACTTGTGCATAATCCCCTGGCAACAGTTGTTGGCAAACTTGGATTTTTTAAGGATGGAACACTAAATCCTTCTTCAAGATGCAGCGTACAGAGGACGCGTAGATCCTTAGGGAACTGGCACGCAAACGGATGGAACGATTCGGGCTTAGCAGCGTGTCAACTCTCACTCTGTCTACGTTTTCGGGAGGTCTAACAGTACGGTTTCGCCCTGGCGGATTTTTCTTCATCACATTACCTGTTGTGTTGAATGCTTCCACCCATCTCAAAATGGTGTTAAGGTCTGGTACTGTCCCACGACGTGGAATACGAAAGTGAACGCGAAACTCACGTTGCGTTCGAACGACAGACTTGCCATTTTGAAAGTACCGACGTACAGTGAACACACGATGCTCAATGTTCCAAACCATCTTGCCAACTGCACTTGCACTTCTCCCACTATCCAACACGCCCTTCCCCACCGACACGGGACCAGCCCACTCGATGTAGTACCCATTCGAAAGACATGCGTTCTTTCTGACGGACCCTGTACTTTAAGCAGGCTTCTCTCAAACTGAAGCATCAGATAAACATGTGATTAACCGTCTTTTTCATGGCCAACTACGGAAATATTAATGTTTTTGAAATAACCTAGGTTTGACAGTGTCACCACATGACATATTTTACATTTTTGGGATCAGAATTTAACACTCTGTTTACCTGTGTAAAAATTCAATATGAGGTCCATAAGGAAAAATAAACTTGATGACTAAGGACAAGCAAAGGAACGTCATATTTATTGAAATTCTTATCATGCCATATTGCAGAGGAGAAAAATTGGCAATGCTATACCTTTTATTTTGTAATCCTATTTCAAATAAGTCAGGAAAAAATAAGAAAATTTCTCTGGAAATACTTGTAGTTGTGAAAGTGCCATTTTCTTAGTCACCTAAATGCGCACCTTTGGTCCCAAGTTCGTATCTCGTACCGTTTCCCTGATAAGATATAATGATAATTACAGAAAGTATGACGTTGGGAAGACCGTGGCTGATCCCACTTCGAGCATCCTGTCGAAACTCCGAAGATTGAGGAGTGCGACGATATAGAATTTATCAATTATAGTGGTACGAGTAAATGAAACGATTTTCATAAATACTACAATAAAATCGAAATATTTGTCAGTGAGTTTTGTCAGACCGATATGTTTAGTATTGCCAATTTGTCACACCTGCAACTTATCATTATTGTAATCAGACAGAATGCGATAATAAATGTTATAATAGAATATCATAATGTACCTTAAGTATCACTTAAAATAGAATCAAAAAATGATTAGAATACAAATAATTGTTCATTACAGGCATTACAAACTATTCTGGTATAGCAATAAATAATAATTTTGTTCAGGCAATAATTAATTAAATTAGTCAACCTGATTATTTCGTTGTGACTCATTCTATTATAAAAGCCTTACTATGCGTATAAAAAGTATAGACACAGCTAGTACAAAGATTAAGTGCAAGTGTTTGTTGTTTGATTGAATTCTTGCTTGTTGAAACTAATGAAGAATACGGACTTTGATAAATTATGAATATTTGACAAGTTAAGGAAAATTACGGTACGATAAGAATAGAATATCTTTTAACTCTGGATTTCGGCGAACTTTACCCAATATCTTGCACGAATAAGAATTTACTAACTCTACCTGAGGCCAGAAATAAAAGGACCTCTGTTTATAGTGCTAAAATTATCCAGCAAAGGAGACTTTATCCTACTAAATTGAATTTCATGCAACATTGTCAAAAATAAATGTTCTGCACAAGTTAACCCCTCCTACGCAGAAAAGAATTAACTACTAACATGCCTTTTCGTTGTGCTCGACGAGGCTGTAAAACATATTCAGTTATTTCAAGTCATAAAGGCAAATATACAAGAAAATCTATGTGAGAAACATGTCTAGTGCAAGTCTTTAATTACAGGGGAGTAGAAGCGTTTAGATATACTAACGCCATAAATTGACATATGTCACCCTCCCCCACCCTTACAAATCCCACCCATAACTTTTTACCCCTCAAGAGAATTTTAAGAAACGAGCAGGAATTCGTCGAAGAATGAAGTTTGAACATTCTTTTATTTTATCCTTTTCGTCCTTGGCATCTGAGTAATCTTGAGAATAAATTTCATCAGATTCTGAGCAATACTTGCCGAGTTTTAGAAAGACCTAGGCTTAATGGACAGACCTACGGGAATGAGGGCATAGTTTTTCGTGATGTAATTGTCATGTAACATGCAAAAATTATATCCCAATTCCGGAATTTCTCCTCGCCATTTGGCCTGGAAAGTAAAACCGGAAAAAACAAAATATCTTAAACAGTCATTTGTGTATACTGACTTATTTTCTGTTCAAACTGCATTTCCTCCGTGTCAAAACAAATATGACCACTGGATCAACGCTTCTATTTGTATGACTCTGCCTGCCCAGGCATTTATGGGCCGCTGGGAGCACGCGAATTTGTAAGCCGGGCTCTGGAGTTTGTTATGACGGGGAGTAAATGAAATATGAATACCCTTCAGTATACCACATTCACAGTATGTATACCTACCTATGCGCTTACAACGATGGGGATGATGTTTTTTTGTTTACTACTGTCACTTCGTCCAGCTGTGGGCCTACGCACACACCTAATGTAATTGCAGAGACATGTATACATATTCAGAGCTGAAATTTTTACACGGTCAAAGATGAGCCTTAAAGGCGTAAAACTGTTTATAAAGTTAGCATGGAAACTGAAGACACAATTATGTTTCAAACTGTCGTAGCCTATGTAGTTAGTATGTAGCATGTGCTAAATGGATACATTATTGATGACTGCATACCTTTGTCAGATAAGTATTCATATCGGGAAGGTAAACTTGTGTATTTTGCTATAAGATGCCCTTTGAACTAACTCTGTATATTGCTCAATAAACAAGTAGTAATGACCGGAAAACAGGACTTTTGGGATAAACAATTAGAAATTCTCAAAAACCATTTGACGAATCTACGCCAATTTTGTTGTGGTTATTTAAAAATATGATGCCTACAAATCTGAAGAATTTCAAGTATCTGCGTGAAATTATCGCCGCATTACCATGTGATAAAACCTGCATTTTGCCTCGGTTTTCGGCCATAACTTTTTTGCTATTGGTCGGATCTTTTTACGTGTGGTCTCATTTTGTAGGTCTCGTAAATACCTAAAAATCTTATTTTCTCATTCTTTATTGTCGTAAAAAACTTTTCCCACAAAAATTGGTGTACCTTTATGCGTCCATGTTTAAATACCCCCTTGAATAACTTACATCAATAAAACCTAACTTTACAATTATTTCGGGGACATTTGCTAATATGATTAGACTATTGGCTGAACAGTCTCATTAATTATGGAAGGTCAACAACAGGCATGTTAGAAATAATTGTTGCCTCTTGTAGGAAATATATTATTCTCTTCACTGCCCAACATCAGTTGTATCAGATGAGTGTTTTTTGCAAAACCGATGTTAAACGCAAAACATTAAGACATTCCACCAGAAGTGGAAAATCACCAATCTTTTCTCAGCAATCTGCCCTTTTCCTCTACGCTTAAAATAAGCATCACATTTTAAGCGAAGCGGCAAGGTTTCAGTCATGCAAACAATTGTTTCAATCTTGAAAACAACAAAAGGAGGAGTTGAAATGTGCCTCCGTGAAAGTTTTATACAAAAAGAGTTCGGATTTTCTAAAAACACACAAAGACTTTTTGGTCGTAAAACGAACAAAAATAATATTAGGGGATGGTCTGGAAAATTCGATTTTAGCTCATGACTCCAGCAGCGAATAAAACCGCAAATCGGTTCAACCATTTGAGATGTCATGCGGTGACAAAGACACACACGAAAATACATACAAACAGATGAGAAACATGGATTTTAGTGACAGAGACATTATAAAGCATCCAAAAATCTCATTATGCGTAGGAAGTAAACAGAATATCGACCATAAAGTGCGGTCCTCACAGTTTGCAAACTCAGTTCCATCCAGCGCCCGCACAATATGTATAGTCTGCAAAAATCAAAAGGTGGCCAATTTTGGTCTAACCAACTCGCTTAAAAAATGTTTTAAAATAAATTAATCTTGAAATACGTTCTGGGGTCTTATAGGAGTAGGTTTTAGCTTCCATTTTGGTACTTGGCAACCTCAAAAATAATTATTTTTAACCAAGTTTTTCATCATTGAAGATGAGCATCTTTTGGGTTTTTCAGATATTAAATGACTTGTAGATCGGAAGCGACTAACTTTAAAGAACAGTTACTAAGGACCTTTTTTGTTCAGAATGATCCGTGACATTAGAAAGAAATTGTAATTGTGAAAACATTTGTTGTAATGACTTGAGATAGGAGGACCTAAAAAAATCTATCAAACGGTGGCAAAATAAGATCCGGATTATTATTTTTTGACCTCTTCTCAGATGATATCTGTTTCTAAAGTGCGGTCCACATATTCTGCACACGCATCTCCATCCAGAGTCTGGTCTATCTTATCTATCTAGGATTTCACAAATTTTTGCTATTTCAATTGGTATTGACTGGTAACTGGTAACAACTATAGCAAACATACTAAATTATTGATACGGCTATTGGCCAGTGGAAAAGAAACTGCAAAGTTTGTTTCTGAACTGATAGACGAAACATTCTTTACCAAAACAATGACAATCAACTGAGAGTGGATTTGTACAAGTTTCTGATGGAAAAGTTCGACGTGGATCTAGAACACGTGTACAACGTAGTGTCGTTACAAAAGATGAATCATGAAATTAAAATTATGATTCAAATACTAAACGATAAAGATAAGAGACGACAAATTAAAAAACAGTGTAGTTACATTATTTACGCTATATCCAGATCATTGCACTTAATCATGCAGATGCAAAAATTTTTACTGTGGACTGAAAGATATGTACGTGAAATATTTTGTTTGTTAGAAAGATGTTAATCGACCTTACCATTTTTTAGATGCAGGAAACGAATTAGCAGCGTGTGAACAGATCATTATTTGTTGGCGGATGCAAAACATAAGTTTAGGCATTTAGTTGAGATGACATCAACAAGTAAGACAGTCAAAACTGTTTGACACCTATTGAACTTTAAAATAAGAAATCGAGGATATAGAAATGTCAGAGTGATACTAAATAAGTACACAAAAGAGTATTTACATATACAAAGCTGCATTTGGTGGCATAACAACACACTAGGAGCTATAGCTGCTAAATAGGATCTGGTTGCTTTTCATACCGTACCAATCGTATACAACATTATTTCACACATTTTAGCAATCGTCAGTACGGTACTGTTTAGTCATTGGAGACAGACGACGGAAAGTAAACAAACGGGTATGAGTCTACTGAAAAGCTCAGTATTGTAACAAGAATGAATGGTACTTCTAGCGCCATCTGTTGGGAATCGCGCCAGGGACTCTCCTTTATGGAATCAAGTATTTTAATCCACACCCAAAAAAACTCAGAAAAACGCTACATTGGTGTTAGGTGTGGGGTCGAAGACCAGGCCAAAGAAAGAAACTGAAACATCTAATGATGGGATGTAATTTTGGTTAAAAAGAAAGATGGTTCAAATAAATTTTGGGTGAACTACCGACTAGGCTAGGCTAGTATCAGACACAGCTACTTTTGCTGCGCAGCATAGTACTCGTAGAAAACTTCCAGAAGTCTGAACACCCACGCAACCTGAAAAGCTGCGTGTGCAACTCTGCTTACGCGCAGTATTTTCTTGCTGAGTGCAGTTTAGAAGTAGCCAAGTGTGAACAGCGATATTTGTAGGTTGCACGTGCAGCAAGAGATATCAAATCGGTTGAAACTTTTGCTGCGGCAGCCGGTGAAGTTTTTGTGGGAAAAGTGGAATCAGAGAGCATGGTAAATAGCTGACGTGTTTTCATTGATTAAGGTACTTTTAGAGTATAATAACCTTTACAGTTTTTCTGGGGAGAAAACAAGCATGAAACAAGTCAGTCACACGAAAAAAATCTCAGAAAAATCAACAAAAGGGAGCCCGCCAACACGAAACACATGGAATATGAGGTTTTGTTTTTCCACTGTGGAGTTTGCTGAACACTCTTTCAAGATACTTCATCACGGACAAACGTCTAAAAGTAAGTTTTGTATTGTTTCTAATATGGTCAGGTGTCATTTTTGGCGTTGTCCCTGATAAAGTATCGTGAAAGGGACTGTACGTTTGGTACTTTGCCATTTTTTCTAAGTGATAATCAAAATCCGCTTTATCAAAAAAAAAATTTATAGTGCCACTCGTACTGTTCGCGCAGTTCAGTCAATAAGTTATTAACTGTCCCGTATTGTACGCGCTTCCTAATCCAGTCTTTTGCCCAGATTGTTTTTTGTTTGTCTTGTCTACGTCTTTGCCTTTCTGCCAAAATCACATATAAACATGCAGCTGCTTGCACTACAGGATCCATTGCTTTCCTTCGACACAAGCTTCACTATGCCAAGAATAGTCTGCGCCGTACAAAAAAACTGCGGCTGCAAACAAATGCTGCAAAAGTAGCGCACGGTCTGGACACCCGCGCAGCTTTAATTCTCGATCTGCAACTTTTGGAGGTAGCCGCAGCATAAAAACTGCGCATTTTGCGCTACTTTCTGCTTATGTGTCAACATAACACGCAACTTCTGCAGCTGCTGCTAAAAAACTGCGCAGTAAAAGTAGCTGTGTTTGATACTACCTTTAAACAACGTGACCAAGAAGGACACCTACCCTCTACCGCGTATCGATGGCACTCTGGATACCCTGACTGGATCAAAAATATTTTCCACCCCAGATCTAAAAAGCGGATACTGGCAAGTAGAATTGGCCCCTGAAGATCGGGCGAAGACAGCATTCACGGTGGGCACCGGATTATGGCAGTTTAACGATCTGTGCAATGCGCCTGACACCTTTGAAAGGCTGATGGACACGATTCTAAGAGGACTATCCTGGAAAACGTGCCTGGTTTACCTTGATGACATTACTGTAGCGGGAAAGTCATTTTAAGACCACATGGAGGACCTAGAGGAAGTTTTCTTAAGGCTACGAGATTCTGGCCAGTTCCGAAGGACAAACGTGAGCTACGGCGGCTTCCTAGGATTGTGCACATATTACTGACGTTACGTGGAAGGATTTGCTAACATCGCAAAGCCATTGACCAGGCTTACAGAAGGGGAACGCAAGTTCCAATGGGATCAGGATTGCCAACAAGTTTTCACCCACTTCAAAGAAGCTTTAACAAGCGCCCCTATACTCAGCTATCCACTGTCAGAAGGAAAGTTTGTGTTAGACACTGATGCTAGCAATATGGGCATATGTGCTGTATTATCCAAGTTCAGGAAAGCAAAGAAGAAAAAGGAAATGGAACATTTCTACAAATACCTCTATGGCAGAAAATTCTTACTCCAGACATATCACGCAGCTTTCGAGAACCAGAGTTGAGTGACTGGCGCAACATAATTCGTAAACCAGTAGTCAGACATAAATAGTGGTGTACATAAATTTTCTATCTAGTTGAGTTAAAGTTACTTGTGTTTTGTTTTAAATACATTAGTGCATTTTTTTTGTGGAATCGAGTGTTTTAATCAACACCCAAAAGAACTCAGTACTACAGTATGTAGTGCTCCAACTACTCATAGGTGGCAGTGTTACCTTCTTGCGCCTTATAGGTAATGATGGTTCAACCACTTCTGCTGTGAATGATGCTAGTTGTATCTACTCTAGATAAATGCAAATTGGTTATGGACTGCATTTTGAATTAATTTAGTAGAAGGTATTTTTGAGGTTCAACAGTGGAAGTTGTTGTAGATACTTTTCAGATCTTCCGAGCATGTGAACTCTCATAATTTGCATCTATCTGTTAAGTAATAATGAGACATTCAATAGTTGATGAATCGCGGACTATTGTACAAGTCGTACGTGAACATTGCAGTATCATTTAAAAAATGTTTAGTTTGAATGTGTTAAGCACAGTAAGTGATGCAATCATTTCTCTAGCTGGAAAATGAATATAAGTCCAATTTTTGAAGGATAATCTGATCTACATTCTGTTTCGTTCGTTAATAAGTGATATAAAGATTCACGATTGACAAAGCACACACAACAAAAAGCATCAATATTGTAAAGGGAAAACCAAACTTGTCTGACGGCTTGAGTTCAATGTGTATGAGAGAGAAGCGCGAGAAGTGTGTATCAACACATGTTAGAACGGAATAGAAGCCCTGAAGAGCGAAGGTCATCACCACATTGCCTAGCGACGGTGACGCACAAGGGCGTGCAATCTGTCGCGTCGCCAATATGTTACACCAGAAAATGTTCGCACAGACTTCTACAATAGCTTAGGTTACTGTCAAACCCAACGAGGAAATTAATTATTTCAATTTTGATGCAACTCGGTCTTTTATTTTATTTTACAATTATCTTTGATTTCCACGGATGGTGATAAAATCAACACATTTATTGCTACATTTTGTAACAGCGAGCGGTCTGAAAATGTAACCAATACCATTAAGCAATATAAATTATCACTGTCTGCGTGTTCGCAGGTGAAAATCTTTTCGAAGCAGGACGACACTCCTCAATGAGCGCAAGATGGGTACTGACCAAAATCGCTCATTTACCAGATGAGGTGTTGCCAACCGAACCAACTATGCAATGTTGCAGAATTTGTGGCGATCCCGACCATTCATTTCGACCCACTATTAAAAAATGAGTGCGCTGAGAATGAAACTATTATTTGGGCATAGACAATAAACTAACGCATATTTTCAACATGCATCTTGATTCAAGGAATTGGTGTAACATATTGGCAGCGCAGCACATTGCCGCGTCAGCGTTGCGAGACACGGTGATGAGCTTGGTTATCCAGCCAGCTTCTATCTCTTTCTTACATAATAACTCCTGTCTGGTACACACAACTCAAGCCGTCAGACAAATTTGGTTCTCAGTATATATTTTACAATGCTGTAGCATGTTTTATTTAAATACACTTTAAAAAAATATTAAAATATCCAATTTAAATTCCGAACTTGATACAAATCTGCTTTCTTTCATATCACCAAGTTTTTTCACGGATAAAAAATTAAATGCATTGGTATTTCCACTCATTATTCTAATAATACTATAAACTGTGTAATAAATTACTAGAAGAATAATTATAGTTAAGCAAAAAATTAATTGTTATGATGCTTTAATGAATTTTGGGTCTGTATTTCTGAACGTTTTGAGTTCTATAAGACGTCTTAACCATAGGTGAATGAAGACGATTTATTGTTGCATGCAACGGTTAATGAATATTACTCATATTAGATATTAGAAGTAGTGGATATAATTTTAAAATCTGTTACATTTTCCACATTTTGTGATTTCCGATATGACTTCTATAGATTTTTCAGTAAGTCTATTTCATTTATTGCGATAAACTGCTAAGTCGAAGATGATTCTCATGCACAATGAGCACGGTGTAGATGGGCAAAAAATGGTATTGATAATTTAGTCAAACAAAACACCTACTTGCGGCCCTATTGTTAGTATTATAAAAACTTGCACACTTCAAGAGATTAAAATTAGATTTATTCAACGTTAAGCTTACGAAAGTGTTGTGAAACCGTACCTCTCCACTTTCAGAGTTAAGGAACGGGGTATGCTGTCATTTGAAAAAATATGTATGTATCAACGATACTCAATCACGAATTAAAAAAAAACTACCTTAATAACATTTCTCTTAACATAATAAGTGCGTGCCTAAGTTACTATTTCATCACATCCTGCTTGGCATTTGAGCTAAATCCAATCCTGGTAATTGAACTCCTTTTACCATGCTTTAACAGACCAAATCTCTGACAACTAATGATTTATTCTTGCAGTAAAGACTGTCCATTAAACGGCAATTCATAATGCAAATGAAACAGCTAATGGCCTAATAAAAGGTGTGAATTGACACGCGATAAATTAATTTTCGAGTTAGAGGCAAAAAATAAGAATGTCTACCTATATACCCTCGTAGATTAGCCGTCGGTATTTTCTAGTACCAAGTGGACTCATACTTAGTAGGCACTACCCGATTGCGGTCGATTTGACTACCCTATGCGGGAACTAACATTAGCCATAAGACCGTAAGATGGGTACTCGTGTTGCTTGACATCAACAAGGCGTCTGGTCCGAACTTGATTCCTGCAGTTGTATTAGAGAGGACGAATCCGGCACCTTCCCAGAAAACTGGAAACCTGCTCATGACCAACCCTTCCCAAAAAAATTATCTAAGACCGAACCTTACAACTACAGGCATATAGCTCTGCTTTCTGTTATAAGTAAGATGATGGAGAGGTGCATAAATTGCGAGCTTCTGGATTATCTCACGACTTGATTAGTGACAGGCAGTATGGTTTCCGGCACCAGCGATCCACAGGACCTCGTAGCTTAAGTCACGCAATTGTGGAGTAGACTCAACCAATCAAGTCTTATGCTGAGACTCATTTCGTGGCTCTTGATATCACGAAACCGCTCGATCAGCCATGGCCCCCTGCCTCTTATGCAAACTTCCATCCTATAGCCTACCAGAGAAGCTTTGCAGAAGGGTGTCTGACTTTCTCTCTGGTCGCAAGATATGCGTCGTAATTGACGGGTTCTACTCTTCATCCCACAACTTAAACGCGGATGCTCCCCATGGATCGATCTTGGGTCTGACACTGTTTCTCTTACATATCAAGGACTTCCTTTCCTGTACGATCAACCCAATCCACAGCTTTCTACCTGCAAGAATTTAGAGCGATAAGCCGATCTCTACCGGTGAGCTGGAAAAAAGAAGACTAGCAGCGGCTCACGAGAGACCTGGAGGTTATTACTGCTTGGGGACGCAACAATCTTGTACAGTTTAATGCTTTCAAAACACATTACTGTGCCCTGACGAAGAAAAAGCGTTCTAACGCCGGACGGCCGAGTTATACCAAAGAGCTATTTATTTCGGCTTGTCGAAGTCCAGATGAGCAAGGACTTATCTAACACATCTCTCAATAACGGCAGCTGCTGGGAAAAAGTTAAGCTTTGTTTTGTTTAGGGCTCAGAAGTACTTTTCTCCGCATGACCTCCTCAATCTGTACAAGGCCCAGATAAGACTTAGGCCCGTATCGTCAGTTGTCCCTACAATTGAAGGGCGCGTTTATGGCCTCCTTGATTGTCATACTCCTTTCTCTCCTTCAAAAATTTCTAGATTACACTTGTCCCGTGTCAGCGTCAGCGCTCTCCTATTGTGAAGATATGTTTTCTTTTTAAATTGTAGAAAATTTCAGGCTGATAAAACATGATATAACTCAAAAGCAAGCACAATTTGATGCAAATAGATCTTTGTGACATAACCTCAAAATAGCGTTCTGACACGGAGAAGTAGAAAACTATATGACGATCAAGGAGGCCATAAAGGTGCCCTACAATTGTAGGGACGACTGACGATACGGGCCTTAGCCTCGATAATTGCTTACACGTTTGGGGTGCTGCCACTCCGACTACATTATTTATGGTCAATGCTGTCCGGAGGAGGGCTGCCCGACTGGTCGATGACTCTTCTTCACTGGCGGGCCGTCGGCGATCTAGCTCTCCTCTACCGCCACACCAACAGACTCTTCGGAGCTCTCCTCCATTATGCCGCCGCCTGACTTTGGCCTCCCATCCTAACCGTGTCGAACTTCGTACCTCCAGAACTGGCCGTTACGACCGCTCCTTTGTCCCGATGGTGTCGAGATTGTGGGACAATCTACAAGAGGAAGCTTCTCCCAGTTCTATTAACCTTAGGCAGTTCAAAAATCGGATGAACATAATTTCTTTGGGATCCCCATAGCAGCCAGTCTGGCATTTAGGCCTGTGCGTCTGCTTCGATTTAAAAAAAATAAAACTTGACAATCCTTTGGTCTAACTATCACTTAGGACGGGATATTCGGTGATAATTTGTTTTTTAGTCTCTTATATATATTTCCGTGTATCCTGCATAAAGGGCTTAATACACTAAACACTATTTTATGTTGGTTTACTTTGAATAATAACTAGCCAGTCAAATATACGCCTGCTTTTCTTAGGTCTTTATTTTTTTCAGAGTTTAGTATTTATACTGTTTGAAAGCCTGAATATCCTATTGTAGCTCTTGGACTGGTCGTCTTCCACTCCTCTTTTGATGCTCACGTGGTACTCATCAGGAGACAGTAGGCCGTGCAAAGCTATATGCACTCCATTGATCTTTGCTAATTATTTATCTTTATGGTGTTATGGCAGTGATTCTCCTCCGGAGGGGAATGCTTCCCTAAGGGAGCGGTATAAAAATAAAGGAAGACCGTGAGTATTCCGAAAAAAATATTAGTTTTATTTAATTTTTTAAATGCCATGATGTATGCTGATGTTTATTGCAACAGAGTTTACTAAAAGTAGATAATTTTTAAGGTTGTCTATCAAGAAAGTAATGAAACTTAAAATACGATTATAATTGGGATTGAAAATTGGGCGAAATTCTGAGAAACACTGTGGTATGGCATTTACACACTACGAGTATAATGAGGTAAAGCTGTGCTAGAACCGCTCAACTATTTATCTTTACAAATATGATCTTAGTTTCCTGATTACTTTACTCTATTATGACTGAATTATTTTTCTTACTACGGTATAGATTAGACCTGCATCAGTTTCTGAGTTTGCTGATACAGCTCAAGGCTTGGTTTATAGAGACACAGACCGAGGCATTCTAGGTCTTTTTTTAAGTAAAATAACTCACAAAATATCAAAAATTGAGGTATCAATGCGATTGTAAGTATTGCTTTACAAGGAACCCTATCGAACTTCCAACAAGTGAATACGAAAGCTAAATCGTCTGGCGTAAATAAAGAATCAAGATTGTATGGTACTATCACCAATACAGGCAGCTGACTTGATCTAGACTCTACTCTTGAAAACAGTACCACTACATAACCTTGCACACCCGCCGTGAATATCAAATTGCGCACCGATTCTATACAGAAACACAACATTCGAACAAGATTAAACATTCACAAACGGAATCACGCTTCTCAATATTCGGTGAACCGTTCTGCAACACATGAACACATGTTTATGGGCTTAAGCAACATACTAGTTTACCTTTATTTCTAAAAAACCTCCGTTCCTTTATCCATTGCGTCAGGCTCGAGGTTCTTCTGTTTCTAGAATGATACACCAGCCACCCAAGACAGCAGCACGATATTCGTATATTTTTCTGTCGCGATTTCAAACAGTAGGCCGTGGATCGCAGAGATACGTATTGATTGTTTTGTTCGTGCTAAGATTGCGAGCGATTGTCACATGTTCCTGCGGCGCGAATCAACTTCGGCGGTAAACTGAAACAGTTGAAAGGCGAACTGAAACGAGCGGGCGTCTATTCGTTCGGATGAAATCGAAAGTTGCTGCGCTGCGTCTGGGTGTCGGGGCCAAATGCCACATTCACGATGCGCGGTTCGATCAGTCCTGCAGCGTAGCAGAAGCGCCAGCCAGCTGGCGGCAGGATCGCGATACTTTTTTAGCAGGAGAGCAGAAGCTTGAGGCGATTCAAGACTATCCGACTCGAAGGACCAATTCTCGCCAGGCGATGCCGGGGCTTCGCTGAATAGCAGGGTCATTTAGGCTCATTAAAGTTCACTGCATGAAACAAACCTATGTTGCTTTGTTTACATTAGACCAGACTAAACTGATTTTTTAATAATGACTGGAAAACTGTGTGTTCTTTGAAATGAAACGAGTTATTGAAACTATGCAAAGCTAATTAATGTTTGGCAAATAAAACTTTTGCTGAAGCCCATATTCAACCCGTACCTATAATGAAAGTTCAAGCTCATGTTAAATATAGTAGCACCCGCGGAAACAATTCTTTATGAGATACTGTGAAAAATTGTATTTGTGACCGTTTGCTACGTATAGCGTTTTCTGTACAGGATTATGCTTAGGCCCCCGTGCCTTCTGCCTTCTTATGGTTACGTTGATTGAATTTGTTGCCGTTTGTCTTTGGTTTTTTCTAAATCATAGAATTTCTAATCCCAATTCCCAAAAATCAATTATTAGATTATTTCAAAATTCCTTTTCGTTCTACCATGACTGTAACCTGTGTCAAAATTCTCGTTTCATCCGTATTGTCGAGAAGATAAGGATTACTGGATACCGACAGATCGGCAACGTATGGTATAAAAACGTTTGTTCAAAATCATCGCACACATAGCCACAAACAACACGCTCAGTGGCAACGAAACCGGAGGAGAAGGTGTTAGATTTCCATTAATAGCGGACGACTATGAAAGAAACTTATTGGCTTTCTTGCTGCATGTTTAACGATTGAGATATCTAAATGGCAGGAGGCACCATCCAAAATCAGAAGAACCTTACCAGCAGGTTTATACTTTGACAAATGCTGCAACCATTTAAGAAATATTTCTCGTGTCATGCTGCCTTTAGGAGACATTTCAAGTAACGACCCAGGAGGCAAATTGTCGCAGTAAGAGTCCTTTTTCCGCAAGCCTTTGAATATTAACATAGGCGCCACAGCTTGCCCACGAGCGTTAACACAAGCAACAATTGTTGCATCCTCTGCATCTTCATTCCAAATATTGTGGACCCTGCGTTCCCCTTTGGTTGCCAAGACTAACTGAGAATGATGTAAAGTTAGGCGGCACCCTTTTTCATCAAGATTATATATCCGTTGTGCTGAGTTTTGAATGCAAGTTTAAAGTCGAGCATTTCTAAAGCAAGCTGGACTTTCCTCAAATATTAGGATTTTTGAACATCTCTCTAAATTTTCCGATAAAAATTGAAATAGTACAGCACATTACCGCGTTTTTCATGAGAATCATAGAGCCATGTTATGATGAAAATGATAGATTAAATTTAAACAAAAACAAGTGCCTAGACAATCCAGCCATTTCTACAAATTGTGATCAAACGTGAGTATAAATTCGACATTATTTCGCTACTATATGACTTACCCACCTGCTGTCATCAGAAGTTAAAATGATAATAACCATTGAGTGCATCACAAAACTTAGCTAAAACTTTGGAAGTGGGTTTATGACCATTATAAGCCACTTACTGCAACCATATACGACTTCTGCCACTAGGAAATGTGCAAAACGTTGATGTGAGAATATAACTGGAGCTTATAAACTTTTCTCATTTGTACCTAATGGTAATTAATGGGTAATAAAACCTTTCTTCCAGCTACTTTAAAACTGTACATCATTTCAACACACATCCTTTACAAAGGAAGTAGTCCTATGAGAATGGTATTTTCATTCATGGTTCATAAAACATACCCATGCATTTTCATCGTATCGTAAATGTCAATATAACAAGGACACTTTTGTAACTCAAAAAGCATAGTACCTATGTGTAAAGTGCTTCACACCTTCTTCAAATCCATTATTTATTTTTTCAGTTGGTAATATTTGGAGGTTGCTTGCCACTGGAATTATTTTATGTTTTACCCATGCCATGTCATGGAGTGAAACTTTCGATTTTGGATGGGGATCCGATACATTACATGTGATGATAATTTTTGTTTTCTTCACTTTTGTATCAATTTTGCTTTATCAGTGAGAAAAGCGAACATACTTTTTATTCCCCAGTAGCATATACTTCGAAGTTGAGTCATTTATTTTAACACTGAGTAGATCTGATCAAAAGAAATGTTTTTTCCTTTAACATTTTTGTGGTAAAATTAACTTAACAGAGTTATAGCCCTTTAGAAGTTTGAGTACCGCCCTGTCTCAATAATAATATTATGTGCTCGTGTTTGGCAACAACGGATATACTCCGTCTTATCGGTTCATCGCATCGGAAACAAAAAAGCGAAAGAATTTTAAACGCTGATCACGATGTTTTTATTCAGTCTGTCAGTCGGTAACGCGTGAGTGAATAGTGGTGTTTGCTGCGTGGCTCAAACGAAATAAAAAATGGCACATATTTATGCGGATCGGTTTCCCAATCGAATGCAACCAACCCCTCGTGCCTTTGTTAATGTAGTACAACGGGCTCATGAATCAGGTGACTTAAGACCTCACAGGGGACTGCATGCCGGTGCTCCAAGGCCTAACGATCAAATACAGGTCCGCACTGAACTACTTGTCGGGAGGATACTTTATAAAACAAGGTAAAAAATTTTTTTAATTTTTTTTATTTTTACACACTTATTTTGGTTTATCTTCCTTCTACAATCATTATCTGAAAATTAATGACTCAACTTCAAAGTCACCCTGTATATGGGTGACTTATGATAAACCAAAATATGTGTGTAAAAATAAAAAAAAATTACCTTGTTTTATAAAGTATCCTCCCGACAAGTATTTCAGTGCGGACCTGTATTTGATCGTGAGGTCTTGGAGCACCGGCATGCCGTCCATATGTGAGGTCTTAAGTCACCTGATTCACGAACCCGTTGTACTACATTAACAAAGGCACGAGGGGTTGGTTGCACTCGATTGGGAAACCGATCCGCATAAACATGTGCCATTTTTTATTTCGTTTGAGCCACGCAACAGATACCACTATTCACTACCGACTGACACTGACTGTATACAACTGAATGAAATAATTGTAAAAACATCGTTCCAAATTCTTTCGCTTTTTTGTTTCCGATGCGATGAACCGATAAGGCGGATTATCTCCGTTGTCGCCAAACACGAGCACATAATATTATTATTGAGACAGGGCGGTACTCAAACTTCCAAAGGGCTATAACTTTGTTACTTTAATTTTACCAGAAAAACCCTGTATATATATATATACAGGGTGACTTCGAAGTTGAGTCATTTATTTTAACAGTGAGTAGATCTGATCAAAAGAAATGTTTTTTTCCTTTACCATTTTTCTGGTAAAATTAAAGTAACAAAGTTATAGCCCTTTGGAAGTTTGAGTACCGCCCTGTCTCAATAATAATATTATGTCCTCGTGTTTGGCGACAACGGATATAATCCGCCGTATCGGTTCATCGCATCGGAAACAAAAAAGCGAAAGAATTTGGAACGATGTTTTTATTTCATAAGTTCAGTTATACATACAGTCAGTGTCAGTCGCGTGTGAATAGTGTCTGTTGCGTGGCTCAAACGAAATAAAAAATGGCACATGTTTATGCGGATCGGTTTCCCAATCGAGTGCAACCAACGCCTCGTGCCTTTGTTAATGTAGTACAACGGGCTCGTGAATCAGGTGACTTAAGATCTCACAGGGCACCTCACGATCAAATACAGGTCCGCACTGAAATACTTGTCGGGAGGATACTTTATAAAACAAGGTAAAATTTTTTTTTATTTTTTTTTTATTTTTACACACATATTTTGGTTTATCTTCCTTCTACAATCATTATCTGAAAATTAATGACTCAACTTCAAAGTCACCCTGTATATAGGGTGTTCGAGCATCCCTCGTATACATTATCAGCTGTCCTCCTTATATTTTGACAACTGCGAATAACAATAGTGACAATGACAACACTGTCCTGTCCAACCAGACGCCCATTAATTCTTAAACTAATGAGAATGACAGCACTACAGTGGATGCTTCTATTTCCAGAGTTAATTATGGTGTCTTGCCATACATCAAAGAATTAACACCAAAATTGATCAGGATGTATAATTCCTCTAATTGTCGTTTTGCTTATAAATCAGTTCTCACAGTCAACAGTGTGTTTTCCAAAATGAAGGATAGGGTTCAGTTGCTTGATTCAACCAACACTGTCTATCGCATTAATTGCAACAACTGTAATTTAGTTTATATAGGCCAAACATCGAGATCACTGAAAGGCAGGATAACCCCACACAAAAGTGACGCCAGATTACATCCAGACAGATGTGCTTTGGCATCACATATTAACACCACAGGTCACTCTATGAATTATGGCAGTATTGAGGTTCTTGACAAAGAAAAAAACTCTCAAAACGTCTATTTCTAGAAATGTCCCACATTTTCATGACAGACAGGCTGATGTTAAGCAGCTTAGTATCATTTATTCTTACTTGCTGAATTGCGAAAAGTTAGAACGTCTACATATCCCAGTCGATCTAACGTCCTCCCAAAATTAAAACACAATTCCAATTGTTTATCCTGTTAATTGAAACATTGCCCTCACGGAAATAATAAATTTTAATATAACTTCACATAACCCATCTTTTCGAGCGTGTATCACCATCTTACACTCGTACACTCATATGAATAACATTTTTTCCAGAACAAATTTATTCCAGCATTTTGGTAATTAGAATGAGGTTTTACCGAGCGTCCCTCGTATACATTAAAGCTGAAATTTGGCAATGATGTTTACATTTCCACATTCCTTTGCGACAATTACCTGTCTTCTGTCGACGTATCATTCTTCCGTTGCGCTCATCTTCTCCACGTGAAGCAGATGTAGGAGGTTAGAAGGGACGTTCCGGTTTTGGCCCCAAAATTATGGTTACTTTTTAATATGTATTGATATATAGTGTCCTAACGATGGTTTCCGTCGATATCAATAAACCCAATGTGTCCGTCCTTTTGGTTTTGTATTTGTGCTCTCATCCACGCGTTCGTTTAGAAACACCATTTGGCTGCAACCTCAACGAGGAGTAAGTTGCTTGACAATTTAAATCTTTCCCGTATTGGTTTCTAGCATCTTAATTGTGTTTTCAGCTCCTGAAGATGACTCCATAGAGAATGCCGAAAACTCGAGATTACCGTTAAAAGAGTTTACTAAAGCCTAAAAAGTTTGCCAATTTCCCAATTAACCATTAATTGTATTTTTGGTCCAACTGGTCTTTGGCAATGGCAATGACTACTGGTCATTGTAATCATCATTATTCCATGACCACCATGTTGTGCAATCATCAAGTGGCTTCACGATGTAATGCTCTAATGTTTTTAAATAGTTTTTAATCTGTTTTTAACTTGTTCTTGTCATATTTTATATAATTTTGACCATTGTACTATCTATCCAGCTCTCACCATGTTACTGGACGTTTCCCTCATCCTATACGTAAACAACAATTAGCAACATCCTCACATACTACTCTCCTGATGATGATGGCAAAGTCCATTGAAAGCTAGAGAGAATTAAAAAAGTATAAAGAGTCCTCTTTGCTTAAATTTTGTCGAAGTACTCAACAAACGGCGGAAGCTTTAATTTTTCACCTATACGTATATATATATATATATATATATACTAAGTGACATATAAATCCGAACACCCAGTTTAAACGGTTTTATTGTAATAAAATTTTGTATAAGTACTTAATGAAGCATAATAACCGTTGTCTGCACCACTCAAGGCGATTACGTCGATGTTCTCGAGTTAAAGGGAGGACCCAGTGTGGCCGGTATGAAAACAAGCCAAAACTTCTCATTCGTCGGTAAACACTTCGCATGCCAATAGGTCTTCCGTGTTCTGCAAACCATTCATTTGCAATGGACCTGGTAGTGGAGAAACGGTCCCTTAAGGCCAATAATCTTAGGCGGCGATCTTCACGGTCTGTTGTTCTACGGCGGCGTCCAGTACCCCTTGCTCTTTGCGTACGGCCTTCTCGAAGGCATGCCTGACAACACCTAACCACAGTGTCTACACTTCTTTGCACTCTAACTGCAATTGCCCGAAAAGAAAGTCCAGCTCCCCGAAGTCCCACTATACGGCCCCTATCAAACTCACTAAGTTGACGAAATCGTACAGGTCTCCGTACTCTAGGCATCGTAACCGATCGTAAAGGATGTCAAGAACCAAAATCCGCCAACGTTGATTCTTTACTGCGGCTGAAATATTCATTTTTAGAGCGTTAGTGAATTAAAAAAAAGCAGTAAAAAACCGGAATGTCCAACTGATAAGGCTGAAAATTTTTTCACTTGTTATTTACAGTAAGATAAATACATTCACCAACTTTTATTAAAATAAAACCATTTAAACTGGGTGTTCGGATTTATATGTCACTTAGTATATAACAAAAAACCTTTGTTATTAGTTTGTACATATGTTACTATGTACTCGTAAGTGTGGGACAAGTCTTGGAACTGAATTTGGATCCAATTAACCTTAATCAATTGAGCCGAAATTTTGTACACACGGTTGGTTTGCACTGCAATGCAAAATGAATTAACTGCCGCTATTTTTAATCCAATATGGCGGATGCTACAAGATGGCGATTCATCAGTTCCGTAGTAAACCCTATGATATAGGTATCAAATGTAAGTGCTTGACGAGAGAAATACAATGAGGAAAGTGACGTCATTCTAAATCCAATATGGCGGCCGCCGCAACACTTTACATGCACTCCTATGATAGGAGTATCAATTTAAGGAGCTTGACGAGAGGAACGCAATAAGCATGGTGACGTCATTCTGGATCCAATATGGCGGCTGCAGAAACATGAAGATTTACATTATTCGCAGTCACCCCTATGACATGAGTATCAAGGGTCATGAGGCTTGATGAGAGAAGCGCATTAAGATGTTGCTTTATATTATCGTAGTCACCTCGATGATATAGGTATCATACTATCGATATTAGAATGGAAGCACTTGATAAGGGAAACATAATAAGCTGAGTGACGTCATTGTATATTCAATATGGCGGCCGCCGCTGAATGGCGATTTATAGTTTCCATGGTCACCGCGCAATGATATGGACACCAAATGAAAGGGCGTAATCAGAGAAACACGATAAGCAAATAACGTCATTCTAAATTCCATATAGTGATTGCCACATAATATGATTTATGAATTCCGAAATTCCATGATACAAATAAAGTAAGAAGTTTTATTAAGTCAGATTGATGAAATATATAAAACTTATAGAAATTACCACTTTTCGACGTCATGAATACTAAAGAGGAAAAATATATGTTCAAAAACAAGCTTTTATTTAGCTGTTGATAAAATAAACTAAAAAATTAAAAATATTTGTTTCCGATTGGAAATACCTAAACGATAATGAAGCTCATTTATCTCAAGTTTTCAAACAAAAGCGTTTTGATAGCAGGATGGAGAAAGGGTGCAACACGCTTTTATTTGAAGACTTGAGATGGAGGAGCTTCAATATCGTTTAAATGTTTTCAATCCGAGACATTTTTAAATTTTCAGATCATTTTATGAACAGCTAAATAAAAGCTTGTTTGTATAAATGTATTTTTTCAAAAAGTTGAGATATACTCTCACCAACCCCTACAACCATCCTTCCCAAAAACTTATTACCTTTTCAAATATTTCCAAGGACGCGCTGAAGACTCAAACATCAAATTTTCAGTGACTATTTTGCCCATAACTCCACCGCCACTAGTTCAATTCAACTACAAAGCTTTTATGTACTTATCGCAGTAGTAACCTTGTGTCAAAATTTCCTCAAAATGGTTTTTCGTGATGTAACATACGTGTCATGTAACGTTAAAAAAACAATACCTCATTTTTGATATTTTTCGCGATTACAAATCTTCTTCACCAGCCTGAGAAGTATTGTCATTGTAAACTTTTTTCATTGTTGATCAAGCGTGCACCTGTATGTAGACAAGTAACAACTTTAGAGGAAAGCTCAAAATGATCAGGATCGTTTGAAACGTTAAAAAATGAAGTTTGAGCGATTTTACTTTTTTCGTGTTTAGTCTTTTTCTCCGCCCCCACTGAACCGATTTTCAAAAACTACAAAGCTTTTGCATCCTTGGCATGGTAGTAACATTGTTTAAAGACCGGTACTTCTCAAGTCATGGGTCGTTATAAGATTAACGAACAGCGGTGATATGCGCAAATTGGATGTTTATGTTCCATAAAAGTACAAGTAGAAGTATTTTTCTTGTTATTTCAAATACATTTGCTACAAGTAATTGTAGATTGATAGAAAAGAAGAGGACAAGCTTCTTGGTACAGAAAAAGGGTCAAAAGATAGTAACGCCAAGTAACGAGGAGAGTAAGTATATTTGAAAAGCTTTTATGGTGGTATTAATTTTAATGCAGAATTCGAATTCAAAGAATGCTAACATGTTGATTCAAGATACCAACCAAGATGAAGATATTCAAATATTAATAACTCTGCACAAATTGAGTAAAGACTGAGCAGTTTTCTGTTCTTTTTAATTGACTAAATACAAGCATTGTATTTTTCCTACACTTTTAAAATTAAAACACAGTAAGATTCATCTCAAATAATAATTTTGTAATGTACATAATAACTTGAAGTGTTTGTCCTATTTGCAGTTCAAAAGTATCATATTCAATGATCGGACGACGAGGAACTTGTTCTAAATTAGGGAAAAAAGCATCTTTGAAACACTGCCACCTCTTTTTTTCAAAGCTTCTTACATGATAGTCAATCTTGTTATTTGACTTCGCTATACACATGCATGTGCTTTTGTAAATTTGCTGATAAATCCACCCATTCAAATATTTTTTGTACTTTATTACTCTTTTCCAAATGTACACATTTAGAAAATACCATTTTTGCAGTACTGCTCTTGTAACCTTGTAATTTCAGGGTGACGTTGGTGATATGTGGAGGATAATAATATTTGACTATATTTATAAGTGCTTGTGTTTATACGGAAGGTACTAAAAAACATTGGGAGTTAGCTAAATACGAGTAGGTCGGAAAGCATATTATTTAAAAGTCACCAACTAACTGCCTATGCTGATGATGTCGCCATAATAGCTAGGGATAAAAGGGCAATAGAAAAAGTTTATACAAGTAGCAGCAAAAATGGGATTGAAGGTAAGTGAGAAAAAAAGTAAATTTATGAGAATAGCGACCTGTCAGGCGGAAAGGAAGATAGAAATGATGGTAAGCACACAAAAAAATATTTTTGAGGAGGTGGATGAGTTTGTGTATTTAGGGTAACTGATTAGAATAAAATAAATGAGGAAATATGTAAACGATAGAGTCGGTAAGGCCAATAAATGTGCGGTAATGCTGAACAGGAAAATTAAGTCAAGAAATGTATCCAGAGTCTCCAAAATAAGGCTATACCTACAATACGAGCAATTAATAAAAAACTTTAACAAAAGTTACTTAGATGGGAGAGGGAAGTTTTAAGGAGAGAATATGGAGGGATCAAGATGGAGGTAGGGTATGTTAGGAGGTTACACACGTATGTGAATCTACTTTTGTAGTTGCATATATGCATTCATTTCGGGCCTGATGAAGCCAACCAGCAGAAAAAGGTAGATATATATATATACCTTTCTCCGCATGATAATTTTCTCTTTGTAGATCCTTTGGGCTTGAAGTACCACAGCAAGTGGCTATAACCGGCCGCGTGGTTGTGGTTAGTTGTCGCCTTGAAAATTCGAGGTCTTCTAGTCATTTTATACTACAATGTGTATTTTGGCTCTTGTTGTGGTCTTCGTGTGTGATTTTTTCCCTCTCCATCTTCGTTTCCTCAGGTTACACCCGTATCCAGATGCATGGGCATGTGAATCTACTTTTGTGGTTGCATATGTTCATTTCGGGCCTGATGAAGCCAACCAGCAGAAATACGTATCGCTCGGGTTACCTATCCTATTTTCTGTTCGAATACACTTTCCTTCTTTTTGCGGACTTCGCCCATTATTTTCCTATTTTTTGTTATATATATATATATATATATATATATATATAGCAGGTTATAGCCACTTGCTGTGGTACTTCAAGCCCAAAGGATCTACAAAGAGAAAATTATCATGCGGAGAAAGGTATATAACAAAAAAAAAATTGAAAATAATGGGCAAAATCCGCATAAAGAAGGAAAGCAGAAAATAGGACAGGTAACCCGAGCGATACGTATTTCTGCTGGTTGGCTTCATCAGGCCCGAAATGAATGCATATATGCAACTACAAAAGTAGATTCACATACGGGTGTAACCTCCTAACATACCCTACCTCCATCTTGATCCCTCCATATACTCTCCTTAAAACTTTCCTCTCCCATCTAAGTAACGTTTGTTAAAGTTTTTTATTAATTGCTACTACTCCAGACAAAAGGGTTGGCTTGATGATCATATTGTAGGTATAGCCTTATATGGAGACATTTCTTGACCTAATTTTCCTGTTCTATCGTTTACATATTTCCTCATTTATTTTATTACTAATCAGTGACAATAAATACATAAGCTCATCCACGTCCTCAAAAATCTTTTTTTGTGTGCTTACCATCATTTCTATCTTCCTTTCCGCCTGACAGGTCCCTATTCTCATAAATTTACTTTTTTTCTCACTTACCTTCAATCCCATTTTTGCTGCTACTTGTATAAACTTTTTCTATTGCCCTTTTATCCCTAGCTATTATGGCGACATCATCAGCATAGGCAGGTAGTTGGTGTACATTTGGAAAAGAGTAATAAAGCACAAAAAATATTTGAATCGGTGGATTTATCAGCAAATTTACAAAAGCACATGCATGTGTATAGCAGAGTCAAATAACAAGATTGACTATAATGTAAGAAGTTTCGAAAAAAAGGGGGCAGTGTTTCAAAGATGCTTTTTTCCCTAATTTAGAACAAGTTCCTCGTCGTCCGATCATTGAATATGATACTTTTGAACTGCAAATAGGACAAACACTTCAAGTTATTATGTACATTACAAAATTATTATTTGAGATGAATCGTACTGTGTTTTAATTTCAAAAGTGTGGGAAAAATACAATGCTTGTATTTAGTCAATTAAAAAGAACAGAAAACTGCTCAGTCTTTACTGAATTTGTGCAGAGTTATTAATATTTGAATATCTTCATCTTGGTTGGTATCTTGAATCAACACGTTAGCATTCTTTGAATTCGAATTCTGTATTAAAATTAATACCACCATAAAAGCCTTTCAAATATACTTACTCTCCTCGTTAACTGGCGCTCCTATCTTTTGACCCTTTTTCTCTACCAAGAAGCTTGTCTTCTTTTCTATCAATCTACAATTACTTGTAACAAATGTATTTGAAATAACAAGAAAAATACATCCAATTTGCGCATATCAACGCTGTTCGTTAATCTTATAACCACCCATGACTTGAGAAGTACCGGTCGTTAAACAATGTTACTACCATGCCAAAGATGCAAAAGCTTTGTAGTTTTTGAAAATCGGTTCAGTTGGGGCGGAGAAAAAGGCTAAAAACGAAAAAATTAAAATCGCTCAAACTTCATTTTTTAACGTTTCAAACGATCCTGATCATTTTGAGCTTTCCTCTAAAGTTGTTACTTGTCTACATACAGGTGCACGCTTGATCAACAATGAAAAAAGTTTACAATGACAATACTTCTCAGGCTGGTGAAGAAGATTTGTAATTGCGAAAAATGTCAAAAATGAGGTATTGTTTTTTTAACGTTACATGACACGTATGTTACATCACGAAAAACCATTTTGAGGAAATTTTGACACAAGGTTACTACTGCGCCAAGTACATAATTTTGAATAGTTGAATTGAACTAGTAGCGGTAGAGTTATGGGCAAAATAGTCACTAAAAATTTGATGTTTCAGAGTCTTCAGCGCGTCCTTGGAAATATTTGAAGAGGTAATAAGTTTTTGGGGAGGATGGTTGTAGGGATTGGTGAGAGTATATCTCAACTTTTTGGCGGTAGTATATTTGTACGATTCCAATCTCGGCGATTCTAGGTACCTATTAGACATATTTCATATATCATAGATTTCCCCGTACATTTGCCGTGAAAACTCAGAATGATAAAGATAGGCTAGCAAACATTAAATATATTGAAACTGTCAGTTGTACTCTGAATAAATAAGATGAAAAAATACATTTTTACAAACAAGCTTTTATTTAGCTGTTCATAAAATGATCTGAAAATTTAAAAATATTGTCTCCGATTGAAAATATTTAAACGATATCGAAGCTCCTCCATCTCAAGTCTTCAAATAAAAGCGTGTTGCACCCTTTCTCCATCCTGCTATCAAAACGCTTTTGTTTGAAAACTTGAGATAAATGAGCTTCATTATCGTTTAGGTATTTCCAATCGGAAACAAATATTTTTAATTTTTTTGTTTATTTTATCAACAGCTAAATAAAAGCTTGTTTTTGAACATATATTTTTCCTCTTTAGTATTTATGACGTCAAAAAGTGGTAATTTCTATAAGTTTTATATATTTCATCAATCTGACTAAATAAACCTTCTTACTTTATTTGTATCATGGAATTTCGGAATTCATAAATCATATAATGATAAATCGATATTTTGTGGCAATCACTATATGGAATTTAGAATGACGTTATTTGCTTATCGTGTTTCTCTGATTACGCCCTATAAAGCAACATCTTAATGCGTTTCTCTCATCAAGCCTCATGTCATAGGGGTAACTGCGAATAATGTAAATCTTCATTTTTCTGCGGCCGCCATATTGGATTCAGAATGACGTCACCACGCTTATTGCGTTCCTCTCGTCAAGCTCCTTAAATTGATACTCATATCATAGGAGTGCATGTAAAGTGTTGTGGCGGCCGCCATATTGGATTTAGAATGACGTCACTTTGCTCATTGTATTTCTCTCGTCAAGCACTTACATTTGATACCTAGGGGTTACTACGGAAATGATGAATCGCCATTTTGTAGCATCCGCCATATTGGATTAAAAATAGCGGCACTTAATTCATTTTGCATTGCAGTGCAAACCAACCGTGTGTAAAAAAATTCGGCTCAATTGATTAAGGTTAATTTGATCCAAATTCAGTTCCAAGACTTGTCCCACACTTACGAGTACATAGTAACATACGTACAAACTAATAACAAAGGTAAATTCAAATAAAAGCCTATAAAAATGCCACCGCCAAGCCATAACATTGGAGTCCTATTAAATCAAAATAAGAACCCTTTCCATATAGAATGACTCAAAAAAATAAAAAAAAATTGCACCAATCGGAAAAAAAACGGTTCATGGAATTTGTTAAAAAATCATGTTTTGACGCAGTTTTGGGCCTGTCAACATGCAGACGTTAAATGAATAATATTATGCAAGAAACCTAATCAGTTTATTTTTTATAGCGGATGCGAAAATACGTACTGGACTAATGGTTACAGTTTAAATACCCATACTCATAATGCATGTGTAATGTATGCACTGTTACACGTAACGATACATGCATTGTAGCACTCATCTACTACACACTAACATGTCAAACTAACACATTATGCATACGCCAAACACTCTCGACAAATATCGACACAATGACTCAAGAAACAATATCCTTTATCCTCTGTATGAATGGGAAACAGGAATTCGTTTTTATACTTTGTCACTAGGCAACCACTACGACAAGTATGGGTGGTAATATTCCATACCTTGTAACATAGATAACTATTTAGAAGTTTACTTTCAGCTTACATGCTTATTTTGGAGGCAGGTAGTACACCGTCAAAAAATGTTTAATAGAAGACAGGAACAAACCCCAGTTTTTGGGAAAAACGGGACAAAGGTGTATATGCATTCACCTTTTTTGTAACGATTTTGTAACGATCAACGGCTAAAAGATGGAAAAACATATTTTTTACTTGTATAGCCCTTGAGTAGGACGAATCAGTGTTACACTTGTGAAATTACAGATGACAAAATATTCACAAAAAACGTTCAGTGGTCGGCCATCCGTTAATATATTTATAAACAGTAGATAATTTTGTAACGAAACCAGTTTTCACCAAAACCTGCCCAAATCGTATGCCATTTTCTTTTGATTGGGTTTTATTTTTCAAAAGAGAACGTTTTTAAAAATTGTAATCTAAGCCCGGTTAAAAAACATATAACATATTGTGACTACTTTTCATTACTATCTAAAGAGATCGCTCATCAAAACATCAGCCACACCGTAACACAGGCACTTATTGAAAAATCACCACAATAACGTATGCCCTAAATGTTTTGGCATAAAATTCATTGGCTTTAATTTCAAAAACACAAAATAATATCAAGTTATCTTTGGAAATAAAAGTTTGTTTACTTACTTTACTTTCAGTTGACATTCATTTATTTTGAAGTTGTCGCTTTAAAATGTCGTATAAATTAGAAATTAGAAAAAGTATCTACAAGTTGGTTGGGCGGATACCCAAAGCTAAAATCTGTCTAATATTCCAGAATGAAAATATTTCACGCATAACCATTTATCGGAGTGTGAGCAGGGAATACCATGTCTGAATCTCCCAAACAGTGGAAGACCACGTGCATTTACTGGTCAGAGGGTTTCGTGGGAAAAGCAAAAAACCAAGTTAGAATGTCAACAAGGAGGCTGGCTCGTCAATACAGATCTTCTAAGGCCGGTATCGTTAGTCGTCCCTACAATTGTAGGGCGCGTTTATGGCCTCCTTGATTGTCATAGTTTTCTGCTTCTCCGTGTCAGAACTCTATTTTGAGGTTATGTCACAAACATCTATTTGCATCAAATTGTGCTTGCTTTTGAGTTATATCATGTTTTATCAGCCTGAAATTTTCTACAATTTAAAAGGAAAACATATCTTAACAATAGGAGAGCGCTGACGCTGACACGGGACAAGTGTATTGTAGAAATTTTTGAAGGAGAGAAAGGAGGATGACAATCAAGGAGGCCATAAACGCGCCCTACAATTGTAGGGACGACTGACGATACGGGCCTAAGAGTACGATATCGTTGGCATTGAGGAGGAATGGTCTTGAATATCGAAAGAGACATAAGTGCCCCAATTGCTCTCAAGCGCAACTCCTTCGTAAAGCAAGATGCTGACGTCAACTGAGGTACACTTTGCCAATGGAAAAATCATTATTTTAGCTGACGAAAAGTATTTCACTTTGAGTAATTCTGAAATGAAGGGAGACGACGGATTTTATACAGGCAACGTAGAGTTATGCCCTGACAATGTTAGATACAAACATAAAGCGAAATTTGCAGATAAAATCCTTGTCTGGTCAACTTCTAACAGGGGTGTATCCCAACTTTTTGTGGGAAGAGTGAGCGGTGAAGCTTTGAATAGGCAAAGCTGCAGTGATAACTGCGTTTCCAATTTGCTTCAGTTTGTCCACAAACATCATGCTAATGACCATATAATGTTTTGGCCAGAAATAGCATCATGCCATTTCTCAGAGATACCAAAAAACAGGCTTCGACAACACAACATACCTTTTGTTCCCAAAAACGAACTTGCCGCAGGCTCGCCCAATAGAAGATTTTTGGGCTTTACTGTCTAGGAAGGTTTATCATGGAGGCTGGGAAGCTCAAAGATGAAGGGCAAATAAGACGGCAAATTTACGAAAAACTGAGATAAATTGATCTGAATTCCCAGAATCTCATGAGAGACATTCGAAGAAAGCTGCGTCTGGTAGAGCAGAATGGGCCACTCCACACAATTTGATAGTGTAGTTTAGTTGAGTATTGTGTTGTAATTTACGATAAGTAGTAAGTGTTTAAATTAATTTTCTCATTAAAAAAATCCTATAAACATCTTGTGCCAACTGTTCTTCAGCTCATCTCAGGAACGACAGTAGTATTGTTAGTTGTAAACATCAAATACGAAAATTTTTAGTTGAAAAATGTGTCTACTCCTTGACTGAATATCTCGCAATGTGATATATTTTATTCTTTTACAACTTTTCTAAAAAGTAGTAATGTCTGTAGCCCAATCTGCCTGTAAATAATTTCAATTTGGTTCTATTTGTACTGTGTTGTTTGTATGTTTGTTTTCTTCTACTTTTGATTATTTATATGTGGTAGGTATATACCTCCTCTTCTAACGAATCGTTTTTATCATTGCAAGACAATAAATGTATCTATATATCTGTCAGATCAACTATATAGTTATTACTGTTATTATCATTACATAAGCAATTGCGTAAACACTCGGCAGTCAATGGACATTGTTTGTTCTGCAAATTACCATCAGTTATATAATAATGCTTAAAACTTCAACGACGGTTCAGTCACTTTCCTTTTCACTGACACTTTCGCCGTGGTTAATGAACTCTGGTTTCACTGGGCGCTCGGCAGAATTCATGTGTGTAACATATTACGTTTTGGTGTTGTAATAACCTTTTATACAAGGTGATAGCTAATAAGTACATAAGAGCTGACAATATTTAAGCTTTGTGATACGGTACAACATACGTATCTAGGTACACCCCGGAATGCGGCGCCTGTGTTCTCGGATCGTTTATGTTTTATTGTTGATTGATATTTAGCACTTACGTTTTTTTGTGGATGAAATTTTGTACAACCTTACCTACCTTTTTGGACACCAAGACCATTTCCATATACCCGTATTTTTTTTTTTAATTACTCTAAGTAACTGAACTGTTCAGTTTAATTTAACTGCGACAGAGGCAGCGCTGGTAACGCGCTACGTACTCCCCAGTTTCATTTGTGATTTTCGCGAGGAGCTTCATATTTGAATGTTGCCGTTGTTGGTGTAGTAGCTGTGAAGTGGATTAATTATGGTTAGAACATTTCTAGCTCCCAATCAAACACTCTGTATAAGAGAGTCACTGCTGATTAAGGAAATGGGAATAACTATGAAATTTTCTTAATGCAGCCATATTTAGGTCAATGATGAGCATTTACACCAAACGTGTGCTTACTACAGTGCATTTCTTTCATACTATGTAATGTATTGTATGTATAGGTTGTGGAGTCTCCTTTTAGTGTAGACTTTGCAGTATTTAGTTTATTTATACTGCTGTCGAATTAATTTATATATGTAAATTGAATCAGGAGGAGTTCAATATTGCCTTAATATCAGAAATAAAATTACGTTTTTTGAATACATGATCAAGTGGCCTTATTCAGTTCCAGGTATCCCTTTTCATACTTTCTGAATTTAATACAAAGAATTGCTTCTAGTGAATGGTGATACATATTATAACCGGTTTCTGGACAAACAGACACTTCATAATCAGTGAAAATAAAAAATATCTAATGTTATTAGAGTTATAAAATTCGAAAGTTTTTATTTTGACCAACTATCAATAATAAGTTTTCCAAATCGTTTGATATCTAAAAATTGTCAGAGTACAAAATTCATTAAAATGCAATTTGTTCTTCCATATTCCCAATATTATCCAAATATCCTTCTAACTCTATATAAAATAATTAATTTGAGCTAGGCAAACACTTTCACCTAATAAACCAAATTTAATACACGATTAAATTTTTTACTTGGATCAGGTAATATCATTTTAATAGTTCATTAATTTTGATTAGATTGGTATAATCATCTAAGTAAACGGTTCAATAAATTAAATTAAACGTGTGCGTGTTGCTTTAATTGAACTAGTTTCATAGATTCAAGTAAACTCTTTTAAAAATCAAACCAATTAAACTTGTTAACTGTCACATACCTAACTAGATTTTTTAAGTGGCCCAATTAAAATTTGAATTAGTTCAATTAATTTCTCTCTCGGTGTATGACGAAAAAAATGTATAAAAGATCTATAGTTTGTAGCAAGTAGCAATGTACTTTTAGCGCCTAACAGCGTTGCAAAGGTTCAGCGTTAATTATTTATTTACTTCCAATACCCAACAGCTACAGCAAATTACAGGGTGAATATAAATAATATAATTTCTGAAAAACGTGCCAATATTTCTAGGGTGGAAAGTACATCAAAAAATAACCAAAAAGTCCCTGTCAGTATGACTCTAAAGATATCCCTCTACCGAGATATAGGGTGATGATATTTTGTTTACGAAATTGAAAAAAAGAATTTCTGCGGAGCGGTTAAAGATACTGAGATTTTAGACGTTCAGTGAGCAACATCATAAGCAATAAATACACGGAGTTTTCTGATAAAACCAACCCAGGGATGTAGAAAGTGGGGTACTTGGCACCTCATAGGAAATATTTTTACGCCACTGGTCTTTCCGGAGAAGCGATTTTATAAAACATCAAATCTCCATAAATTTTGGAGATATTTAAGTTTGAATATTTCCTAATCCTAAAATGCAATCGATTTATTTCAAAAAATTGTCAACTGTGAGGCAGATAATTTCAAAATTGGGATAGTTGACCTACATACGAAAGCGCTTATCCTCACTTGTTCCATATCGTAACGCTTAAGTAGCTTTCAATATGGGATAAATTCTAAATCAAATAATATGGTTACAGTACTTGCAGATAGTGGAGACCTTTGTTCTATACGTTAAACATCTATAATAAACGACTCACATTCTTTGATGACTGAAACTGTAGATTCTAGTCGTTTAGAAAAATTATAAATTGAGTACAAATGATTAAATTACATACAAGATGATATGAAGAGATGATGATAGAAATATAACGATAAGCGTTCCAAGTACTACCAGTACCTTTTCACTTTTATTACGAGAGTAGTACATACACAACTTAACAAGGGCTTCAATGTTAGGATAATTTCAAAGCTACTTACTTGGTGACGTAACGACAGGGGAGTTGTTCTTCCTTGGCGAGAGATACGCTCGTTAGAACTGGGTTGTCGGGGCCAAGTCTATTTTTGGGAAAAACCTTTTGAGTACCTTTCATATTCTACCGGCTCATGACATGCTCAACTCTACTGTCTATTCATTATGTTAGTTAGCTGTCTCGATACTGATCACAAAACAATACAATAATGGCCATGACATTTCTCAATTATATTATTATAAATTACAATACATTGCATGGGGGAACGGTAGCACCCTACCGCATGGAAGTCACACACATGTTCATAGCCAGGGGAACGGTAGCTTCCTACCGCATGGAAGTCACGCCTAATATGGAAATATAAGACCTCCCACAGGGGAACGGTAGCTTCCGACCGCATTGAAGTCACGCCCGTGTCCATGATCAGAGGAATGGTAGCTTCCTACCGCATGGAAGTCACGCCTGATATGGAAATACCTTGCACTTCTTGCTATGAGATACTTTCAGACTCATGCGATTGCCTCGAGAAGAACCTAGGCGGTCACACAGACCTAGGATGCCACGCCGGCCAATGGCCGTTGTGTCAATATCCAATACGCTCCGACATTTCCCCTGACAAAGGAAGCCGAGCAGTAATGCCCTCGATGGAAACCCGGCTCTGTAAGTCTCATACTAGCCTCCAAGATATGGAGGCGTCACACCTCTGTAGATGTTTGACTCTAAGTTACCTTTAACTTGATCTTAACTGTTGATAAACATATCTCATCTGACTAGTTTTGACTTGTTACAATTATTATCATCATTACAACGGTACCATGGTTAGAAAAATACACATGACATGCAGTACAGCAAAACAATAAAAGATACTCAGTGAAAACCCTCATCATTTGATCGAACCTTGATCTGAACTTGATATGGGCACTATTCACAAAATCACAACACACAGACACTTCGACCTTTCAACTGTTAGAACAACATCAAAATGAACTGCGAGGGTCTGTGCCTAAGCGTGCCCTTGGTTTCACAAATACGCAGGGTCGTATATGGTTGTTGAAGTGTGTATGCCACCAGTGCCTTTCTTTGCATTCCAAGTGTCAAACGAACCTTTTACAGGGTGACTCACATGCAGAAAAATGTCTAAGATATTGTGTATGCTTACGTTCGGCCATCCGACATTCACCTCGATTCTGCAACTTCCTAAATGATCCTTGCTCCAGTTCACCTCACCTCCAAGATACACTCTTTTTGAGAAGATTTGTGAAGAGGCTTAGCAACTATGCCTAAAGTATTCTGTTAGTCCAAGGAACTGTAGGACTTGGTGTACTGTACTTGACTGACGAGAACTCTCCATCGTTTTTGCCTTCTCCTCGCCAGGTTTGACCTTTCCATCCTCTATTTGGATCCCAAGAAATGAAACTGATTGAGATAAAAAACGCACACTTTTTCAAGTTCAAAGTGAGACCTTCCTCTCGAAAGATTTCCAAAATCTTTTGGATACCCTCCAATGTTTCCTCCACGGTGTTAGCTTGCAGCAAAACATCATCAAGATATGCGGCTGCAATGTCTTGCGCCGGCTTGAGCAGCCGGGTTATAAAACACCGATATACTCAGGGTGCATTTGAAAGGCCGAAAGGAACTCTGTTGAATTCATAGAAATCTCCTGGAGTGACAAATGCTGTGTATCTATTCGATTCGTCCTCCTTAGGAATTTGGTAGTATCCAGACCTAAGATCTAGACTAATGAAATAGATTCCATTACGGAGCCTGTCGATTTGATCGTCAATTGTTGGCAGGAGGTGATTGTCCTTGATTTTTATCGCACTAAAATGGCGATAGTCGACATATAACCTTCGATCGTCATTTTGCTTCTTGACCAGAAGAACCGAGGATGCATAGTTTGAGTCTCATGCTCGAATGACTTTTACGCTCAGAATATCATCGACTATCCCCTTCACAGCCTCTAGCTTTGAGCGAGCCATTCGATAAGGCCGATACGTGAATCGCCTTTGCTCTTTAAGCTGTATCGTCATTTCAGCGGACTCACCGGGTTCAGCCATCGACTGAGCAAAACAGTCGCTATATTGATTCGGCCAGCTAACCAAGTTTCCTAGCCGAACTTCCGATATGGGCTCAACCGTGAAATCCTCTTCTTTATTTGAGACCATCGAAATATAAATGATCTCAACAGGACATCAGATGCTTTCAATATGAATGTGATATTTTCCTATCCGAAAATTTCCGAGAATCTCCGAATATTTCCGCCATTTCTTTGATGACAATAAGGTACCACCAAATACTCTTGACGAGATATACAAAATTTTCCAGAGCGATCGATCTGTACCCCTTAGAAATGCCCAGAAGTTGTTAAAAATATTGAGTAGACCTCCCTAAATGCACATAGAACTCCAAGATAACAAAGGATGAGTAGGACTCGAATTGTTCCTGTATGATATCTTCACAGTTAGTGCTAGACTTGCGAATAATATCCCTTTAAGTGACCTGCTCGTAGTAAAAAGCAACTTGTTGGCAACTTCATCCGCGGTGAATGGTTGTCCAACAAATAACGTGTGTCTTTAAAGTAACATTGATAACATTGATATCACAAACGGTTTTACATCATCATTTCCAATGCTTAAGTGACCAAAAGTTATGAACTGGATCAAGACATTAACATAAGCCATCAGTATGGCCACTCCCGAAGGGTTACAGAAACTGCACCAGTTTGTCACCACATCGAAAGTAACGATGAAACAAGTGTCACCAAAATTACACAACCCACTGATGGGCCGTCCACTTTCATTGCCTAATAAAATCTATTGGCGGCACAGAACCATCGACATCACTTGCAATTAATCAAGCTCTACCACCTATTGTTTCCTATTTTGACCTGCAACCTTCATAAGTGCGCTCTTATTGCAAAAATAACAAACATTGACTTTACTACTTGAAGAAGAGTGTCCTTTCTTGCGACTCTGATAACGATAACGACCTTTACCAACATTTGTTTTCTATTTTTACCCGGGGTATGTCCATACGACTAGAAATCTACCTGCTTGGCCTCAAGAAAGTGAAAAAGAACCGTTATGCTTAGAAGGAAATTAGGCTACCACTTATTAGATTTTTACCATTTTTTAATAAACAGCTGTCAACTTCTCTAACCTGGGCATTCATAATGCATCAAGGCCTGTATAGACCAGCCGAAGATAGTGCGAGGCTTATCTGTTTTATGACAGTACTTGACAGCAAACTGTTTCTCCCGAGATTCTCCAGGGACGGTGTTACCCGTTGACGATGAACGAAATAGTTTTAAGACCATGATCAGACTTCGAGTATTTGACAACCAGATGCTTAAATCCATATGAGACAATATATGACGATGTACGAGGGTCGAAGTTCAAAACGTCAGGACCGACCAAAGGTTTCCCATGAGACTTTGCTTCCTTCTATCTACAAGACAATACTGACATTCTATCAAATACCAGCAGCATCAGAAGCCCATAATGATCAGATCTAGGTAAATACGTGTCAGATCCAGGCACATAATTGTCAGATCCCACTTCTGATAAAATAATGTGTGGCCCATAAGTCCTTTGAGCTGAAAAAAAAAAGAATAAAACCAAACTAGTTACATTATGAAGAATTATTATATTTTGTTATCATCTTTATTGAATTGGAATTATGTTTTAAAAATCACATCGTCTAAATGCAATCCATTACGATCACGGCACTCATATAAACGACGTCTAAAATTGTCGATGACTGCGCGGCAAGTCAACACTGTAATGCTTGCCATTTCTCTTCGGATATTTTCTTTCAGGACATCAACTGATCGCGGAGTGGTGTCGTACACTTTACTCTTGAGGTAGCCCCATAAAAAGAAGTCCATTGGGGTCAAATCTGGACTACGTGGTGGCCAGGAAATGTCTCCTCTTCGAGAAATTACTTTGCTGGGAAAAAGTTGACAGACGACGGGCATAGAAGTGTTGGAGGTGTGGGCAGTTGTTCCGTCCTGTTGAAACCAGGTCTGCGTATTATAGCCTGGAAAATTCTGCAACGCTGGTGTCAAAAACTCTTCTATCATTGCTACATACCGCTCCGAAGTAACAGTTAATGCGCGACCTCTGTTGTCCTCAAAAAAATAAGGGCCTACGATGCCATGCGCTGACATAGCAGCCCAAACTGTAACTTTAGGGCTGTGTAAGGGCTTCTGATGCTTACGCCTTGGATTTTCGGGGCTCCAATAACGGCAATTTTGTTTATTTACATGCCCGTTTAAATGGAAGTGAGCCTCGTCCGAGAACAACACATTATTGAGCGAAGAAAATCGATTCAACATTTCATTCGCAAAGTTTAGTCTCTGAATAGCGTCATTATCTTTTAATTCCTGCACTAACTGAATTTTGTAAGCGTGCAGACGTAAATCTTTCCTTAAAATCCACTGTAAAGATGTTCTGGGTACAGGGTACGTTTAGTGCACTGGAACGCTTACGAGTAGACTGGGTAGGATTTTGGCGAACAGACTGTGCCACAATGTTGATGTTTTCTTCAATGCGAGTTGTCCTTGGTCGACCCCACCGCTGTTTATCTAACGTCGAACCAGTCTCTTCGAACTTAGCAACCCAGTTCTTAATCGTTTGAGCTGTTGGACACTTTGTAAAATTGTGTAAATTGTGGTACTCTCGATATTTACGCCGCGCAATGGTTGCCGAATCATTATTTTGATAAAACGCGCGCACACAAAAAGCACGATCCGCTCCAGTGAAACACTCCATGGCGACTGAATTCCCAGACACTGAAGATACTGCCCCCACCTCGCCCGCGCCGCTCACACTCACCCGTTAAATTTTATTCAAATTTGAAATTTCAAAGGACTTATGGACCACCCTGTATATAAGATGATATGAAGAGATAATAATAGAAATATAACGATAAACATGAAAACAACAATTCAACCTTCCAAGCGTTCGAAGTACTACCCTGTACCTTTTCACTTTTATTACGACAGTAGTACATACACAACTTAACAAGGGCTTCAATGTCAGGATAATTTCAAAACCATTTACTTGGTGACGTAATGACAGGGGAGTTGTTCTTCCTTGGCGAGAGATACGGTCGACAGAACTGGGTTGTCGGGGTCAAGCCTATTTTTGGGAAAAACCTTTTGAATACCTTCCATATCCTACCGACTCATGACATGCACAACTCTACTGACTATTCATTATGTTAATTAGCTGTATCGATACTGTTCACAAAACAATATAATAATTTCCATGACATTTCTCAATTATATTATTATAAATTACAATATATTGCATGTGGGAACGGTAGCACCCTACCGCATGGAAGTCACACACATGTCCATAACTAGAGGAACGGTAGCTTCCTACCGCACGGAAGTCACGCCTAATATGGAAATACAATACCTCGCATGGGTGAACGATAGCATCCTACCGCATTGAAGTCACGCTCGTGTCCATGATCAGGTGAACGGTAGCTTCCTCCTGGTTGAAGTCACGCCTTACATGGAAATACAATACCTCGCACGAGGTAGCTTCCTACTGCATGGAATTCCCCCGGTGGTAACGGCTCTGTAGGTCTCACTAGCCTCCAGTATATGGAGGCGTCACATCTCTATAGATTTTTGATTCTAAGTTACCTTTAACTTTATCTTAACTGTTGATAGACATATCTCATCTGACTATTTTTGACTTATTACAGTTATTATCATGATTATAAGGGTACCATGGTTAGAAAATACATATGACATGCAGTACAGCAAAACAGTAAAAGATACTCAGTGAAAACCCTCACCGTTTGATCGAACCTTGACCGGAACTTGATATGGGCACTATTCACAAAATCACAACACACATACACTTCGACCTTTCAACTGTGAGAACATCAGAATGAACTGAGAGGGCCTGTGTCTCAGCGTGCCCTGGGTTTCACGAATACGCAGGGTCGCAAGTGGTTGTTGAAGTGTGTACTATGTTGTGTCAGCAGTGCCTTTCTTTGCATTCCAAGTGTCAAGAGAACCTTTTACGGGTGACTCACAGAAAAGTGTCTAAAATATTGTGTACGCTTACATACATAACTCAATGATGATAGAAATGTTATACCTGTTCGTTGGCAAGCATATTTTGATGAGAATGAGAAGAAAAAAAACGGGATAATGAACTTTCAATCGGACTTACAACTAAACAACCATCTTAAATGCATTTTTTGTGAAAAATCTCTTCCATCCCACAACTTTGGAGGCCGGTAAAAAATGTGGTTGTATTTCATTATTCATTTTATTGTAAAAACTATTTCAATCCAAGTAGAATAAACCCTGAAAATTTCAGCTTGTTACTATAAGTGCCTCACCTTAAAAAATCTGTACGTTTGACGCAGGTGGGTATTTATACATGTAAACAAGAAATTCTGTTTTACGACTTGATGTATTTTGACATATGAGGTATAGTTAGATTCGTCCTAGCAGTGCGAGTGATATTGTATGTATTAACATTGTTTTAAAACAAAATGGCGGATTTTTTACGCTAATGAACTTGGGCATGCAGCTCGGCATCCCAGTTGCGGGAGCGTTCATTCTTCGGTCCGACCGAAATTACTAAGTCAGGCAATGGTCCAGCGCGGAATTTGTATCTAACGTTTAGCATCTGAGTAGAATCATGTCATATTCTCCGCGAGATTATGCAGAAATGCATTACTATCATGGAGCTGCCCTAGGAACTGCTTGAGCAGCTGCTAGCATGTATCGGGAGTATGTGGTTAGAAGAAGTGGACCACAACCGACGGTATAGCCCGACTACCGCGTTTTTCTACGCATCCATTATGTCTATATGGAGGGCCGCAGACTAGGCACTCATCGTCAGCTAGGAGCGCCGAGGATACGACCAGAAGAAATAGAAGATATAATAGAAGCAGCCGAGAGAGATCCCTCTATAGGTACAACAGCCATTGCCCGAAGCAGACACATATCCCATACTTCAGTGCACACAATACTACGCTCGGAGAATATGCATTCTTACCATGTACAAAAAGTACAAGAATTGCTTCCAAGCGACTATGCACAACGGGTTGAATTTCCTGAGAATATGTTGAGAAGGCGTGAAGAGGATAAAACTTTTTTCGACAGCATCTTATGGACAGATGAATCCAACTTCAACCGAAATGGAATATTCACCATGGACAATTTCCATTCATGGAGCGTGGAAAATCCATACACTATTCGCCGACACAGCTAACAACGTCAGTTCGGCGTTAATTTATGGGCTGGAGTAGTCAACAAAAAATTAATTGGGCCATATGAATCGCCCGCCAGGTTGAATGGTCAGTCATATCTTGATTTTCTACAAAGCAGTTTGCATGAGCTGCTAGAGGATGTACCTTTGGACGTTCGAAGCCGCATGTATTTTCAATGCCATGCCACTTTGCACGGGATTTACGGCATTACTTGGGCAGTGCCTTTCCTGAGCGTTGGGTAGGTAGAGGTGGACACATACGATGGCCTCCAAGGTCACCCGATTTAAATCCTCTAGATTTTTTTATATGGGGGTTTTATAAGGGGATAGTCTATACATCTGAATAATCAATTGTCAGCCAACTGCGCCAGAAAATTGATGAAGCAAAATCAAAATTATAGGATAATTTTATTGGAAGGTTTCGCTTGTGTATAGAAAATAATGGAGGCAATTTCGAACATGTTCTTTAAAATCTAGTTAAAGTAAATTATCTTCCACATTTGTCGGTATATCGTCATAAAGAGCGGCTAAATACAATTCTATTGCGTTTCTTACGTTTATCGCATCACAACAATGAATGTGACATGATACACTCATGATAGCAAGCTGAAATTTAACTTTTAATGAACATGTTCGAAATGGATATGTCAAAATACGAGTACATCAAGTCGTTTGGACTGTAGCTCGAAATATAGAATTTCTTGTTTACATGTATAGATCCCACCTGCGACAAACATACAGATTTTTTTAAGGTGAGGCACTTATCGTAGCAAGCTGAAATTTTCAGGGTTTATTCTACATGGCTAGAAATGTTTTTCAAATAAAATGAATGATTTTTTGCGTTGATTTTTAATAAGCTCTGTTAAAAAGTGACATAACCATTGCTGAAATTAACCATTTAGCTCATCTTAGAAAAAAAAAGACAGCCCTAAACCTAATGGTTTAGTTGTAATTACGATTGAAAGTTCATTATCCCGTTTTTTCGAAATTTCACAAAATTGCAAATATCTCCTGAACTATAAAATTTCGGACCACACATATAGAGGTTCATTCGATGGGTTTTGAGGCCCTCCCCCAGTTCCGAGCTAGCAGCCGTCACGAGCATACACTCGTGCGACTGCGACCCACCCGGACATACAGTGCGATCCTACTGTGATTTTCATCGCGGTACGATCGCCATCCACGATGGCGAGAATTGAAAAGCTGGCGAGCCAGCTTAAGGAGAAAGAGGAGAACTTCGAAATGCTCGCTGAGCAGATGAAAAATCTGCAAGCCGCATTCGAGCAGGCGAGGGATGAGATCGATGAGGTGAAAAGGAAGCTCCTCAAAGCAAAGAGGAAAGCTAAGAAGACGGGGGAAGATGTAGAAGGAGAGGACCAGGGAGAGGAGGACCAGCAGCCTACGGAGAACTTGGACATGGATGCCCAAGATATCGACGTAGAAGAAGCGGAGAAGAGGACGGACGACACCGATTTCAGTGTCGCCACCAGACGAAGGAAGCGGGTGCGAGTTTCCTCCTCCGAAGAAGAGGAAGAACCCAGGCAGCGAAAGATGCCAGCTGCCACCAAGAAGAGTGGTCCTAAAGCAACCAGGACCACCGAGGTCCCCATGGCAGGAACAGGAGTTCCGCCAATCAACATCGAGGGCACCGCTGATTGGTCATCCTTGAGTAGGATGATGAACAGCAAGGGGATTCAATTCTCCAAAGCGAGGACGGCGGGTACCAGTGTGAAGGTATTCACAAATACACCAGCTGACTACCGTCAGCTAGTCGCACTGCTTGAATCCATCAAGCGGCCCTTCTTCACATATCAACTGAAGGAGGACAGGATGGACCAGAGGGTCATCCGTGGGCTTCCGAGAGAGATGTCAGTCGATGACATCAAAGAGGATCTGGTGAGCCAAGGCATCGCAGACGCCGTGGTTCAGCAGCTGACCTCAAGGACCACAAAGAAGCCACTTCCGCTCTTCCTCGTCAAGACGAAGTTGCCGGAAAAGCTTGCAGAGATCCAGAGGCTGGCCATGCTCACGGTCAGCTTCGAGAGGAAGAAAAAGTCTTCCGAGCCCAGCCAGTGCTACCGCTGCCAGCGGTACGGGCACACACAGCGGAACTGCCGTCTCGCTGAACGGTGCGTTAAGTGTGGAGAGGACCACAACAGCACCAGCTGCAGTCTGCCAGCGCCGCCAACAGGGCAACGAAACGCCAAGTGTTGCCTCTGTGGAGAAGGCCACCCCGCCAACTACAAGGGATGTAGTAAGGCGCCGAAGAAAGCTGCTTCTGCCCCCAAAGCAGTCCCCACCACAAATAGGACTTCTTACGCCCAAAAAGTGAAGAAGCCTATGTCCACTTCTGCCCCAGCAGCCGCCACTGCTACTGGAACTACTGCGCAGAAGCAACACGGCGATGACAGACTGCTAGCAATGATGCAAGCCATCATAACCCGCCTGGATGCACTCGAGGCCAAGATGCAAGACAAGCACTAGACCCGAAATGTCTACAGGTCAAAACGTAGAATCTCTACACATTATCTCCTGGAACATCAACGGTTTCAGGGCACGGAAACCAGAAATCCAGGAGATACTAGACCAGTACCAACCAGAGGTGATGGCCATCCAAGAAACGAAGTTGGATGCTGCCCATAGTCTGACGTTCCCGCGGTACGAGACGTACCGCTACGACAGAAGGGGCAGAGGTGGAGGAGTCGCATTACTCGTCAAACGTACCTTGACGAGTCATGTCCTCGACGATGCCGCAGACATAAATGGGGACGGAATCACGGTCCAGGTCCATCACAACCACCGTCCCTACAGAATCACCTCCCTATATGTGCCACCAGGGGAGGCCCTAGACGAAGATGACATCGCGGACCTCCTGAGAGGCCCAGGAGCACGCATAGTCATCGGAGATCTAAACTGCAAGTCTCCGGCTTGGAACAACAACGTCGAAGACAGGAATGCAAGGCAGCTCCAGGAACACGTCGATGCCCTGGCGGGGGTCATCGTCGGTCCGGAGCAACCAACCTACATTCCATTCGGCCTTGGGCGACCTGCGGTACTGGACATAGCCATCCTCCGCAACATCAGAGAGGAGTTCGAGATAGAGACCCTGGTGGAAGGATCGTCGGACCACAATCCGATTCTACTAACACTTGGTACAGGGTCTAGAACTCGAGATAGCTTGAGCACCAAACGGACGAACTGGAACCTTTACAAATCCAACGTCCAGAGGAACATCACTCAAATTCCAACCATCCGATCAGCGGAGGAACTGGACAACGCAGTAGAGGAGCTGGAGAATGCTGTCCTGAGAGCGCACGAGGACAGCACCCGCTCCGAGACTACGGCAGTTCCTAGATACCTAAATGGTCCAGCACCGCACCATATTAGGCACCTGATCAGGGAGAACAGAAGACTCAAGCGAGAACATCTCCAGCTGTTGACAGAAGAGTCGAGAGTTGCGCGAAACAGAGCATCGTTAGCTCTGAAGAACGCACTCGCGGAACTCCAAAACAACAGATGGAATGCAGCCTGTGCAGAACTAGAGACCCAGGATGGTACGGCCTGGTCTATGCAGCGAAAATTTCGTCGTCAGCGCACCACGATCCCCACTCTTCACGGCCAACGCGGCTTGGCCTACTCCAGTGAAGAAAAAGCCGAAGCATTCGCCGATTCGCTAGAATCCGAATGCAGACTCAATTACCATGAAGACGAGGACGACAACCACGAGGAGGCCGTGGAAGTCGCAGCCGAAAACATGAGGAGTCGACCACCTGGCCAGGAGACGGATCACCCCTCCAGTCCAGAGGAAATCCGTCTGATCATCCGCAGGTTGAAGGTCAGAAAGGCGCCGGGAAGGGACGGCATCAACAATAGGATGCTGAAGAACCTTCCCACCAAAGGCATTGCTGCGCTCACCAACATCGCCAATGCCACTCTGAGACTTAACCACTTCCCGCGGCGGTGGCGGGAAGCCCAGGTTATAATGCTCACCAAGCCAGGCAAGGACCGGAAGTTGCCCCAGAACTACCGGCCCATCAGCCTGGTTTCCTCGGTGGGCAAAGTAGTCGAAAAGGCTATCGCCGTTCGACTAGAGAAGCAGGCAGAAGAACTGCAACTTCTCCCCCCAGAGCAATTCGGCTTCAGATCCTCCCACAACACGGAACTCCAAGCGCTACGACTGACGGAAAACATCACCAGCGGCTTCAATCTCCAGGAGGCAACCGGTCTCGTCCTGCTGGACGTGGAACGAGCCTTCGACCGAGTTTGGCACGATGGACTCATCGCCAAAATGGAAGCCGCCGGAATCGATGCGAACATGTGCCAACTGATCCAGAGCTATCTAACACAAAGATGGTTCACGGTGAAGATTGGTACATGCCATTCAACAAGACGTCAGCTGGAAGCAGGCGTGCCCCAGGGGTCAGCCTTAGCCCCCCTGCTCTACAACATCTATACTTACGATGTGCCGAAGACAGCTGACACAATGCTGGCCCTATATGCAGACGACACTGCTATAGCCGCCAAGCATAGACGACCCGAGATCATCCGTAGGAGACTACAGGGTGAACTGGACCAAATTCAGGACTGGTGCGTGAAATGGAAAATCCGCATCAACGTCCAGAAGACGCAGGCAATCTTCATTCAACGAAGAAGGATTGCAAGACCTCTCGAAGCATCCATCTTCGATGAAGATATCCAGTGGAGCGACAATGTCAAATATCTGGGGATCGTTTTTGACAAGTCCCTCACCTGGAAAGCGCACATAGAAGCTGTCATCGCAAAAACCAGAGCAGCCATGGCTCAACTCTATCCATTACTGGGTAGACACAGCCAGATGCCGCTAGCGACCAAGCTACGGCTGATCAAGGCCATCGCCAGACCTCAGCTCGCTTACGCCTCCGCGGTCTGGGGGTACGCTGCCCCCAGCTACCGCAAGCGACTTGCTGCTCTAGAGATGAAGCTACTCCGGATCGCCACCAATGCACCTTCCTACGTAAGGAACTCAACCTTGCGTAGAGACCTGCATTGGGATACCATCCACGAGTACATGAGGAAAAAAGCGGAGAAGACCTTCGAGAAAGCTCAGGACCACCCGAACGAGCAGCTACGATTCCTCATGGACTACGATCCGGACGAGAGGCCTCGCAACCGCAGAACCAGGTACCCCAGACCAAGGTCCCAGTTGGCACCCGCTAACTGGAACCTTGACTAGGAGACTAGGAGAATTTGCGGCTGCTCCCCCCCCCCCACGGCGTGGATGCAGAGGACCAGGAACCACCGGGACCAGGACCCACCGGGACCAGGACCAACCAGGACCCGCCACGACCAGGACCCACCAGGACCAGGACCCTTCAGGACCAGGACCAGGAACAACATATTGGTAAGATGACTTGAAACTCTTGATTTTTCGAAAACAAGAGTTTCAAGAGAAACTAGCAGACCCTCTATCGATGATCGCTTAACGACATCGATAGAATGTGCGAGGTAAAGGGAACCAACCCGGCGTTCCCAGAGACTGAAACACATGAGGAGACGTTGTAGCAGACCGCAGGTCACGCACAACACATGGCCTACCGAGACGCTGATGAGTCGGGCCACGCGGAGGTTTAGGGTTTAGTGGGTATTAGGTGATCTCTTCAAGACCCTGGAGCCCCACACACGTCGTAGCTCGTGCTATGGTATGGTGCGTAAATGCATTCCCCCCTCGTTAAAAAAAAAAAAAAAAAAAAAAAAAAAAAAAAAAAAAAAAAAAAATTTGAGGCCCTCTATCACCTGACTTCCGTTGATCCACTACGAACTTGTATTTTAATATCCTATGCATATTTCAAATAAGAATTGTGTCTTGTATTTAGAACTACTATCAGTAGCGTCCCTGAGACATAATTCCTCATTCAGGCTTTGTTCATTCCAACTAAAGAAGATCATTCAATTCAAAATAAACGTGGAAACAAAGGTTGAATGTTGAATATTATTTATACTCTTTTCGCGTTAAATTAAGCTTTTAGCTGAATCTGAAGGTAGGCAACTAGCATCACCGCACTGTGTGCATATAAACTTTTGATAGCTGAGAATGCTTGATTTTTCACTACAAACTGCGTAAACGTCTTTTTTTATAGTTGCATACCAAAATCCCGAAAACGTTGTAGATATTTTTAATGGATTCTAAATACATGCGATTCCGATTCCGATTCGATATTCTTTTGGGAAGATATGGAAAATGCTCAGAGAAAGTTCCTTTGGCAGTAGTTGATTCTTACTATTATTGATAAAATCTCTTGACAAGTATGTTACAAAAATATTGAAATAGACGAATTGACTTTTGTTCTGCCGTCAGTAGGAAATGATGACGCAATCTCAGCATGTTACAGGACTTTAATATCCTATGCAGGATTGTGATAATGAAAATAAAAAACAAACGAACTGTCACCTAGAAGACACATAAATATAAATAAAATATATTGTCATTGTACTGAAGATCACTTTTATGATTTAAACGTTTACAGTAAAGAAGATTATGTCAATACATGTATTATAAATCACTAATATTATTATATCATTATATACTCAGTGACATTAGAAGTGTTACACCCAGAAAAAATATTTTCTTCAGCTTGATTTTTTGGCAATGAGGTAGTCCTACATCAAGAATAAAAATGATAACATTCTCACGAAATTTTATTGACAATAAGAAAAAAAATAATGTGTTAGGCGACCCCGTAGCTGAATACACTCCTGTATGTTCGATTTGATTTAAATCTGCAAAACATTAACTCCTGCTTCTTGAAGAAAGTCCGCAGTACGACGAGCAATACGGGGACGTGCGTTGTCTTGCTGAAAAGGGACGTGTGGGCTTCAGTCTAGATACGGCAGTAAAGAGGTTTGTAGGACATCATCAACATAACGCGCAGCAGTCATATTGCCTTGAACAAAGAGAAGGGATGATCCGCTACCATAGGCAATAGCCCCCCAAACTATTACTCCAACAGTCCTGTGTACATGCCTCTCAACAGCAAATCTAGTATCACGCCGTTCACCACGGTGGCGTCTTACCTTTCTACGACCCTCGTGCGTACTTAGACAGAATCGCGATTCGTCGTTTAAACCCATTAACGCCCAAATTAAACTTGAACATGGAAAACGGATATTATGCATATAAGGTAGGTTATTCGGACTAAAATAAAAACTGAAGTTCATAAAACCATATATATTTTATTATTTTTACCAAAAAAATATCAGTACTCATTTGAGTACAATAGGCGAACCCGTTTATTTTGTATGATGTAACTTGAAGCAGGCACGTTCAATACGTAGTGTTTACGAACCCTTGAATGGCATACTGTACATCGTAATTGCTTCTCTAGCTTCGCAGGAAAATGTCCGAATTTATGAAGGATTGTATTTCTTCTTTGGTGTCGAGTATTTTGAGATGCATATAACATGGACTGATCGATAATATGCCGCAAAACCGTATCATCAAAGAAAAATTCAAATAGTTGTACTGGATTTAAATCCTTTATCTCTTCCACTAGTTTATCCCTATTGGCATTCATTTCACATAACGGTGGCGGCTCAGACCAAATGGAATATTGAGGATTGCATTTCTCCCAGTCCAAGTCATCGTGTTTAGATTTATTTAAGTATTTGTATACGTTTTCGCACTTCACTCAAATGCTCTTCGTCGCTGCTTCAGAACTCGTCATTAGCTGAACTTTGGCGAAACAGCTATACACGACCAGAAACATCTTATGGCATTCCATTTGCCATCAGTTGCTTTTCGTCCAATTCCTCCTCGTCAGTCAAATAACGCGCGTTTGGAGGCAAGACCACAACATCATCGTTATCTTTTAAATCATCTCGAGCATCAGGCAGAAAATTGTAATACTCGTATGTTTTAACAGGATCATCAAAAAAGGGTCTGTACATATCTAAAACAAAAAAAAAATAGCATTAGTCGACTGATAACGAATTTGCCCAGTGTACTCATTTGAGTACAGTCAAACTTGAACATACATTCTAATTACATCAAATCAGTTAAAATAATTTATGCCCGGCAAATCAAACAAACAACCTTTACATATACGTAATATAAAAAGATTATGTTTATTGGATGGTCATCTCAATAACAAAAAATGATGTAAAATCCGAACTTACCTTAGATCAAATAAGCAATAACTTCTATTACTGTAAACAACGACACACAGAATTTATGAAAAATGGCTCTTGCGCCCTGTCGCATGTACATACCATCTACAAATGTTTATAAGAGGCAGTAATTTTGTGGTTGACTCAGAGATGGCTCTGATAGGAACGAACACGAGTGTACTCGCTTAAGTACAGCGGGCGTTAATGTGTTAAAATGAGATTGTGCCATTCTGCCTTCCAATGTTGCCTTCCTCTGCTCCAGTTCAAATGTTGACTGACGACACTGGTCAGCGATCTGACGCGTAGTACCAAAACGGCCTCGTAGGGCTAGTTGTCTGAAGCGCCTACCTTAACGCCCGGTGGTACGCCTCGTTGGCAAGTTGGCAATCTTCATGTACCTCTACCTTCTTCTGTCCACACACGCATTAACGACATTGCAGTACAATTAACACGGCGGCCAATTTCGCACACCAACATGCTCAACACTAGTAAATGAAGGAGCAATAACTAAAAATATATGAACTACACAGCTCTCAGAAACTGCTTTCTTTACAAAAAGTAAGAGATAACATCTTAAGAAACGTAAAAAAAAACAAAGATAAAACGTAGACATTGCCACAGCATGCTTTAAATATAATCATTCAAGAAATTATTTTTTCTGCGTGTAGCACTTCTAATGTCACCGAGTATATTATTATGTTTTTATAGTATTATCTTATGATATTATTTTAATTATACTGTTATTATACATGCGAAAGTGTGTATGTTCCGTTTTCCACGCCAACCTTTTGGTGCGAAAACAAAACTTGAAGGGACTGAAAGGATAAGATTATTATTGGGAAAACTGTTTCTTTAAATTAGTGATACAAATATGATTTTTTTCATACCTTGTTGTTTAGCATAATGCACTGACAAAGAAAATTTAGAAATTCCTCCCCTAGGAGTGAAGTGGGGTGTTGATGTTGACACTCTTGACGCTGATCCTGGAGTATTTCAAATTTGTCTCGAAAGTTGTTTGATGTATCAATATGAAATTAGGTGGCGAGGTAGTTTATAGACAGGACACTTCAGCTAGGAACTGATTTTGTGACAGGGCGGCTAAGGGCATATACTCGTATATGTGAAAGCGAAAATATCTGCACTCATTAATTACGACGTGAAATTTGGTAACTTGTGGACAGGACTTGTCAGCTAAAGGCGAATTTTGCTGCAACGCCAGATTACAGGCGGCATTTACTAGTTTGTTCGAAATTTAGATACCTAAAAATTGGCAATAATAAGGGGTAGAAGAATGGATTTTGTGAGACATTGGAAAATTTAGGGGTTTAAGGGCTGTCACGTTTTATATAAGCTTCCTAACTTTAACATTTCATACAAATTTACATTTTCCAACTAGAGGCTAAGCAGGGAGGTGGGTTTTATAATGTAAAATCTGGTTCAATTGTACCTTAACAATTTTACGCGTACGAAGTCGCAGGTAATAGTCAGTCGCATATAACTTAAAAAAATCCTGGAAACTGCTTTGGAGAAAAAATAATACCAATAAATACTCACATTTTTATTACATCCATCAAAAACAGGTATAATGTAGATAGGTACATTAACGTGATATTGCTTATGATCTATGCCCACAATCACACTATAATGTGTGTATGGAAGATGGAAAACGTATTTAAATAATTTAAGATAATGTAACGTTTGTATAGAGTAAAGTCGGGTAATTTGTACCACCTAACATATTCCATGAAATAACTCATTACTGACTTGTTTCAGTTGAACGAAACTTCAAAGTGGAATAATTTGGCATGTTTCTTGTCAAAATACACAACTTAAGACTGATGTAAATACTCACGAGTTTGGAATAAGCTATTTTTTTAAAATTTTGCAGTGCAATTTATTGAACCGATTCGTTCAGTTGTGCCACGCGGTTTTTAAACTGTATCATACCAAATGTATAATTTTGTATTGTTAGTGGTACAGGTATATCAATCGAAACATCGTGATAATACCGTTTTAATTGTTCAACTTGCACTGCAGAGATCACAAATAATTAACAAAGGTGAACAAGGTAAATATATGGCCTTAGAAATCTTCAGTTCAGGAAATATTGTCCTGGTACAACTTAAAGACCGGTCCCACATACCCGACTTTCCCCTATATCCAGAGTTTGCACTGATTACTAACTTATCATTTTGTAAGTTTTCGAGATAGTGATGTCACTGACAAAAATGGACGTCTTCATGATGTAGTAGATTCCACCAATGCAAATTCATAGAATGACCACCTAATTGAAGTAAAACGTACTAAGTTTCTGTATTTTTGTAACATTCTTTTATCAAATGAGAATCTGCTGTAAAAATATTTCCGAATGATAAAATACATTTATTTGTTAGGATATGTTCTTTTAGTGAGTAATCTGAATTTTATATGCATTATTTAGTCTTGCTGGGTCTTTTTGATTGTCGATTATTATCCAAAGTTACAAATGGTCTACTCTCAGACAAAAAAGTACTTTTAAAAATTTTCCTTATGTAGTCCCTCCAAAATTGATACCCAAATCTTATGTACCTTACGAACTATATGTATATAGTCTGCTCATAGTCTCGAAAAAAATATATTGATGAAAACTACATTTCGTGGCCTACCGATTTTTTTTCGACCTCGGTAAAGGCTGGCATAGACAAGCATACTACTTATACATTCTACTTGTCAAGTAAGTGAGTAAGTGTGATGCGAGATGTAGTGTTAATACCATCGGTTGATTTTGCTCATGTCAATTAATTGACGGAACGTGAAACGTAACAACACAAACTCACAATTTAATACTACACACACACGGTGTTTAAGACGTACAACCAATACCAGCCGTGAAGCATCTACTTTCTTAAATCAGCTTATACGCTCTGTAAAGTTGTATATGTGTTACCCGTAATCTGTATAAACCGGTATTCTATACAATACCTAGGTAATGTATAGAATACCTAAACCGTGTAGGTAATGTATAAAATATTATTTGTTTTATACTTTGCCTAGGTATTCTATACAATACCAAATGCGCAGCCGGTAATGTATGTAAAGGACGAGAGCAAGGAACGGGTTGTACGTACCGACAGGCAGGCAATAAACGAAATGCGTCCTTGTAAGCAAAGAAAATTACATTATGTTACTTATAACCAGAATAATTTTTAGTTTCACATCAATTTTACTGTTTGTAACAGAGAGGTGCTTTTCTTGTACCCTTTTCATAAAGCTTATTTTTAAGAAGCACTCTAATTGTTAATTTTAAGATAATTGATTTTAAATAATATAACTTTTTTCATTTGCCCGTCATTTTATAGGTATGTCTGTTAACATTGATAAATATAGACCAAGATCTATTTATTTTACACATTGCCAGTGGAACAGCAGGTACTCTATACAATCCCTAGAAATTGTATTCATTACCTAGGTAATGTATGTAATGGATAATAATATTCATATTTCATACATTGCCTGGGCAACCAGGTATTCTATATATTGCCTAGGTATAGAATACCTGAATTGTACAGATTACCGATAAAATATGGACCAACATGTGTGAATTTGTGTCATCAGGTAGAATAATCACTTAGCAACATCGTTTTTAAGGAAGAAATACTGAAAAATAAATTTTTTCAGTTCAGGGGATGAAGCTTAACACTATTATTTGAAATTGAAGTTACGACGTTACCTGGATATAAAAGGCGCGTCAACAATCACATTTATTTGTCCTCCGTTTTTCCACATTTTTTTGCGTACAATTTTACATATTTTATGTCAGAAGAAGGTACCCTGCATACCCTGCCTAGTCTACGATTGTTTAGGGTTACGGAACAAATATCATCCTACCGACACTTAAGTTTAAGTTTCACAGCAATGTCAGTCCGCTATATGTACGAAATCTGTAAATTAAGTGATGAGACTGGCACTGACGTTCGATCTGGTAACACTGGAGGGGCCGGGCTTGGAGGGGAGACAGGGGAACATGTGATGCGTCTTCAGTATAGGTATGAACTCGCTCGATTCATTTGGTTTTCCGTAGTGATTTTTTTGGGGAATCTTTTTTTCTATTGTGCTCTAAAAATTTCAAGCAACGGTGTGCTGTCAGGTTTTGCTTCATACTTGGGCACAGTGCAACGGAAACTCTTACTAAACAGGCCTACATAGGTAGTGTTTTGTCAAAAGCCCAGGTTTTTCGTTGGTTTAAGACATTTTTAGAAGGGATAGACTCGATTGAAGATGAACCACGAAGCAGAAGGACTTCATCTTCAAGAACTGATGAAAATATGGACAGAATCCGGGATCATATGCGTTCAGATCGTCGAAAGACAGTAAGAATGATCGGAGAAGAGTTAAATTATACTCACACCACCGTTCATCAGATCAAGAGGTGTATCTTTTTTCTCTTCCAGAAGTTGAAAAATTACCTCAACGGAACTCATTTTGGGTCATTCGAAAACATTCAAACGGCTGTAACCGACCAGCTGAAGGTTATTCCAGTATCGGAATTCCAGCACTGCTATGAGGAGTGGAAGAACCGATTCCAGCATTGCGTGGCTTCAGAAGGAAGTCATTTTGAGGGTGACAATATAGAATTAAAATTATGTATGAATATAGAAAAATTAAAAAAAGCAGCCTCACCACTTAATTTACAGACATCGTATATTAATGTATAAAGCGGAGGGTGTACCATACAGTTTGTTGACACTCTTGGGTAAGCTTACATTATCTTACTCTAACTGGGCACATTCAAAGTTTGTTCTGAAACTTAATAGATAACAAGGGAAAGTCCTAATACTGACTATTTGATTACTATCGAGGTACCACCAAATGTATGGTATAATTTAACTACCAAATTCTTCTTTCAACATATTCGACATTTGTTTGTCTGGGCGGTCCGTAGGACCTTTGCCCATAGAACATCTCATATCATACCAGCTTCAGGTATATATATATTGTGTATAACGACTGTTACCTTGGAAACAACATTTAGTGTAATGGAGCAATTTTCTGGTATATTTGTGCACAACAGTATCATATAAGAGTATCATATTGTTTGTGTAATACATACATTTAATGTATATGTATATAAATTTGTATATTGTATAACTCTAATCTATTAACATTTATTGGACAGGGACAGGTGAATAACAACCAAGGTTAGGTATAAAATGAATCTTTATGGAGCATTCACACCGAATGTGTACGGCAAAGGCAAACAAACATTTTAATTTGGACAAAAAAAACGTTGATTAATGAAACTGCTTTGCAAAATTGCCATAATAACTATTTAAACAATATGATGAATTATTGCATACATCCTACATGATTGATTTTCACGTACAACGTTACTATTAAATTCCAAAATTATACATAAGCCTTTCGACAGAATGAAGAGAAGGTGAGGGCAGCAAAAGCTAAAAGGCCAAAAGAGTCCAGTATAGTTGTCTTTCCTATTGGAATATATGAGTAAGTCGATTCCCAAGCACCGAACTAGCCCTAGACATTCCGTTCTATGAACAAAAAGTGATTCTTCAAGTAATGAGAATTTTTGAAACGTAGCAGAAAATCAAACATTTCTGTGAAAACACCCCATAGAACAAAAGTAGTACACATTTATTATGTAGGCCACATAAGTGGTTCAATAAATATTTTTATTGTTCTGTTAGAAAGCAAATATGGAAGCTCAAGTTTAGTATTGGTGCCTAATATAGCTTAAAAGAACATCATTGTTATTACTACTGTAGAAAAAACAAGCGAAGAAATTTTGGAGCTGCATGTACTCCATTGCATTTTAATTTCTATGTTTCGTAGTAGTTCCTCATATATTAATTTGATCGGACCTACACAGTAGTATTCAGGTCGAGCTTTCAGATATCTCTGTCAAAACTTAGTAGTAGACAAAATATTTCAATAAAGTGTCTTCAGTTATTGTATAAAAATAGATGTTGGTTCCTCATTTTAGATGTTTCTTGATACAGTAAAATCAGGCCCACTCAGTGGCTTCAGTTGTTGTTTCGGGTGATGAGACTGGTCCTAACCTGGTTAGTACAGTTGCAGATTGTTGTAAATATTCTTGAAGCAAATACTCTTGCTGACGTCCTAGCACGGTTGGACCAAATGCCTATCTTTTTCGAACCGTCTGCAAATTTTGTGGGATAAATGGAAATAATCCCATGTTTGTCTGGCCAATGAAACCACATATATTTGAAATTCTTCTTTATTCTAGTAAATGTGACCTTCAGTAATTGACACGATTGACAATATTTTATTTATCTGTATCCCAGGTCACACTTCGTCTGCTTTTTCTTTCCATTTTCAGATTCTATTCCGTTTTGAAGCCCTGACGTCCTTTGGGAGCGGGAATGGCTACGCCAGGCAGTTCTGGTCCATGTTGCTTTTGTGTGGTGCCATCTTAAAATTTGCAAAGATGGCTTCGCGCAATTTTGGCATGTTACGGACCTTTCAGACTATTGTAGTAACACACTGTGTAGGAATCTGAAAATGAAAAGGAAAAACAAACAATGTGTCACCTGGAAGACCGATTATTGTGACCGAAATGTATACCACATTAAAGAAGAATCCCAAATATATGTGGTTTCACTGGCCAGACAAAAATGGGGCATTATCTACATGAAAACCAAAGGATAAGTTTCAGTAGCTGGATTATAAATAGAAATATTTCAATATGATTTATTAGATTGAAAATATATTCAACCTTTACTACCAATGCATGCAGACTTTAATTTCACCCATTCTAACGCTATACTACAATGTGAACTCTCCAAGACTACTTACTTTGAATCCCTAAAGAGTCCTGAAAATGAAAGAGTAAATAAGTATTTTTCATAACTCTTAAAATTATGCAATGTCGTTCAAAAGACGAAGTAATGGATAGAGAGACAATGATCTGTACTTAAAGGCCCTCGAAAATGGCAGATATATGATTTTCTGTAAAATATTTTTGACACTTAGGCTCCATTGATCGGATAGGGTAATTGAAATCCTCTTCAGTGATGATGCGAATGGTATTTCACCGTTTGATCAAGCAGATTTTGGAAAAAACTATTAGGTACATAGCAAAAATATTATTGTACGTAGAGCACCTCTTCGGAGCATTGATATAGACTCAGACGTTTGTAAAAACATTCTGAATCAGTATGCCTACATGAAAACATGCATGGGATAGAGTGGAGAATGATCTCTTGATATATATACAGGTACTGCAAAAAAATACACGTGCTCGTTCTTCGTTGTCGTTGTTAATCGTTGTCAATGTCACACTCTTTTGGTATAGCTTGAAAATAGTTAAGTAAGTAGTAGGTTTGATTTCGACATAAGACAGCACAAATTGCCATCCGTTACCCGAACGTGAAGGCAGCAAGCTGCCTGTCGAAAATGTATCCCAGTTCGTATTGTCAGTGGTCAGGCACTATTCAATCGATTGTTGAAATTTTGCATGCTGGCAGACTTACCTAGGAGTAACTTAAAACTAGGCGGACGGTTGAAAATCGGTTTTATTCTTTATCAAAATCAGCACCGTTTAAGCTGAGTATTGAAATGTGTGTATGTGTACAAAAATCCAACGAATGGTGCTAATCAAATTAAAAATTTCAAAGGCTTTCAACTTGGTTTCATCAGCGTTTTACAAGATTATTTCGAGCACTCAAAATTCCAGGGTAGGCTAAACTAGAAATTTATTATTAACTTCTCAAAAAGAGCAAAGCACGATTTACTTTAAATAAAAGGGAAAATCAATGTTAAGTATCATGTTTATTTTTTATTTTTTTTTTAATGATCCAATTCTACCTACTGGTATTGTACAACACGAGTTCTGCTTGAAATGAAAACGGTATTTATTATGCAATTCCGCCAGTTTGACCTTCCAGTCCAACTTGAAATGAAGGTAAAAATCCACAAAACGTAGTATGCAGACCCGGACTTGGCATGTAATTGTGTGTTGTACCATTTTTGCATTATGCAACTGAATCTAACGCAAGGTTGTGATAAGAGCACGTAAGGGTAAGTATGCTGCAAATGCTCCGGACCTGTTAGGTTTTTCCACATTTTCATCATAATCTTGAATTGTTTTAGAGAGTCAAATTCAGTGCATTTTCATATTAAATACCGTTTACCTTAAAGCAATATTCATGTTATTGTAAAACATCAAAAGTACAAGGAAATGAAAAAACTTAATCCGAACTTGGAATTTTGAGTTCCGAAAATATCTTATGTTCAATTTTAATGAGCATTATTTTATAAAATGCTAATTAAACCAACCAACTCCTGAAATTTTGAGTTTTGTGTCAAATAAGCTGCTAAAAATAATATATTATTTACATAAAAATGTTTGATTAAGAAATCAATAGAGACAATCTGTTACTAATTATTTAGCACCATTTATCGGTTTTCTCGTACATATTGAAACATTTCAAAAGTGAGACTGCAGTATGGATTTTTTAACCCTCTAGTTTTTTTTTTGCTCCTTGGTAACTATGCTATTGTGCAAAATGTGGACAGAACAATGATCAGATGTGAATATCCATTACTTCGTTCGCTGCGACAAGCACCAGCACAGAGTTGCAATTAGGCATTCACGAGACGTGCATTGAGAAAATTTCAATGAGAAAAACTGAGAAGCTAATGCATTTCAGTAATATTTATGGAGATGTTTAACTAAGCCGCATCTGCCATCAACGAAGTATTGGTATCCTCCAATCATCGTTATATGATTATAAATACGACCCTGTCCAATTCTTCGTATTTTGAGTACGAGTACATGTTTACATTTACTCTATATCTATCTTAAACTTGGATGAATCATGATTAATTAGCAAAAATACGGCACTAAAACCAGCACTTAAATCAACATTTGCAAAATAACACTCAGATAACTGTATTTATTTCCAGTTCCAGTTCCAAGTTAACATAAGATGTATTTTTTTCCGCAAATAGATCATGATTGTCACCTAGTACTAAATAAGAGATAAAATAAGCATATAAATCCCTATAATTACAAGAACGGTTTTTATCGTTATCGTTCACCATCTCTTTTTTTTTTGCTTTAGGACCAGGCCATGCAGCCAGAAACTAAGTTGATATATTTACATTTCTAATTATGGACAAACACACGACGTCACAACATCCATGGCGAAGGCGAGATTCGAACTCGCGACCCGGCCGGCCGGCTGATCAGAGGCACGACACTCTGACCCACGCGGCCAACCGAGGTCCCTTTCACCATCTCTGTTGTTACTGGATTGAAAGTCTTTGTAGCATAGACAGAATGTATAGTGTCCTCTGGAACTATTTTTTCTACCGTTCAATTATGTTTCGAATGGTTCTTCCCTTTCTTGCGAGCGCTTGTGCCTTGTTTTAAGTGGAGTGGCTTCGTAAGTCGAGAAAAATAAAAATCAAAATCTAAGTATACATCCATGGAAAATGTCCAGAAAGAAGTAAATTGAATAATGCATCAATCATCATATATTTCATTTTTGTTTTTGGAAAATATTTTCTATTTGCTTTGAAAACCTTAAACAGTTTCAAATAGTATCTAGTTATGAAGTTATGCGAGCTTAGCAATGTCATTTTTTGGGCATTCAAAACTTGGCCTTCGCTTCGACGGTGCATACTTTTCATGCAATTCATAATGCATAATGTTTCATAACATATCTCTCTTTCCTGTAGCTTTGAACAGGTATATCTACTCAAGTAAAGGAAAGCTTTTATTGACAAGATTCTTGGAACTTTTTAAGATTTATTCACCTTCATGAAGTGGCACGTTGAAGTATGATCCTCTTTTATTTCTTTACATTACATTAAACGTAATAAAGTCATGGGAAAAGTTCAAAATGCAAAATATGAGTGGTTTCGATTTCTTCAAGCATCTTCATTTCATTTTCCTTGATTTTTTTGAGGAAATTCTTAGAGATGTCTACAAGCTGCCTGTACGTATGGCGTTCACCCATAAATGATTGTTTACTCACTGGTTAAGTAAAGGGAGGAAGAACGATGGGAAGCAGAAGAGCAAAAGAAAGTATTTCCCCTATTCTTAGATAAATCACTTATCAAAAAGATACACTTAGTTTGCTTTCTCAAGTTCGGTATACATCGCTATTTTCTTAAAATACCAACCTGGGTAACTACACCTTGTATATTTTTCAGTGCTCGTAAATGATTAAATGCATTTCATTTGTGGAAGCATATCACTATGCAAAAATCGTTTGTAAGTGCGCCTTCACGGCAGTAAAATTAAAGGATAATCAATCACTTTAAACACTACTTAGCATGCGACTGGTATATTCATATGCCCAAGGTTGATTTAATAGCATATTTATTGTAGTGCTGCATCTAGAACGCTCATAAACATACTGAACTTGTTGAATTGTCATCATAGCTCAGTTAGTTTAGTATAGTCGTAGTCACCGTTCTTGGCGGTTACGTCATCAATGCCATAATATGACATAAACAGATCGAGTCGCCGTACCATGGGCGGATCTTAATCTTCAGCGCATCTGCTACTCTCTTCAGTACGCATCAAGTGGGTAACAGGGGACCGCTGTTTTCATTCTCTTCCTGAAAATACTCTAATAAATTTAGCACGAGCTGTCGGCCTTCTCCATTGATTTCCGGGCATTGTCCAATTTTATATTGCAGATTGATAACAGGACAACTCAAATTGCACGCCGATGTCAAGTAAGTTGTCACTCTGACAAGTATGATTGAAGGGCACTACGTAACGCAAAGCTTTCGAGACGGAGACACACAACTAAAAAACGTATGTTTTTGAGCTTACCGAACAAACGTTCACACACAGGGGTAGGTTGCATGTGTATGTATGACGGAGATGGAGATATATAAAGGGGTACTGGTAGTCTTACTTTGACCCGCTAAGAACTTTGACTACAACTATAGTTTTACTGACGCGGTAGTTAAGGTACCGTTCCACGCGGAGACTGAGTCATGAGACTACTCGAAGTGACATATATATTATTTTTCACGAATGTCCATTACGGTAGAATGACAGCTGATTATCTTGTAATATTTAAAAATTCCTCATATCAGCAGCCATATTTTGTTTTGGTTTTTTCTACGCTACAGATTCATTTTGTACTTGCTAAAAACTCTTTTATCCAGAAAAGTTCATTTGCATACAAAAAACAAAAGGCTACAAACAAGTTTTACTAGATTTACCCTCGATTCATTACTGCCAACGTAGCAGACTAACAAAAAACACTATGTATCATTGGCCTGTTATTGCTAATAATGTTTTATTAATTTGAATTTAAATTCCCAGTGAGTTTTTAAGAGTGACAGATTTTGTGCAAGAATGCTATAGCACTAGCCTCGCATTTTGGTCTCAGGCTTGGTCGCCTGTTGTGGTCTCATGTCGCCGTCTCCTTGAGGAACATAAAGTTCATTTTACGTGCGTATAGATCAGGCAATAATAAGTAACATATATAGCTTTAAGATAACCGAGCTATTAGGTTCCAAAAAGCAATAAATGAGCCAGTACGTCCTTGTCTCCCTCCCCTCCCACAATCCCCTTCTACACGTCAAAACGTAATGTCAATGACGTCTTACCCAGGGGGTGTTATGATGATGTACTAAGAATATGTGACTAGATGAGTCAGTATCCAAATGAGGCGTCGCATGGATTTATAGAGCAATAACGTAGTTCTATCCTTCTAATCTATTTGATATGAGCATCTCCAAGGACCTATTGATACTCCGCGAGTGTGCTCAGAATGTCGCTGTCTGGTTGAACACAGTTGAAGCCCCAAATATGGCAAATTTAGGAAGATGTACACAAACATGTTTCTGAATGGAACAGCAACAACTTCAAACAGTGTTCACAAACATAACATGTCACAGGGCAGTACTTGAAATTCCTTACCAAATGAATAGTAACTATTTTTCATCAATTTCTTTTCTATGTTTTCGATGTTGTTTTGCCGCAAATTAGCGGTATTGAAAACGTAGTTGAATCTGAAAATGAAAGTCCCAACTTTCAGGACACCCTGTACATTTTGGTTAATAAACTCCAGAAACTGTAGGATAATCTTACAAGTGCAATTTTTAAATTTATTATAATATTTAGTTATTGTTACTCGTACTCTGCTGATGTTTTCTTTTAATTGTAGTTATAATGGAAGAGGGACAGTTTTCGCAAATATCAAAACATGGCATTTTATGGCCTGGAGACAAAAAAAGGGTAGGAAGTCTATGTTAAACTTATTAATGTTATCTGACACCATTTACTGTTATACATGCCCTACATTTTTCAGAAAACATTTTTCAACCTGCCAGAATAACCACTAGCCTGCGCGAGGCTGGTTCAATTTTTGAACTCAATTCTGTTATCGGGATCAGCTTAGCTTGGTATACAACTTCTCTAAAGCAACTTCAGTAAACAGGTGTCAGGTCCACTTGTATGAATGTTGAATGTTTGGGCCTGAACTGGCCCCGATCTAGTTGATTGTGATTTGCCGAAGTTACGCTACGTCAGTCAATAGCTTCAAAGTGTATTACGATAGGTGGAACACTAAACAAATTTTATAGCTATGAACCTTTTGTTTTTATTTTATGTATTTTACGCTACTTATCCATAGACTACGTTTTCCTTTTGTATAGTACATAGAAGCTTATAGTACTGTACTTTGCTCATTTCTATTTTGTAATAATAATGATTATGTTACAACAATAGAATGAGCCCTTTCATCACTACAACCATATAAAAATTATTTTAAAGTCTTGGTTTTTCAGAAAAACTATTCTTACGTCTGACTTTGACACCCTGTAGTATGAAAGAAGTAAGTATGATCGCCATGTCAAATAGTCGAAAAAGTTGTTTTCTACTGTGATTAGCGTAGCTGTACTTGGAGCAACCTCAGTACAAGTATTTGGCAGATTCATGTCCAGCGATCTTGGTGGGCATCAGATATGGATGAAGCGCCAGATCCATCACTTGGACTGTGGTGTGTTTCCCAAATTAATGTAATCTTATTGAGTGAGGAATCTAAAAGGCTAAACAGTCGGTTGTCCAGGTGCATCTTACTTAGGTTTAGATTATTTTCAACTACTTCCCAACTAGCAAAGTAGAAGCTATAAGCTTTTGGTAAAAGAACTGTTCAGCCGTAAAAGCTCTCTATTGTTGTTGCCTGAACACCAAAATGCTGGCTTAATGTTATGTGAAACGCAAATTTGCTTTCTGCAGCATATTTGCCCTAAAATGAGGTGTTTAAAATATTTTTATAGCATAGTTATACAACATAGGAGGACAAATTTTGAACGGTTGCATAAACGTTTATACAACTATTTTAAACGGCATATTTGCGCGGTAGTAAAAATAGTTGTGTTGTGGCATCCATGGTAACGTTTATACAACAAACCCGAGCCTTGTTCTTTTGGTGTGCACATTTACTACTTTAGCCAACAAATTTCTCCTAACGGAAGCACTTATACAACTGTCGTTTAGTAACTGTTAAAGGCTGTACATCTGCAACAATATTACAACTTTTATAGTACAAAATTGCTGTGCTCGGCAGACATTTGTTGCTAAATATGCTGGTATACAACTTCACCATAACCTAACTTTCTGCTGTCATCTTTTTACTTAAAATGCCATAACCAATATTTTAAGACATGCATATTGGTTTAAAAGGTTTTTATCAACTGTTCAAACAGGAGATATAGGTCTGGTAGAAATTCTGGGTAAATCATTCAACTCTGTCCGTATTTGATTTTATAGATATGTCAAATTGTTGTATAACACTTGCAGACAACACCAAAATACTCTAATAAACCAAAGACAACATGGACGATGCCATGATTATACATAATCACCCGCCATATTGGGCAAACATGTATGTCTCTATTGAAAATTAATTAATTATGTTTCAGTTCGACATTACAGATATAAAGTGATAAATAGTAGTGTAATTGTGTCTAAATATAGAATTTGTGGAAGATTTAAAGCCGATAAGTTCAGTTTTTCATCTTTAAAATCTAAACATACTTTTGATCGTTATTAAAATATGAATCAAATACGAAGCCCGTACAAATTGCGTAACTACTTTGCACGATAATCACAATAAAATTTGCTGCGCAAGTAATTCCATAGCCCTGTATCACCGTGTAGAAGTTTATCATATACCTGTGTATGAAATTCACAATGGCCGATATGTAAGTAAACAAGATGACTGTAATGTAATGTTAGTTATATATTCTTCACTTCGTCCATACAATACATAAGAAATAGTTTGGTTGCAATAAAGTATAATCATATAACAAAATAATTGTATAGTTGACAAAAACTGAATCTTGTACCGATGCAAATATTCTATAGCGGCTGCAAGAGGTTTACACTTTTGTTACATAACTGTAACCTGCAGCCCTTATACAACCTCTTAAATGACTGAGTGAAGTATAGCTGTTCTAAGAGCGTTTTGCTAATGTTCTTACAGCATACAATGCTGTGTAAGGAAGACTGTATAATCGTTCTTGCAACTCTAATAGGAGTGATAATTGTTAGTTGGGTTGGATCTAACGCCGCGGCCTTATTTCATTGCCACCAAGGTCGCTGGATCTGAAACCACTTTCATTAAAGTTGCTTTAGAAAATTTGCAAGCCAAACTACGCTGACCATGATAACAAAATAAGTACCAAAATAACACCAGCTTCTAGCATGCTAGTGGTTATTCTGATACACTAAGATTAATCAATCGAACATAAATTATCAGCTAGCATCAATCCTCCCCTTTTTTGCCACCAAGCCATAAAAGTACTTTTTTGATATTTGCGGAAACTGCCTCTCCTGCATTATAATTCCAAATAAAAGAGAACAACAGCAGAGTGCGAGTAACAGTAATACTATTTGAAAATTGCCAATAACCAACCAACTTTTTCGGCGAATTGGCACAGTGATTATATTTGATTCTCTCCCACTACAGGGTGTCAAAGTCAGACGTGAGAACGAACTTTCCTTAAAATTTAAATTTTGGTATGATTTTTATGTGAGTTTCTGGCCATCGTGAAAATATTAAAGGCCTGAATGAAATGCTTAATTGTGAGTGTTCTGAGAAAAGCCTGATTGAAACATGTTATTTGTATAGATTAGATGCTGAAAATCTCGAAAACTATAAGATTATTGATAAAACAATATTTTGTCATTAAGTATGTCATGACGTGACTAATATACACCTGCAGGATGATCCTTTAGTATCTGGACCCCCCCCCCCCCTGTATAGTTTCCCATCTAATTTCCGTCATACGTATATTGAACTTAATAATCTAATAACGAAGAACTATGAGATTTCCAAAAACGATGTTCACTAATTGATGATGGACAAACACATATCTTACAATGATACATACAAATAAGTATTAAAGGTGGTAGAAACTGTTCGTCCGTATAAGAGAAGGAATTGTACGTACAATGAAAAATCGAATAAAAGCAAGAAATATTCGCTCGAAAGTACAAAACAGTATTTGCACCAATCTGGTCAGCCCCTTCGGATATATAGAAGATCAAAGAGGACTAGTCTCATCATGACCACAACAGACATCCATCATACGATTGTTGCTGATGAATATTGTGAAATACTCACAAAAATGGCAGGAAATAACTCTCTGTATATAAAAAAACAGATATACAACTTGGCGAAATAATCTTTTGTTTCTGAGAGTTGCATAAAGACGTCTATTACAATTTGTCTTAAAAGTGCAGGAGTTGGAGATTCTTATTCAATCCAGATATTGCTCCTCCTTGAACATATTTTCCACGTTGATGTGTTCAGTTTTATTTTAAATAAATTTCGATTATAATGAGGCGAATATGATGTACTAATCGATTATTTCCACAATGCATAGTAAATAGATCTCTCCATAAACTAACTGGACTATAAAGGTATGAACCAAATAGCGACCTATCTACACACGCAGTGCTTACCAGTTTCCCTTTCAGTTTCCCACTGTTCCGTCTCTCTGCCTCCTTATGTGCTTCATCAAATAACTCATCGAGAAACTCATTCACGTGTTTCATTCGCTCCGGATCTTCCTTAAACTGCTCTATCCTCATGTCCAGGGGAAGGTTTAGCTGCAAATTTAACTCGCTCATCTTGCACCCTCCGTTTTCCAATCTTCAGAGGTCAGAGGTTAGTTCAGTTGTCAGGCATTTCACTTAATCTGGCCGCTCAGCGCAAGTTCTGCCGCAGCACTGAAGCTTCTGTGACTTCGGCTCTGGCATCGACTGTTATTTGGTTTTCGTGCTCGGGCGGCAGCAAACGCAGCCCCGGGGGTTGGGGATGACATCGAAGAGCCGCCACGAATCGATTATATGCTTCGGAAGGTTTGCGGTAGAGGTCTGGATTGATATCTGGACCAAGGGCTGTGATTTAGATAACGAAACTAGGGGCACGCTGATTTAAAAATAGAAAGGGGTTGCTTCTAACTGATTGCTGGTTATATTATGGGCCAATGTTCCTGATATGGATTTACGTGAAAAATATTACTTTATTCTTAAAATAAAATCAAAATTGAAGAAGCTGAACTCACAGGGTGAAGTTAATTGTTGAGCTGCTTAAAAATAAAATACCTGGCTGTTGGCTATATATAAAAAAAATAAATAAAAAAAATAGCAGTCATGTTTTATATATAATAGACTACTAAATTAGTACTCACTGTAAATACCTCAAAATATCGGAGAAAAGCCAAAAATATTTAAAACCAGAGGTGTTCAAGTTCAGAGCAGGAAGAGGTACGTCCGTGGACCTGTTGGCGATAGTTTCCAGAGCCGTAGGAGTAATCTTCAGCGATTTTCTCATATATTCCATTTTGTCATTTGGACATTTCGTCAATAGTGTCAAATCAAATTAAGAAACTAGTCTACAGAGTGTATAGGATAATGCGAAAATAGCCGCTGGAATAAGCACATGAGCCAGACTGTACGAAAGAAGGATAAAAACTGTCCACACCAACGATTTGTTTTTTAATAGATTTTCAGGGCAGAAACAAACAACTGTATCTAAATCTTCATTCTGTCGTGTAACAACAGACATAATTGAAGAAAAATTGATACAAATAAGGTCAAACGCAGTTGGATACGATGGTATTACCACAAGGATGCTAAAAAACGTATTTTCTTTTTGTATACAACAAATTACCGAAATACTCAACCAGTCACTGGATACGGGAAAAGTGCCGATGTTATGGAAAAAGTCAGTAATCACACCGCTTCCAAAAGTCGCCGATGCTGTAGACTTAAATGACTTGAGGCCAATAAGTGTTTTACCTGCTATGTCAAAACTATTAGAACAAATTGTTGATGACGAGCTGCGAGAACATCTAGAAGTGAATAAAATACTACCTGACACACAGTCCGCCTTCAGGAAGCTACATAACACGTCGACAGCAGTTATGAAAATTACAACCGATATAGTAAAATCTATGGATGATGGAATGGTTACACTCTTGGTGACGTTAGACTATAGCAAGGCATTTGACATGGTCAATCACAGTATTCTATGTAGAAAATTACAACACTGTGGTTTATCTGGCAAAGCCTTGCAATGGTTTATCAACTAGTTGTCTGACAGATCCCAATATGTAAAAATTTCCGGTAAAATATCTACTTTACGAGATGTAAAATCAGGTGTTCCACAAGGAAGTGTTTTAGGTCCTATACTGTTTAGTTTCTACACTTCAGATTTGATAGATTGTATAACATCTGATTGGAGTATACATTCCTATGCGGATGATGTACAAATTTATAAAGCATGTAGACCAGATAACATAAATTTCCTGATAATGGACCTCAATGTGACTTTAAAGGTTATAGAAAATTATTCAAGGAATTACTGTTTAAAACTTAACCCCTCCAAAACTAAAGTCTGTTGCATTGGTTTTAAGTTGATAGTTTCTAAATGTAAACAAGCAATTAATACAGATACAGTTTTAAACGGAACTATTATTGAAATTGTGGATGAAATAAAAAAATCAGGAATAATGTTAGATACAAATTTATTTTAAATATAAATCTCTCTGGAGATACAAAAATTTATTGCCAAGTGATATTAAAGCAAGACTTAAATGAATCAGAAAGTCCAAATTCTTCAAAATTGTTGTATGAGGTTTTGTTACAGCAATATACACAGACAAGAACACATTACTAGATATTATATCAGAGAAAATGTTTTAAAATTTCCATATCGCTCATTGCTTTTTTATGGCACCTTTCTTTATAAAATTCTAAAATATAAATCCCCTAGGTATTTGTTTACTGAATTAGAGAAACGGCCATCATTTCGATTAGTATCACTACGCAATGATCATTGTTACAACATACCGGCCCATACAACATCTAAATTTAAGAAATGTTTCCTTTACACGGCACCATCTATTCTTAATGATTATTCCAAATTTTTCTAAGCATTTTCTATCACTAATTTTTAAAGCGATTTAAAAAAAAGTTCAGTTCATTGATGCCACAACCGCTTAAATGCATTCTCTTCAAAATAAATTGTTCCTATTATGGTTTTTATATAATACGTATAACGTTATATTATATACTCAACATTGTTACCCATAATATGGTAATAAGTTTCACATGTGTAGTTTAGTAGGCTGAGGTGAAAAATGGCATTGCCAACCCCCAGCCTTTTGGGGTATTATGTGTTTTGTATTTATGTTATGTATATACTACAATAAACATTATTATTATTATTATTATTATTATTAGATATTATTATTATGGCTCATTGTTCCTGATATGGATGACCGTGAAGAATATCACTTTATTCTTAAAATAACCTAAAAATTGACGAAGGTGAAGTCGCAGGGTGAAGTTAAATGTTAAGCTATTTAAAAATAGAAAGAAGTTGCTTCTACCTGGTTGTTAGTTATATTAACGTATGTGCCATTGTTTCTGATATGTTATGGATTTTCACATCATATCTTAAAAGAACCTAAAAACTGAAGAAGGTGAACTTACAGGGTGAACTTTAATGCTAAGTTACGTCATTGTGACTTGTTTAGAAAGAGTTTGCTTGTGGATGTTATGTCGAAAAGGAAAACTAGTTGTTGATTTGATTGTAGATGTTAGTCTATATGATAAACAAGGGCCGTTACGAATCGACTGTTCTCTTCGTGGTTTTTGGCGGGTCATAGTAAAATTACAGCAATTACATTGATACATCCATCTCTCATACATATCCACATCCAAGATAAGGATCCGATGCATGGGGATCTCATTAACTGTGAGAGATATAGCTTAGGTTGAATCAGAAAAAAGCCGCGTATTTATACATGCCGTTGAGAAACTTGTAAAAATTTCATGGCCTATACTGAGATATTTGGGGAAAACTAAAATTTGGCCAAGTCATTTTTATTTTTTCTGACTTTATTTTGAGAAATATCAAAAAACTAATTATACTTTTCCATTGGCACTTTTTAGGCACTACAGGCATGACGGTATTTTTAAATTGTGTGCCCAACGGTTCGTTTTTTAGAAACCATCAACTTGTTTTATGGTCAACAAGTGCACCCTGTATCTGATAGTATTTTTTTATACGAATTCAATGATGTTTCTCATGTTACATTTATTTTCTTGGTTATAAGGAAATATGCGTTTTTTCAGATTTTTTTATTTTTTAAGTAGGCCTTGCAAAAAATACTTGATTTGACGAAAATACCTGTCACCGAGTATTCTTATTATCGTGTATCGCTAATATTGTTTTATTGTCGTGAAAGATGCCAGGCGGTCATTTTAGAAATGAAGAAAACTTTAACATTTTGATATACTACAAAAATAAAATGTAACTTGATAAATTTCCATAATGAAGGCAACCAACTATACCCTATTTCACGAGTATCCATCACGCTTTGACGTCTACTGAGGTGAACAGCTGATCAGCAAGTGACATTTTTGTGTTAGTCTGCAACGTTGGCAGTAATGAATCGGATATAAATCTAGTAAAATTTATTTGTGGCGTTTTGTTTTTTTTTTTTGTTTGCAAATAAACTTTTCTAAATAAAAGAGCTGTTAGCAACTATAAAATGAATCTGTAGCGTACAAAAAACCAAAACAAAATACAGCTCTTTCTACCTGGCGTTGACGGATCCGTCAGAATTAGGTGTCCTGGGCCGACATGGGGAATTTTGAGATATGAATAGATAATCGGTTATCATTCTACCGTGATGGATACTCGTGAAATAGGGTATATATAAGTCTGTTTTCTTAGAGTTGGCTAGAAATTTTAATGAATATGGTGCTTTCAAAAAGCCTGTTACGTCTCAAAAAACGGAATCTTTAGAGGAAACTCAGAATAGTGTTTTACAAGCAGTTGCTGAGAACTTCGAGATATCAACTAGGCAAACTGAGAAAAATGTAGGAGTAGCCAAATCCAGAGACCAATTCATTTTGTATAAAAATAGATATCACCTCTATAAATTCAGGATTTGCCAAGGACTTAGACCAAGGGATTTTAATTTCCATTCAAAAATAATATGATCCGACGGGAGTATGGTAACTAATAAAATGGTATCTTCAATCACCACAATACTCTTTACTGGACACGAGAAAATTTGCGAGCTAAAACAGAATCCTGACATAAAGAACGTTTTCGGTTTTAGCAGGTGGTCTGGAATTCTAGGGACCAAAATATTAGGCCAATTTATTTACCACAACTCATTGACTGCAGAACAACTGTTGCAACGTCATCTAGAATACCTTTGGCACAGGTCAATAGCTGTTAGTTTCAGCACGACAGTGCCCCTGTACATAACATTAGACAACATCGAAAGTATCTTTCTCAGCTATTTCCCGGAAGGTGAATTGGAACCTCCAGTGAAGCGTCGTTATTCTGAATATCACTAGATTAATCATCATTTCCTAAAATTTTAACCCATCATATCATTAGGTATGTAAGTTGTATCAGTAATTACACAATCTTACATCAAGCATTTGTTTGCAACTCCTACTTAAATAAAATAAAAAATACATTATTCTGCATAACTAAGAAAACAAAAACAACATGTGATACATCGTTGACTTCGCAGAAACATATGCTATCAGATACAGGGTGTACTTTTTATCGGACCATATAAAAAAAATTAAGTTGATGATGGTTCCTAAAAAACGAAACGTCAGGCATAAAATTGTAGTGCCTGAAAAGAGTCAATGAAAAAGTTCCATTAGACTTTTGATATCTCTCAGAATAAAGTCCGAAAAAAATAAAAACAATTTGGCCAAATTTCAGTTTTTCCCAAATACCTCAGTAAGCCATAAAATCTTTACAAGTTCCTCAACGGCATATAAATACGCCACAAAGTACGCAGCTTTTTCCTAATTCACCCCAAGCTGTATCTCCCTGATGTATTGAGATCTCCATGCATAAGATACTTATCTTCCCCGATAGCACGAAATATTCATTAAATATTTATTTAATATATAATAATATTTTTATCTTACTTAAATATTTGTTTCCTTAAGTAAATATTTAATATTTGTAATATAGCATTTTTCTTAAATATTTATCGATATCTTTTAAATATTTTAAATACAATATTTATTTTATAATATTCATTAAATATTTACTTTTCAGTCAATCGAAAATATTAAATCTCCAATATTTGCCATTTTACCTGTGGCTTTCACTATGATAGCGTGCTTCCTGTGTACCTCCAAGTGCTTCATTATTTGATTTTTTTTTTGTGGAAAAGGGTAAGTTTTTCCATAATTACATAGCTTAATTTATCTGACTAGAAAACATTATTGTGCCAGCTGAGTATAAAGGTATATATGAGACCATAAATAACTAGCCTTGAAGTGTAACAGTTATTTGGTATTGGTGGATTTATCTGAGAATGAATATGAAAATTATGTCCATTACAACTCAATGAAAAGACATATAATCGCAACTTGATCGAGATACATCAACAATGCTTGTTTTTAAATATCTCAATTATTATTATTATTTTTGTCGTAATACGTTAAAAAAAATTAACAGTCGAAAATACTATACTTTTGCCCCTTGAATTATAATATAAAATCACTAAATAGTTATGGTTAAGTTAGCTCCCTTACTAAAAAAAAGCCACATTGCAACAAAATCAATAAGTGTTAGTCAAAGGATCAAGTTGTGCCCATGAACATTTTTCATCAAGATATCTAAAATTACATACTAAATTTTCTTAAAAATTAACCAAATCTCGAACTATCATAGGCATAACATGTGGGGTCCCTTTAAGTGCATTTTAGAGCTGCTTTTCAGTGACCCATCAGTTGAGCTACTCGGAGTAACTCACCATGCTCAGCACCAATAAATACACTGGAAAGCAGCTTATGTATTCAATAATACTTAATACTTAGTAAGTTTTTTTTTTTCTTTTAGAGGAGTGGACTTGCAAGATGCTGAAGATGCTTAGAATGTTTTTTAATAATATTTTTCTAGCAAATTAAACCATTATATCTAGAATGGATTTTCTTTATAAACCCAATTTTATATAAGCATTCCTACAGGTTTTGCTAAGATAACCAATTTAGAATTTTCCATATACAGTGAAAATATGTATCAAATTAATGCTTGAAAATCCATACATATTTACGAAAAATATTAGATATTTCATCAAAATATAAAATTGATATTTAAAAATCTTTCCTCATATATTTTCTAAATATTTGGAAAAAAAATCGCAAAACGGTGATTTACAATAATTGATGATTATATGAAGCTTTCAGTATGAATCTGGCTACCTCTATAGGTCATTGTTCCTGATATGGATAGACTGGGGTTCCCCCCGATAGCACGATATATTCATTAAATATTCATTCAATATTTAATATTTTTATCTTCCTTAAATATTTGTTACCTTTAACAAATATTTACTAAATATTTGGAATATAATATTTTCATAAAATATTTATTCAATATCTTTTAAATATTTTAAATACAATATTTCTTCTATAATATTCATCAAATATTTACTTTTCAATCACTAGAAAATATTAAAACTCCATTATTTGGAAAATATTCATTAAATATTTTCGGCCTCGGCACATGTGCCAGTGATCCCTTGCGACCAATGGCATAGTGGCAAGCCGCCCTGAGCCGACCCGTTTGCGGGCATTAATTTTGCCTGTGAGTTTCACTATGATAGCGTGCTTCCTATGTATCTCCAAGTGGTGAGTGATTTTTTGTGGAAAAGGGTAAGTTTTGCGGTAATTACATAGCTTGATTTATCTGTTTAGTAAACATTATTGTGCCAGTTGAGTATAAAGGTATTTACAAGACCATAAATAACTAGCCTTGATGTGTAATAGTTATTTGCGATTTGGGATTGGTGGATTTATCTGGAAATGGGTACGAAAATTGTATTCAGAAGCCAATGAAAAGTCATATAATCACAACTTGATCGAGATACATTAAAAATGCTTTTTTTAATATCTCAATTACTATTTTTGTCGTAGTAGGGGGCAAATCAGCTATAACTATTTTAAAGTTTTTAAGTTCAAAAGCGACGTTCAAAAATTTTAACATTCAAAAATACTGTATTTTTTCCCTTGAACTAGAATATAAAATCACAAAATAGTGATGGCTAAATTAGCCCCCTTACTACTGCAAAAACGTCACATTTCAACAAAATCAATGAGTGGTCTATTTTTAAAAACCTTTTCTTTGAAAATTAGTCAATCGATCAGAAGTTGTGTCCATGGACATTTTTCATCAAGATGTCTAAAATAACATTCCAAATTTTGTTAAAAATTAACCAAATCTCGAACTCTCATAGGAATAAAATGTGGGGTCCCTTTAGGTGCATTGTAGAGCTGTTTTTCAGTGACCCAGTTGAGCTACTCGGAGTAAGGGCACACGCACCGTAAGCGCAGTCGTTTCGTAAACGTATCGTTACGACGCTACGCTTACGAGACATGCAGCGTTCCACAAACGCATCATACTTGTATCATTTTGTAAGATCTCAGTTGAAATCATGGCGTCAACGGTACCATAATAAATTCCGAAGCTTTTATCGAATGAGGAAGGAGACATTTCAGCCATATCGAGAGCAATTAAACAAAACTTTTGAATTTTACGCTTGCTTCTACGCCTGCCTTACACCAGACCGCTACGACTATCGTAATACGACTGGACATCTCATACGCTTCGCTGCAAAATCGCTTCGTGTGCGGACTTGTTAGCACACATACGAGTTCGTTTTGCTCTCGTCCTACGGGCGTATTACGATACGATTGCGATACGACGTAGTGTGCCAAGGGTCTAACTCAGCAGTGCTCAGCACCAATATTGTTCCACTGCATTTTATGTACCCATAAATACACTTTCTGGAGTATTTCGGGAGAATATATCTGTAAAACAAAAGACCACTGGAAAGCAGCTTATGTATTCAATAATGCTTCATAATTAATAGGTTTGTTTTTCTTTTCAGAGCAGTGGATTTGCAAGATGCAGAAGAGGCTTAGATTGGTTTTTAATATTTCTACTAGCAAATTAAACCAGATTTAGCATTTCCTGTCTTTCATTTGTTTCTATGCGTTAAGAAGTTCAAGTGAATCAGTTATTACAGCCCCAGGTATGCATTTTGGAGGGCTGCAAAAATTTATTGAACTGAAATGAGATTATACTGAAGAATAAACTTATTTTCAGAGATCAAGTAATCTTTTTTCATGTAGAGTCCACAAACTTGTGTTGATCAGGCTTCCACATATTAATTCTTCATATAGGAGCTGATAGCTTAAAAGTCTTTATATGACATTATGCTGATCGCAGACACTGTATCCATTACAAACGCTGATAAAACACAATCTGTACATTTTTATCGAAATAATAAACATCTAACATTCACAAACCACCGCAAACGTGTCGCCTCATTTATTTACGATATCTCGGACTGTTAACATTCTGGTGACCTCTGACCTTCAAATATAAACGTCAAGTTTTAGTTAGTCTTGCAAGTATCTGAAAATGTTGAAAAAGCTAACAAGGCTTGGCAGCGTGGGCATTTTTAAACGATGTATTCATGATACCAAAGTTGGGATCCTCGGGGTGCCCTTTGAGTGTGGGCAGCCCAAAAAAGGAGTCTCCCAGGGACCAGATGCCATCAGGAAAGCTGGATTAATGGAACAGCTTTCGGCAATACGTAAGTTAAAGTATTTTTGTTGAACATGAAAGAGTTGACATGACGTTGAGATGGGAAAAATAAAAGGATGTATGGGGAAACTCAGATGCTCGAAACGAATCGAGAAATTGAATTTTCAATACCTACTGCATACATCTAGCTCAATTTGAGCTTTTGCCTGGCCGATATTGTCTGTCAGGGTATTGGTGGGTTTTGGTTTATTGACATAGATCAAAGACGTCAAAAATAGGAGAAAATGTCAGTCGAGTCAAATTATACCATCCTGGTGGCAATTTACCTCAGCGAAAGATGGCTATATCCTCAAAGTCTTCATGCAAAATGTCCATTACGACGTTCGCAGTGTATCCTTCATTTTGAATAAAAGAACTTCGCTATCGGTGATCTGTAGTAGATCAACTTATTTTTTATACATTGCCACCTGAAGCTAGAGGTCTGTGCCAATAAGATCAAATTTTTTCTTATTTATGGAACATAATGGCCATTGAAATAAAAATGCTTTCCTCAACATGGAGCTTGAAATACCACATTTCTGACATTATTGCATTATCCTCTTCCAACTTTGAGCAAATTATCAAAATGTTTCAGATGACAAAATGGACATCAAGGACTATGGAAATATATCATATACAGTGAACAGAGAATTGGAGGCTAGTGTTCCAAATATGAAAGGGTATGCTGAAATTGTAGGATGTACACATGAAGTGTCAAAAAATGTCGAGAAAATCATGAAAGAGGGTCGAATGTGCTTGACTTTGGGAGGAGATCATTCTATAGGTCAGTTACATTGCAATTAGAAGAAACATTCTTCAGAACTATTCTTATTGTATGTTTTCACCAGAAAATTACATATCTTGTCAACAATGTAGACATCATTGTTTCATCTTGTTGAGACGAATCACTTAAAGTAGGATTTTCACAAACAAAGAGATTACTATAAAAGTTTTTAATGTAAAAATGAATTCTCATTCTTGACTGTCATTTCGACGTAGGTATATAAAATTGATAATAATAAACGTCTTCAAACTAACAATACTAAAAACAATTTTTAACGATGTTTGTGATGTGTCTCGAAATTTGAACTTCTCATATTCTATTCTAGCTATGGCAACAGTTGACGGGCACATAAAGGCCAAAGATAACGAGGTATGCCTTCTTTGGATCGACGCACATGCGGATTGTAATACCAACAAGACTACACCAAGTGGAAACGTTCATGGAATGCCTATGGCTTTAATACCCTATGAGTTGTCAGACTATTGGCCTCATCTACCAGGTAAACAAAATATACTTATACCCGATTTCACGAGTATTCATCGCGGTACAATAACAGCTGATTATATATTATCTCAAAATTTCCCATATCGGCACAGGACATATAATTCTGACGGATCCGTCAACGTCAGGTAGTCAGAGCCGTATTTTGTTTTATTGTTTTGTAAGCTACAGTTTCATTTTGTAGTTACTAACAGCTCTTCTATTTATAAAATTTTACTAGATTTACACCCGATTCATTATTGCCAACGTCGCATACTAACACTAAAATGTCACTTGCTGAACAGCTGCTCACCTCAGTAGACGTCAAAGCGTGGTGGATACTCGTGAAATAGGGTATATCATGCGTACGAATGTTTAATACCTTCACGTCTTCTCCAAGCGAAGGCCGACGTCATGGCTTTAGGCCCGTATGGTCAGTCGTCACACGTCATACTCCTTTCTCTCCTTCAAAAATTTCTAGATTACACTTGTCCCGTGTCAGCGTCAGCGCTCTCTTATTGTGTAGATATGTTTTCCTTTTAAATTGTAGGAAATTTCAGGCTGATAAAACATGATATAACTCAAAAGCAAGCACAATTTGATGCAAACAGATGTTTGTGACATAAGCTCAAAATAGAGCACTGACATAGAAAAATAGAAAACTATGACAATCAAGGAGGCCATAAAGGCGCCCTACAATTGTAGGGACGACTGACGATACGGGCCTTAGTTTAAGGTTCACGAGAAACCCTTTAGGAAACCCCTACGCACATGCCGTATCTCAGCAATATGAGTTCCTCTGGTCTAGCGGCTGTCCATTCACTTGCAAGTTACGTTTTTCTCAAAAAATCGAATATTCGATGTTCGCACCTATATTACCTATAATACCTACCTGTTAATGTTATTCTGCTTTAAGAGAAGGCAACTTACGCAAATTGTAATACATTTTAAATATTTTTGGGTATAAATTTAATTGAAACTATTCTTTTTAAGGTATGGACTGGCACAAACCCGTGATGTCAATTCGAAATGTGGCTTATATAGGTCTCAGATCTGTAGACTCTTATGAAAGACTGATTATAGAAAAGTTAGGTATCACCGCATTTTTCATGGCGGACGTAGAAAGCTACGGTATAAATACAGTTGTGAACATGGCCTTAGATAGAATTGACCCCGAAAGGACACGATCAATACACGTCAGCTACGATATCGATTCCCTGGATACTCTGGAAGCTCCTAGCACTGGAACATCAGGTAATAAAAAAATAATAGCGTGGAAATGGAATAATACACCCCACACAAAACAAAAATACGAGTCAACCGCAGCTTAACGTGCGTTATTCATTTGAGTACGTTAGTATTATGGAATATGTAACAATATCTGAGGACCCACGTTTTGGAAATACGTACTATATGATTACCGTGTACGGGGGTATAGTGGTGTGCCAATTAAATCCCGGGAATTTGTCAATAAAAAACAAGCAATTCAAATTTCACGTGAAATTTTATTATTGACCTTCACAATAGTCTGCATTTAACTCTACAAAACGCTTCCGTCGCTGCTCCCACGATCCAAAACAGCCTCGCTAATGCTCTGAAGTTAGCCCATTCAGCACCTTCGTTACAACTGCTTTCACTACCAAAACTCTTGCACAATTAATGAGAAATGGACTGGTGCGTTGTCGTGGTGCAAGATTCAATTTTCGAACCATCTTTGCGCAAACCCTTCACATGTTCAAATTATTGTGTAACATTTGGCCGACGGTTTCTTTGTTCATATTTAGCTCGTCAGACAATGTACGAATGCTTAGATGTTATCAGAGCGCGCAAACGGTCGACATTTGCGCCGGTACGAGAGGTTACTGGCGCCCCTTCACGTGGATCATCTTCTACTGATTCACGCCCCTCTTTGAACCGTTTGCCCATTCAAGCACGCGTTTTCGACATACACTTGTCTTTATACACCACCTGCAATTTTCGGAAGATTTCCGAGGGTTTTTCGCCAGATTTCACTAAAAATTGGATCACAACACGTTGCTTGTAATGTGAATCACTCATTTTCACGACGCCACTCAAAAACATTCCTTTAAAAAACACCCACAAAATTCAAACCACAAGTACAATCGACTTCAGTTTTGTACTGTAGAAGTTGACAGGTGACGCAGTGTTGCCAGACGTCAAGTTATACTGCATTCCCCGAATTCAATTGGCCCACCACGTACAAACATGCGTTTCATGTACTGATCCTCCTTTTAGAGCATTTTCAAACTTTCAGTCCGAGGCGGCCTTACATTGAGAGAAGGCATTCAGATAATGGAAATGGTGCACAGTACTGGCCGATTGGGTGCCATGGACCTAGTTGAAGTCAACCCACACATCGGAAGTGAAGGCGATGTCAAAAAGACAGTTGAAGCTGCAATCCACGTCATCCTAGCAGCATTTGGTTACAACAGGAGAGGATACAGGACACAAGACACATTGCCTTTGCAGACTTTCCCTCCTACACGACAAGTCATACAGTGACAACTCCCATTTTTATGATCTCGATTTTCCAAACGTCGCGTTGGCTTCAACTAACAAAAAATATCGAAAGTCTGTTAAGCGCAGATTTTGTTTTAACTCAGTATTAAATTGTAAAACCTAAAATACAGTAAGCCGGCGCAAATAAAACGTTTAAGTAGGTTTTAGAATAAAATTCGAACTGTTTCTTATTACATCATCCTTTCTTTTATTACTCACCATTTTAGGAATGTTGGAAGAAAAAAACAGGAGGTTTATGTACAAACAGGAACTGCTTTTCAAGAACCTTCTAGTATGTTCATTCTAGACTGCATTCTTCTTGGTGGTATATAATATACTAAGTGACATATAAATCCGAACACCCAGTTTAAATGGTTTTATTTTAATAAAATTTTGTATAAGTACTTAATGAAGCATAATAAGTAAATGATAAAAATTTCAAAATGATTGCACTGCTTTAAAGCCCTTTAATAATGTGTAGATGCATCCTGATGTGCTACGCATCCTCCAACGCGCCTAGGCATGCTTCTGATCAGGTGGTCAATGTCCTCCTGTGGTATCTCATTCTAGGCAACCACCAACTCCTCTCGAAGTGCTTCTAGAGTCTGAGGGGGACGTTGCAAATTGAGCAATCTCCTACCCATCATATCCCACACGTGCTCAATTGGGGATAAGTCGGGAGATCTTGGTGGCCATGGTAACAATGTGACATCATTATGTTGAAAGAAGTCCATTGTGACTCTTGCAACATGTGGTCGGGCATTATCTTGTTGGAAAGTTGGATCTGCCAGGGTGTCAAGATAGGGTAAACGATGGGGTTCTAGAACTTCGTAGATATAACGCTGCGCGTTCATATTACCTCTGATGAAGATTAAAGGTGACCTGGAACCATAAGCTATAGCACCCCAAACCATAACTCCAACAGTGTGATGAACATGTGTTTCAACAAAAAACTGTGGATTCCTCCTTTCACCACGTCGCCTTCTAACCCTGGCACGACCATCGTGCATGCCTAAACAAAATCGAGACTCGTCACTAAAGACAATACTGTTCCATTCCTGATCCCAGAGTGACCATTGTCTGCACCACTCAAGGCGATTACGTCGGTGTTCTCGAGTTAAAGGGACCCAGTGTGGCCGGTATGAAAACAAGCCAAAACTTCTCATTCGTCGGTAAACACTTCGCATGCCAATAGGTCTTCCGTGTTCTGCAAACCATTCATTTGCAATGGACCTGGTAGTGGAGAAACGGTCCCTTAAGGCCAATAATCTTAGGCGGCGATCTTCACGGTCTGTTGTTCTACGGCGGCGTCCAGTGCCCCTTGCTCTTTGCGTACGGCCTTCTCGAAGCCATGCCTGACAACACCTAACCACAGTGTCTACACTTCTTTGCACTCTAACTGCAATTGCCCGAAAAGAAACTCCAGCTTCCCGAAGTCCCACTATACGGCCCCTATCAAACTCACTAAGTTGACGAAATCGTACAGGTCTCCGTACTCTAGGCATCGTAACCGATCGTAAAGGATGTCAAGAACCAAAATCCGCCAACGTTGATTCTTTACTGCGGCTGAAATATTCATTTTTAGAGCGTTAGTGAATTAAAAAAAAAGCAGTATAAAAACCGGAATGTCCAACTGATAAGACTGAAAATTTTTTCACTTGTTATTTACAGTAAGATAAATACATTCACCAACTTTTATTAAAATAAAACCATTTAAACTGGGTGTTCGGATTTATATGTCACTTAGTATATTATCTAGGACTGCCATGACTAAATTCACAAATAACGTTTGCACTCCATTTTTTACAGTAGTCTATATAGTGTTCGAGTTGAACGATAAATAAATTTACGTATCTTCAAAACATCAACATTTTAATTTTTAAATAACAAAAAATACTGGATACAAATAAACGAATTATAACCACAAAATGTATTTACAAAATACAGCATATCAAAAGACGTAATATGAACAGTTACTTAGGTCCTAACATCTCTTCGGGTTTCACCCATTCATCAAACTGCTCTGCAGTCAGAATGCCTAGCTTGATAGCAGTTTCCTTCAAAGTTGAGTTTTCTTTATGGGCAGTCTTGGCAATTAAGGCGGCCTTATCATAACCTTAAACACGACAAAATATTGACAAATTAACAAAACACAGTTGGATTTAATGATAATTAAAAGTAGTATTTGGGATTAGTCAGATTTCAAAAAATTTGAATCCTATATAAAATTGTTTTGACACAGCACATAAGACGTTACCTATGTGTAATGGAAGACTCAATTTACGCCATCATTTTGATTCAAGTTAGGATCTAAAAGTGCACTGGAAACATCATGTTGTTCGATTCTTGTTTGAAAGTTGATTCAGTACTTCCCAAGCATTCTCGAACGATCACCGAATTAAATAGTGTGTAACCCAACAAAAAAGCCATTTTGTCGTGCCTCACTCGAACATTTGTAATTGATAGAGAATTTCATACAACCTGAATGTTCAGTTTTATGCAAAGAATAGATACAAACGTAAATTTTATCTAACCTACTCCCACCATATTGGTTGATGTCTGCTAAACTATGCAATAAAATCAGAAAATGCGCAGTGTGGAAAGAAACAAACACGAAATTTTTAAGACCACTTCCCACTCACCAATGTGTGGGTTGAGCGCAGTAACCAACATCAAACTCTCATGCAACAGCTTCTTGATCTTCTCGTCGTTAGCCTTGATTCCATCGACGCAGTTGGTGGCGAAGCATTTGCTGCTATCTCCAATCAATCTGATTGATCGCAGCACATTGGCAACCATCATGGGTTTGAACACGTTCAGCTCGAAATGCCCATTGGAACCTCCCACTGTTGCCGCAACATGGTTACCCATTATCTAATAAATTTTCTCCATTAAAGACTAGGACCGAATTTCACCAAATCGATATTACAACGATTAATTTTCGTTTACAGTTGAGTGACCTTTGGATCTTAATTAGCTTCTAAGTCAGTGTTCTTACCAAAAGCCACTCAACTTCAATCAAATTTCGACTACGGTATGTTTCGGGTTTCGGCACCAAAATTTGTAAATGATAAACGAAGCCATGGATACTCATTGCTTAATTTGACACTTCTGATTGTATATCGACGGCTAACATGATGATCTTCCATCTCTCCATAATCTAGATGCAGGTCATTATCGACGGCTCCAACGGAAACTGTAGTAACTAAAGTTTTTCAAGTTTTGAGATAATGCTGTTAAACCGTATATTTATAGTTTATCTAGCTAGGAATAATATTTATTTTAACTATTTATAATTATGTAATAATTATTAATGTGTCCTAAATAAATATATTGATTATTCGATCAACAAAGTATCAAAACTTTTACTTAAAACGCCGATTTATCACAGTTGTTTGAACTTTTAAAGTTGATTTACTCAAAACTGTGGATTTTGAGTTACAACAGTTTTCGTTGGATCCGTCGATTTCGAAATTCCCAACAGTATGTCAATGTGACACCAGAGCCAATGTTCCGATCATATCATCAAAAAATCATTGATTATCCGATTAAGTACTTCTCCATCGCATTTCGGTCTTCTTTGGGACACTCATTGATTAATTTGACAATTCTGATATATATCGACAGCTAACATGATGATCTTCCATCTCTCCATAATCTAGATGCAGGTCATTTCGAAATTCCCAACAGTATGTCAATGTGATACCAGAGCCAATGTTCTGATCATATCATCAAAAAATCATTGATTATCCGATTAAGTACTTCTCCATCGCATTTCTGTGTTCTTTGAAGCGAAGTTGGAGCAGCAGTGTTGAGAACCTAGGAGAGCTACAGTTGATACAAGAAGTGTATCAGTACTATATCTATAAGAGTTGCGGAGATGTGAGTTGTCAAAGTTGAGTGTTTTTTTTTTTGATAGTTTGTCCAATATTTCAACAACTCGAAAATAAAATCCTATAGTATGTTATATCAAGTTGCTGTGTTTGAAATGCTCTATCCAAATAAGCAATAAAATATAAAAGTGGAATATTTTCCAAGTAAGGAGCACACTGTTGACTACAATTTTTTGTAATCAGCTTTTTAGATAACATGGGAATAACTGAGTTATCGACAGAACCCTCACTAAAGAACACCCTGTATGTAAATATTTGGTTGTATAACCAAATTGCAGAAACAAGTCAAAAGTGTACAATCAAAAAAGGAGATGCTCTGGAATTGGGAAATTTATTCTATATTTGGCATACATTTCACCAAATATATCACTAACTTGATATTTACCAGGGAACGCTGACAGATCTAGAGATCTCTATAAATCGAAGCTTTGGCCAGATCCTTATAGGCGGCGACTTTATTTTTAAGTCTACAATCTGGGGATCTCCAAGCACTGATAAAACAGGAAAATGTCTTGCCCATAAACCTTGGTTACAGTCAACATGGGTGATGACCCACTTTTGTGAGAGAAATCCATACATCGCACCTTTATACAGCTATGCATAGTAAGAACTTAATAGAGCGTATTAAAAACTGGATGCGGCTAGAGATGATAACATATGAGCGACCATAGGTACATAATTTCTGAAGTAACACCCTCCAAAATAGGACTGTCAGTCTGCTAAATGATTTATGGCATCCTATCAACATTAAAATCAGATGATAAGTCTCAGGTGCACATTACACATTCCAAAGTTGAAGCTGGACTACGGCAACATAATATGAAAATGAAACCAAGTTAACCTCAAATGAGAGCGAGGCAGACACAGAGCAACCAAAAAATGGCATGTTGGTAAACGGGACAGAAAAAAATCTGAGAAAACTGATAATGAGCTCTAAACTAAAAATCTCTAAAGTTGTTCCTACTGACCTTGTGATAATCATATTTGGGGACAGGCGTGTAAAATAGTTACGAAAAGGTTTACAGATAGGCCTTATTTGACTACTGAACAACAATTGCAGATTGCATTCTTATATGCTTGAGTTCACGATGCATGAGCTAAATGAAACTGCATCAAAGCTTAGGACAGAGAAGGTGCCAAGTTTGGACCAATTACCGAGTTAGCTAAATATTTTGGTCAAGGAAAAGGATGGTAAGATTTGCAAAGAAATGGATGGAAGCTGGCTTTGTTTTCATTAGTCTGCTTGGTATGTGCGTGCATACAACTGTATGTGTGGAAGGAGATAACGGGTTGAGAGACATATCAATGGTATGTATGAATTTTAGGGCAATGCTACCACCATCGAAATGCTGTAATATATTTTCATAGTAAGATTAATAGCAAACAAATGAGAGGTCTGAGAGAGTTTATCGTTTTTGAAGAATCTTGCAGTTTGCACAGAAAAGGCTGATAGAAAGGATGCGTGGCTAAAAACGAGATTTTATGGTAAATAAAGAAATGCCACATAATATGTTCATTGAATGATCTGCTTAGATGTTATTTGTGAAATACGTTACTTATACGCTTTTCTTTTTGAAAATTAAGATTATTCTTTTTGTACTCCGCATTCTTACTTGTAAGTATATACCTAGTGACCTTTTTCACGACATCGAAAGTGGACGAAATCGCGATGAAGTCTAGTTGCCATTGGCTTACTGTTGGCAAGATCACACCGCAATCATAAGAAGCAAGGAGATGAGCTGACAATGTTGCTTTTGCTACATATAGTTCACTTTTTAAATATCTGTGTTAAGATGACACTTCTTGTTTATAGTTCCGCGTTATTTGCCTTCGAATTGAAATTTGCTACCAGATTATTTGAAAAAACTGACAGCATAGAATGGAAATCAACCCGAGTATTATTGTTGAAACTCAGTATATCATTAATCCGCTGTTAAACTCGATTCAGTATATTCAACTCATTTTCAAACTGAGACTCGTAAGTGATTCTGAATTAAAAATATAAGTATTGTACGATACTGAAGGAAAGCAAAACTACGTCTATTCAACGACAATTACCTGTGCTGCGACCATAGTAATGGCTTCACATTGTGTAGGGTTCACTTTGCCAGGCATAATCGAGCTGCCAGGTTCATTCTCAGGAAGAGATAGTTCTCCAAGACCACAACGAGGTCCAGATCCCAAGAACCTTAAAAATAAGTAATATCCAGATCAATAAGTCATTTCATGAAAATATTGGATGTTGCTTTTTTAATAGCCTGCAGATATTTTATTGCATCACTCTTTTCGGAGAAGCGGTTTAAGATAAATATTTACAATATTACCTTATATCATTAGCGATCTTCATGAGCGAACATGCGATGACATTGAGGGCTCCCGACACTTCAACCATCGTGTCGTGACTGGCAAGGGCTTCAAAGAAGTTCGGTGCCTTGACGAAGGGCAACCCGGTTAGTTCGCTAATCTTGGCGGCGCACTTTTCTGCGAAGCCCTTTCTGGTGTTCAAGCCAGTACCTACCGCTGTTCCACCAAGGGCGAGCATGTAGAGACGGGGTAAAGTCGCGTTCACTCTGTCAATGCCTAAGGAAATAGATGATTATGCTTCTAGGAACTTCCAATTTGTTGGAGGACAACCATAAACCGGTTGTTCAATGTAAATTAGCTCCGATAGTTTTGCTTATTCTTTTGTAAATCCTTGATGCAAATACTCCAGACTCAATGGAAATATGTTCCTGTTATTTAGTTATTTGTGTAGACCAATTGGAATGTTTTCTTTTTTGCGGAAAAACAATCAGGATCATCGTTGACTATTAAATCTGCTGGAGCTCATATTTATTATTAATTTTATAAAATGACGGGAACAAATTCTTGCATATTTTGGTTGTTATTCTATCAAGAGATCGTTTTCAATGTTTTAATCCATAAATATCGTCACTTTTGGAGAACAGCAAAAATACATACTTCTGTTCCCCCTCATTGGACGCAATGGCAAAAAGGAAGGTATTTCAATAGTTCTCCACAAATAAATAAATGACAGTAACAATTTCCAACAGATTCCCGACTATTCCACCAACAATTTAAAAGATATAAGCAAAAATAGTGGAGTTAATTTGCATTTGCAATGGCTGTCCATTTGTGTTTGTCCTCCAATAGGAAACCAGCACCTGACGCCATATGGAAATGATCTATACTGCATGACATTTGAAAAGCAATTTTATGTTCACTGGTACTAATTTAATATATCTATAATATAAAATAACGATTTCAAGATAAAAAGGTAAGCCTGGCCGCATAGGGTAACAAGACTATCTAGACGTTCAAACGTCTTCGTATGGCGGACAATAATTACAGAAAATGATTGTAAAACATTTTGATGGCATCATTCACCTATACACAACAACTATTGGGATTCAATACAACTGACATTGATGCTTGGCAGTTTCTATTTCATCATAAGTCGGTCATGGGTGAAATTCGATCTACCGTTGACCCGTGGTTAAATCTGGTTCAAGGATCTCGGGATGGTGGAATTGGATTTCGATGGTACTTTGTGATGACTATTTCTGCTTTCAAATTGACACTTACCGAACTTCATTTGCTGCACGTAGCCGCTAAACTCCTGTCCCAACGTCAACGGCACAGCATCTTGCGTATGCGTTCTGCCAATCTTAATGATCTTATCAAATTCTTTGGCCTTCTTCTCCAGGGACTCGGTGAGCTGTTTGAGTCCAGGCATCAGCGTGTGTTCGATTTCCATGCCTACTGCTATATGCATGGCAGTCGGAAACGTGTCGTTGCTACTTTGCGACTTGTTCACATGATCGTTTGGGTGAACGGGATCCTTTACGACAAAAAAAAATGCGTTTTGAGATCACTTAACAGTATCTAGTGACTTGACGCATAAAGTTATCGATCCGAACTGGCTATTTTTTTATATAAAGAACGTGGGTAAAAAGTACCATCAAACTTCGCGGCTTTTTTTTAATTTCAATTTTTTAATATATTTTCACCTCTCACACACACGGTGTTCTGAAACACCTGCAGCCGGCACCCCAGCAATGTATTGCTCAAAAAAACTCGAATGGTCTTATCACAAAAGAGCTAGGACGAGAAAAGCTTTTGTACAGCGGCGGCGTTAGGCATCAGCAACCTAAGGGGGCCTCGCAAGAAAATTATAAAAATATTCTATTTTTGGGCCAACGGGCAATCCTAGGTTAATAATACATAAACTTGAAAAAAATATACCGCGAGGGAAACTAACGATATTTCAATTATCTCTGTTTAGGTACGCAAACATCCTAGAGATGATTTAAGTTTTGTATACCTTAACGAGCTAACAGATAAGGAGGTTTTGGCCACCGACTGTAAATGTCAGTTTCGTTATCATTGTGTGGTTAATTTTTCATAGTTCATAATACATTTATTCGAGAAAATTTACTATTTTTATAAACAAGGTGGTATAACATATTTTTTATATAGTATAATACATTATCATGAAGCATCTAGCTAATTCAATAGCTGTATGTGCTCAAAACTATGGGTTTTTTTAACTATGGGTGGTTATTAACGATAACAAAACAACAAAGAAATAATGTCAAAGCAAAAATGGACATAATGAATTTGTATATACATTATGCTTTGTTTCAAAAGGCCGTCTGTCACAAAACTTTGTTCATAACTTGATATCAAATTTTGTGAAAAAATGCGTTACTGAATTGAGTTCCCAACTTGTTTACCAATTACAATCCTGTCTTTCACGTAAAGACCTTTTTGTAATAAATTCTGTACGAAATCATCACGTCAAAATCATACTAACCACTCTTTTCATTGCGGCTTGCTACTTTATTACTTTAAGTGAATAGGAAATTGTAGAAAGAAAATGGGGCGATCTGAGTTGTAGTTAGTTGTCCACCTCATGAAAAGGGACCGGGAAATGGGTGTGCTCCAGATGCTGAATAAAGAACTTCTGGTTGAGGATCCACTGACTTAGAGGCTTTGTTGGTTCCAAAGTCAATCTGATTTTATCCAAAGCAGTTTATTTGGCGTTTCTGTTTTTATATGCCTTGCTTTTTACAGCATATAAACAATTATATTTCTCATACACATGTATGTCACACTGCTGGACTATGACATCTTTTAAGATCCTCAATCTACAAGTCGAACAGCATATAGCATAAGCAGGAGAGTTCCTCGAAACTGATGAACACAACTGATCACAACAACTGATGAAAGTGCTTATTTTTGTCAATCAATTAGCATCTCATCTAATCATCACAAAACACCTAGAAAATATGGACAAGTCAACACTAAACATGTAATTCCCTTCCACGAAGCGCTTCTATCAGACATTGTACTGATTTAAATGCGAGGTAGACGTCTGCGCAATTTAAGTATATTATTTAGAACAAGTTCTAAAAAATTCAGCACTCACTCAATTTGTTCATACAAAATTATGTACCAAATGCTGTCTGACACGGTCCTCAATTTTGTGCGAAATTTAGCGTACTAAATTTACCACAAAATTTTGAATAGTGACAGACGGATTTAAAACTCTAAAACATATTCCTGTGAATCAAGGTCATAATTTCAAGAGAATGTGTGCTCTTGAAAACCTTATCAAACATTGTAACGACTAGGGTACAATACTTTGGAAAAGTGAAAAATAGTGAAGCCTTTACTCCTATATGTTTTTAAAATCCAGTTCACCAGACTCTGTGAATGATGCAAGACAACTACATTATAGAAAATAATTTGGAACAATCAAAATCATGCTCACAGTTCAAGTCGATGCAGCTTCTATTGAAAGAAACTTCTTAGAGATAAAGTTGTTTGAGACATACTTGAGAACCAGGACCAGCCAAGATACTATCTGCTCTATAAATTCTATCAACTGAAGCAAAAGTAGCAGTTGGTGTTAGTTATGAAACAATCCTCAAACAGTTTAGTGAGGCTGAAAGCAGAAAAGTTCATCTATTTTGATTTGCGTTTGTATATTTAATGTTTGTCATTTGATTAGCTATAACACGCATATACTAAATATTAGCTTTTCATGACTAGGAAAGGGAAGGGGCCTGTCAAAACTGATGTCATCGACGTCCATACACGAGGTCCATAGGTTAAGTGATGAGACTGGCAACGTAGCGTTTCGATCTGGCAACACTGGAGGCGCCAGGCTTGAAGGGGAGACAAGAGAACATGTGATCCGCCTTCAGCACAAGTTTGAGGCTACTCGAGTCATTTGGTTGTCTGTAGTATTTTTTTTTGTGAAACATCAATTTCGAGCAACGGTGTGCTATCAGGTTTTGATTCAGACTTGGGCACAGAGGAACGGAAACTGTTGCTAAACTGCAGCAGGGCTACGGAGATAGTGTTTTGTCTGTTTTGCCAACAGCCCAAGTTTTTCGGTGGTTTAAGGCATTTTCAGAAGGGAGAGAGTCGATTGAAGATGAACCACGAAGCGAAAGACCTTCATCTCCAAGAACCTATGAAAATATCGACAGGCTCCGGGATCTTGCGCGTTCAGATCGTCGGTTGTCAGTCAGGATGATCGGGGAAGAGTTGAATTTGACTCACACCACCGTTCATCAGATCAAGAACTACTGGGTGTTGCATCACAATAATACTCCTTGTACCACAGCAATGTCAGTAAACGAGTTTTTGGCCAGTAAAAACATACCTGTGGCTTCTCAGACTCCTTTTTCGCCTGACTTGAGTCCTTGTGACTGTTTTCTCTTCCCAAAGTTGAAAAATTACCTCAAGGGAACTCATTTTGGAAAGTCGAAAACATTCAAATGGCTGTAGCTGACCATCTGAAGGCTATTCCAGTATCGGAGTTCCAGCACTGCTATGAGTGGAAGAACCGTCTCCAGCGCTATGTGGCTTCAGAAGGAAGTTATTTTGAGGGTGACAATATAAAATTGTATTTATATTTGAATAATAAGAATTTGAATTAAAAATTTAAAGAAATCAGTCTCATCACTTGATTTACAGACCTCGTATGATCCAGCGCCACCACTGCTTGTGTAACACAACTGGATGAGTCTTCTTGCTTGAATGAAACATGTCACTGAACCTACCTTTGAGCCCAATTTTCCTCCAAGTATCTCAATGGCTCTATTACTAATGACCTCGTTGGTATTCATGTTGGTCTGGGTACCAGACCCTGTCTGCCAGATGACCAAAGGGAAATGGTCGCAGTATAACTTTCCAGAGATGACATCGTCCGCGGCTTTGGAAATAGCATCGGCGATCTTCGGATCCAGACCGTACTCTTTGTTGACTAATGCGGCGGCTTTTTTCAGTATGCCCATGGCCGTAATCACCGGGTACTAGAAGGAATAGTCGAATTCAAAAATATTTCATTGGGTGTATTGGCATGCATACACAGTACTTCTTTCTTCAAAAAGCCAAGTATCTGATATTTGGTCAACTTTGAAAGTAGCCGAGTAGTCGACCTGGTACTCGGCTGAGATATCTCTGTTATGACTGTTTCAATTCCATTACTAAGCGAAATTGATACCTACGTATTAACTTTGAATTTTTAAATGGTCGTCTAAGTGTGTGTGTCTGTGTATTTGTATGTACGGGTACATATTTGTCCAAGAAATTAACACACTACCAAAAAATAACTAAAACTTGGATATGGAATCATCTGTCTAAATTGGACGATTTGAACGGCTGTCATCTCCAATAAATTTATTTGGTTAGTGGTATTGGTAGATAAGGTAATTTTTTTATATACACGGACCACTGCAACCGTTTTTTAAATAAAACCCGAAACACCCAGTGGAATGCAGTAGTTACAATATTGAGTTGGCATTAAAATCATATTTTATCACTTTCCGATCATTTTTGAAACAGGATAAAACTATTCCAAAGCACAGCATGATAACATTGAATATCAACATGACAGGTTCAGTAGGAATTATTTAAGTCTGTAAAATCAAAGTTGAATAGCTCATATGATGGACATCTTAGTCCAGTATTTTTGTTGAAATAAAGAAACTTGAGGTCTCACGTTGGTCAAGCATTAAATCCATCATTTCATCACAAAAAACAACTTCCAATTCAAACAACTGGTTCTGGCAAAATTAAACTTTTGGTTATTTTTTGTGGCGCACTTATTTCTAGGATACGTGTATCTCAGGAAAACGTTGAGAAAAGCATATATACTTCAAATTTCACTCATTACATATGCAATCTCTTGATCTACTCAGGTTATGGATGCTTGCGTTCAGATCGAGCAACGGCTCGGGCAAGTAATGTAGTACATACTCGATCAAACCAAAAACTTGGTAAAATTTGCTGGATAAGCCGAGTACCGGGTACAAATCAAGTACTCGGTGCTCTAGTATCGGCATATTGGTAATAGTTAAAGAGTGGGATTAAGTGCCAATTATTTATTTATCTATATTTAAGATGTTGATTTCACAACGGTTGAATGATTCACTACATATCATTTCCATTGTGCTGTAGCAGTAACCTGAGGTTGCAAGAAATACTTCAATAATATTAGGAATTTGATTTCTTACTTTCTATATCTCGGAATTCTAGAGACTTTATGTTAAACTTTCTAATAATGAGGTTCACTGTTCAACACCTACCTCATACAAACCTACAAATGTGTTGAACATGTTCCTATGAACAGGTGCTATAACAATGAATATTTGAAATATGTTAAATAAAAACATTATTATTTAATATTCATAAATCTTCCAATAACAGTCCAGGGGAGATTAATCTGCAAGGTTACATCATGACAATAAACAATTTTTAACATGATAATACATTTGGTAGAATGATACTGGATTATGTTGTAATAACCAAATACTGGAACTGGCTTTTAGATAACTACATGAAACACAAGAATATTTTTTCTATATCCATTTTATCCTCTTAATTTATGAAAATTAAATTCACGGTTAGTGCAAATCACTGACCTGAATCTCTTCAGATGAATTAAAATTTCACGTCACTATTCGATTGTAGGACAAGGCAACATTTTATTTTAATTGAATATCAATTTAAGGCTGAAAAAACATTACTTTTGCTCTTAAATGTAATGATCTATTGAATTATCTATTTTTCGTCTGCCAGTATATAGTTTTGATTAGGGATGCACCGGGTAATAGGGATACTAGGGCCATTTTACCGAGTACCCGGTTTCGTAGAGTACTCAATTACTCGGCCGGGTAATTACTCGGTCTGGGGCTTGATTCTAAATGAGTCTTGACCGTTGAAATTGATGTCGATGGCGCCTTGTGACGATATACTTGATTCGCTATGATAATTTTGACATCTGGTTATATTGATTTTCTATATTCAAATTATCATGGCATTGTCAAAATTATCAAAGCTAATCAAGTATATCGTCACAAGGCGCCATCGTAATCAATTTCAATGGTCGAAACTCATTTAGAATCAAGCCCCTGCACGTAATACTCACAACTCATGTAAATCAATGAATTTTATATGTGACGTGCAAATTTGAAGCTCATATACTTTTCATAAATCTTCCTGATATGTTTCCCAAGACATTAACCCACCATCTAAAAATAGCAAGGGTTACATCATATTATTATTATTATTAGATTTTTTCTATACTGCAGCAGGTCTAAGTACTGGGCACTGCGGCTGCTATAAAGTGTTTAAAGACAATTTTGTAATCTGATTTTTGAGCTGTTTGATGTCAGTAGAACTGGGAAAAGCCTCATCACTCAGATTGTTCTCGATATCCTGGGGAGAAAAGGGACGGTCGTACCGGCTAGTTCTGGATGTACGAAATTCGATGCGGTAGATATGGGAGGCCGAAGTCAGGCGGGTCCGTCTGGCAGGCTCATCAGGCGGCAGCATCAAGGAGGAGTGCTCTGAGGAGCAGCACCCTATGACATAGCGGTAGAAGAGAGCCAGATCACCTACGGCCCGAACGTGCGAAAGGGACCCGAGACTGTCCCTTACAGGAGAGTCATAGATCAGCCGGACAGACCTCCTCTGAACAGCATCGAGAACGGGTAATGTGTGAGGCTAGGTCTTATTTGGGATTTTATAGAGTGAGGAGTTGCCTGATTTGGATGATTTTTCAGTATGTTTTGACCCCTTTTTCTAGAAAGCTAGTGGATTTGCGATATTTGGGTTATTTTTTATACAAGGTGTAATTATTAGGTTTTTTTATATAAAAAATAGGGTCCATGGAACAGCTACCATATCAGAATAAACTAAAACAATTCTGCAGTATCGCATTTTTGCATTTTTATCTGCTCTTTTATTCTTCTTATGAACACTCAAAAAACAACAAAAACTACAAAACAAAGTAAACAGAATGTAGCAAATGTCGAAAAGTAACGTGAATGGCGAGTATTTCGCGTTTCGCTCATACATAAATATAATTTATGCTTAGTTTTTCACATATTAAAATTGTTTGCCACGACAGCCAGCAGTTGTGTGTTTATTTTGTAACCTCCTCCCGAAGTCTGCTTGAAAACCTATAGGATTTAAATTCAATGTCCGTGATGGCCACAACGCGCCAAGGCTGCGATTCTATTAGCTAGGTAATTTTTCGTCATTTGAGCAGGTTGGAATGTCCCATTACCTGCCTTCAAGAAAAATGTAGGTTTAAGATGTCGAGTGTGTCCTTTCAAATGTCTTACCAATGTGCTTTTCTTGTAATAGGAAGGATTGAAAAGTCTATCAAATATAAATATTCCATAATTACATATTATAGCTGTTGAATTCCAGTGAAAAATATATATACCTATACTTGCGTAACAAAACGGAAAAGAATAGCATAACACATCTTATGGAGTACCCTTGAATCGGCAAAGCCGGAGCGCGGGGGTCCCGCCATATTTAAAGACACGCCGCGTTAAAAGTGGTGTACGATATATTCAATGATGCTACATTCGCAAATAAATTGGCTAAGCTGCACAACTGAAGTGCGTCATTTTCTTGGAAAAGTAAATCAAGAAAATAGGTGGACCTTTAAAAAAGGAAATATCCAATTATCACTAACAGTATCTGAAATGATCACCACCGAGTGCCTGGCCAGATACTGGGCCGAGAACCTGTACTTGGCATTCGAATCTGACTGAGTACACGATACTCAGCATTTTGAACGAAGTAGAACTCACCGCATCTCGAGTTTTGATTTTCACTTTAACTTATGACTGGTTACCACTACATTATGGTTAACATACATACTGGATAGTGTAATATCTGGAACTTATTGTGTGGTTTTGAAGTTGATAATCCCCTACGTTTGTCTGACCAAATCGAACAACATATATTTAAAATTACTTGTAAAATTACAGGTACTTCAAGGTCACCATTGGGAGTGAAACATCATACAATAATGGAGAATTTTAAACAAATGTGGTTTGTTTCGGACACTCAAACGAGGGATTATCAGCATACTGGATAAATAAAAAAATCGCAAACTAGTTAATAAAGGATAAAGATTTTTACTCGATAGAATTTTTCATACACGTTTTTTTCTCACATGCTAATCATATATAATAAAATAATTTTCATTAACTGCTATCTTTGATAGAAACAAAAATATAATTTTTTTTTTCAATTTCTTACCGGCATCCTTTCATATTCACCTCCAATTGGAAAATTCATAACTGATCTAACAGTCTGTGCACCATAGTACTTATCCACTGGTACTTTGAGCTCACCAAATGTGTCTTTTTCAATGCGATACTCAGCCTGCAACAAATTGAATTGCTAGATAATTCTTCAAATTCTAAACAGATGCAGGACATTTTTATGACAATGGAATGATAAAAAACAGTTACCTATGCAGTGGTATGCTAAATGAGAAAAGTATAGTATAAATGTTGAATTGAAATGGGTCTATAAGCTCTATTTATACAGGGTGCGGCAGAGAGGACGGACGTTTTTGGGATGGGTAGTACTCTCCGCCTTCGTCTACGAGAGAGGTGGGGAAGGTGCCGTTTGACTCGTGAGATCCTAGCATTATTTTACCAGTTGTCGTTATGGAGCCTTGGACGGTGGAGCACCGCGTTTTCGCCTATGATTGTTTCGTCCGAAATAATGAGTCAGTCATCGTCGTACAGCGTGTTTCGTCGCCACTTCATTCATCGGAATAGAGCTGTTCCCTCTCGAAACACCATCCTGCGTTGGGTTGAATCACTTCGCAGGCGTGATGAACTGATCAACAGAAGACCAAGAGGAGCGCCGCGAACAGTTCGAACTCCTGAAAATGTTGAACGCGTTCCACAGGCCTTTCTTGGCAGTCCGACTCGATCTGCCCGGAAACATGCTGCTGCACTTCGACTTAGTGATTGTTCGGTAAGGCGAATTTTGCATATGGATATCCGCTTTCACCCCTACAAATTGGCCATTGTGCAACAGTTGCAGCCCCCAGGTTATGCACAACGAATGAACTTCGCACGTGAGATGGAAGCACTGATCGATCAATATGAGAACCTCATTTTGTTTTTGAGTGACGAAGCCCACTTTCACCTAAACAGCATGGTTAACCAGCAGAATTGTCGTTATTGGGCTAATGAAAAGTTGAGAGAGCGATGTTGGAGAGAGTCTACGCGAACTTCCAAGAACGCCTCCAGCACTGCATCAACTATTTCGGCCACCACATGCCTGATGTGATTTTCCACACTTGACTGTCTCAAATTCTATTTCCTTGTGAACCTGATTCCATCAATAAATTTGTTTTCGAGTAAAATTTAACTACTTTACGATTTTTTGAAAACCGTCCATCCTCTCTACCGCAACCTGTAATATATATTCACAGTTAAAGGTAGAAAGAGGTATTCCACAAGGTAGCATCTTAGGAGCTCTCCTCTTTTTGATTTTTGTGAACGATCTGTGTGCTAGTATTACAAGCCTAAATAAAGTATGCACAATCCAATATGTTGATGATGCTAGGGTACTAGTCTCCGGCCAAGATTTCAACCATTTAGCTAAAAGAACTTTGAGCCTATGCGAGAAAGCGTTTTTGCGGTTTGCTCATAATGGATTATCCCTAAATACCTTAAAAACAAATGTGATTGCTTTTTAGTTAAGAAAAAATATCGAAGCTACAAACATCACCTTAGCAGAAAGAATAGAAGTCCCTCTATCAGACTGTGGAAAATTGTTATAACATTAGAGTACTAAGTAAGTACCTAGACCTTAAGACTCTAAAAATGGTATATTACGCGAATTTTGAGTCCATTGTACATTTTGGAATAATTTTTTTCGGACATAGTAGCCATAACAATACGATCTTTCTAGTGCAGAAGTGAGTGCTGAGATGCATCATAAAAATTTCGTCTAGAGGGACTTGCAGAGGAAAATTTAAGAGTAATTAAACTGTAGCCACAATATATATTCAAGAGATTCTAATTTTTACATTTAAAAATATTGATAATTTTATCATTTTATCGGTAACCCGCGAAGTGACTATAACACAAGAAATAGAAATATAAATCTTCTGTATCCAGTCCATCATCTCACGGTTACCGAAAAAAAATGTCAATTACAGCTGCACTAAAATATATAATAAGTTACCACAAGAAATTAAAATGTTGGCAGATATAAAACAATATAAAAAGAGTATTTATCAATTGTTAATGCACTTAGAACGATATAACCTTCTAGAATATTTTGAGATGTAAAATCTCTATTATGTTACATGTTTGCCTCTTTGTTTTTTCTGTCTCGATGACTCTGTGATGTATATTTAACCTAACAGTGTGTAATACATAGTAATCATGCACTGTTATTTTGAAATAAAGATATATTATTATTGTTTGTAGGGATATGTACATATTTAACACACCTAAGCAAAGACACAGGCAATACATGAGGATACACAGAAATAAGTAATAGTTCATGCATTCATAACACAGAAGTTAGGTATTCACAACAGAAAATAGAGTAGATTTTTTTGTTCTTGAAGTATCACTTTAGCTGTGAACCAAAAACTACAAAGAAGTAGATTATTGTTTGTATGGAGGTGAGAAAAAAATCATGAATCGTAACAGTTCACTCTATAATACCAATAGTGCATTTTCATTACTTTCCAAATCCGTGTTTTATTTCCTGATATGTTTTTAGTGACAAACTTAGTTTAAGCCCAATTAGCAAGTGCTAAAACAATAGTGTTTTTACTTGCTACATCTTAGCACCCAGTATCACACTATAATCTCGCTCCTGGCATAAAATCAAGAAAAAGGCATCCAAAGTTTGAACCTCTGGTAGGATGTAGGATTCTAAGAAAACTTATGTAAGTTAGGGTCAAAACACTTTGGAAATGAGTAGAGAAAATGACACCGATTTACTAGGTATCAATAACCAAAGATTCTGTGAATTTTCTATTCAGACCTAAGACTTGTTCTGGAAGTAAGGTTACATTTTTTCACCTAGTTTGTTGGCCAATTTTGCATAATCATTTTTTTTACTAAACTATATAGCTGAATAGGTGCCAAAGCTTGCTTATATACATACATCGTGGCCGACTGAACTTTCCGCAGTTTTTCCTTTTAGCTCTCTGTTTGAACATGATACACATTTATTATGACAACCTGGGCAACTCATTTCTTGAATAGTTGTGTACCACATAGCCAGAATACAATTTCAAAATTGAAAATGCGATGACATAACAAGTTCAATTCTACGTACCATTGTAGCAACACGCGGAGAGAAGGTGGTACTGTATATTTTGCAGATCGTCTTCAAACTGGCAGCTGTACGACTGCTCGCTAGCCTTGAAAGAGCCATGGTTTGTGATTTTTCCCTCAACTTTCCGCTGTTGTTGCACAATTTGAATAGATTCCGAGATCGCCGGTCCGGATCTGACTTGACAAGTGTGACCTGTGACGTTTGCACACGTGATTCATAGGTGCTTTCCAGTGTGTGCCTCGCTGCCTCGCACGAAACACAAAGTCGCAACGCGCAGTTGAAATCAGGGATGCATCATGCTTTGAATCACGCAGCGCCCTTTATGAAAAATGTACATTTTTGTATTGCGCGCACATACACAACACAAGTTTTTTTGTGGGCATCTGTTCCTGAAAAAATATTAAGATCTTAGATCTAATTACAACTTGTACAGTGAGCATACTGGTCGCTCTTCTCCTTTGCAACCATCATCAATGGCAATTGCCATTCTTGCTTATGAGATTCTGAATAAATTTTCTGTTTGATTCCTGAACTGGAAGCTTTATTACCTGACATTTTGATTTTATATACAATCAAATACAGACGATATTTTGTTTCCTTATTGCTGTCAGGCGATGCGATATTGTAGGCTCTTCAAATCTACATCCCCCGTGTGCCCGGCTGCCTAAGTGCATGTTTACAACGAGCGCGCTTCGCTTGGAGCTATTCGCCTCACTTCATGTCAAGCGAACCTCTATGCGTTCGGGTTCGTTCATATCGGAAACGTACACTAAGGGCCGTATCTTCAGTCGCGCCTACAATTGTAGGACGTCGTTATGGCTCCTTGATTTCCATAGTTTTCTACTGTTCCATGTCAGCGCTCTATTTTGCTGACAGAAAAGTAGAAATCTGGAAATACCCCAGCCTTTCTGAAGGAGAGAAAACACAAGGAGCCCATAAAGGCGTGCTGCAATTATAGGAACGACTGACGATACGGCCCTAAGTGAATGCTTATGTATATTGTGTATTTTAGCTTGTTTTTGGTGCAAGCTAATGGCAAATGACGTTTTCCATAATACGCTGTCTCATTTCGGCAGAAATACCGAAAAATCGGTAGGCTCGGCAACACTAGAAAATATTATCATATGCATATTTCAGATTTTAAATTGAATTTGATCATCATCGGGTGTTATTATTGACCAGCAACAAGCAAGGCTATCATAATAATAATATATTTCTTATTTCTAAAATAATCTTTAAAGGTACGTGTCCATTTGAGAGTAAATGTTGCGAGTTCTCACGACATTTACTTTTATTGGCGTATCCTCTTGAGACCAATTTCAGTTATTTAAACTCTCAGTTAGAAAATCGACACTCACTAGAAACATACTATCCGATATAACTCTCATAACTGTATCCATTTGAGATAGCGGTTTATTCCTTTACGTTCTCTAGCAAGGAACTGCCATTGAAGTGAATTGCGATGATAGTAAATTAATTCGATGGCCGCAATCATGAATAAACAAAAGTTTGCGTCCCCTATTATTGCGTATACTTTACTGAAAAGAAAAAAAGAGCAGCAAAGGAAAAGAAGTTGTTGGGTTAAGCCGTGGATTTAACGAAGGTCTGAATCAGGATCATGTTCTACACTAACTCAAGAACTGACAAGTCAAATTGTTTGCAGCATCTTTTGACCATTCTTTTTCAGCGGCCATTTTGTTTCAATCCCAGTAAAAAAATGTAAACCATCGCTGCGAGAACTATCACAATACGAAACGTATTCCGTATGTTGCGAGTTACTCTCCAATGGTGGTATTAACAAGCATACACTTGAGAGGAGAATTCTGCGCAGCTACTATCAGATAGAAAACCGGTTGATCTCCGAGAGTTACTCTCAGACGTGTATCCATTTACGAGAAATTCTTTCGAGAGGTACTCGCGAAAGCTTTTCTCGCAAATGGACACCTACCACCTAGCCACCTACCATTCAGTCCATTTCGTATTTTGATGTTGGCAGGTTGGCACTGTTGGCAGAGTCGATTAACGATTAACGAATTGACGTTGACGTGAAAAAGTTGACGCAGGCGCAAAGAAATCCTTTTCATTCCTTGTTTAGAAAGATGGCAGACGACCGTTTGTATGAAATCCTAGGAGTAACAAGAAACTCCTCCGATAATGAAATTAAAAAGGTGAGAAACACATGCAGCAACTCATTAAGTAAATATTTATCATCACTGTATCACGACAGCCCTCTATAGAGACGTCCAAAGGTCACCAGCGAAATTAAAGGTCAGTGGCGAGAGTATAGCCTTAACAGTTCTTTCTCCTCGTTTTCCGCAGCAATATAGGAAGTTAGCGAAGGAGTTTCACCCCGACAAAAATCCAGAAGCTGGCGACAAGTTCAAGGAAATTAGTTATGCCTATGAAGTGTTGTCGGACTCGAAGCGTAGGGCCACCTATGACAAGTTCGGGCTCAAAGGTCTACAGGAGGGGGCGCATGATGGATTTGCAGGTCAGTCTACGTTTGCAAAATTCAATTTTCCAATAGTATAAGATATTAACGGTAATTTATTTATGGAAAATTATACAAATTTGGATGATAGTAATGTAATGATGATGAAGCATTTTTGATAGTATCATGGACTAACCTTGTAAACAATTTAACATTTCTACTTGCTTTTATTTAATATACTGCAAATATGTACTGAATGATTATTTCAATTTTGCGAATTATTCCGTATTGATGGTCCAGAATTTTCAAGTACCTTGTGGCTATGTTAAACTTGAGGCAACTTTAGGGAGCATCAATGGTGTGGTCTTACATATTGTTAATTTGTACAGTGGTCTGTGGCTTATTGGTGATTGTGTCTGACATCCAGCCATGTTAATTCTATTTAAATAGTGTAGCACAATGATCAGAACTTGTGTGGCCAAACCTTGGACACAGTCACTGAAAGGTTGTCAAGTGCTGTACGAGGGATGTCTTTTAGGTTTTGCATATAGAAACATAGTAGGCCGCGCGGGTCGAACGTCAGTACTGAATCTTAACCTCGCTCTTTAGTAAACTTAAATTCAAAGTTTTACAACAATACGTGCAGTGTTCTAACTACAGTGAAGTTTTAAGTGTCACCAAGTCATTAGAAAAATGGAACTCAACCGAGAAAATTTTTGAGCCATAATTTATTACAACTTTCAAAGACAATTATCGCAACAAGAATGCCTTGCTGAGTTACTGTCTGTTTTCGGCAATGAAGCGCCACATCAGTCAACAATTTCCAGTTGGTATGGAGAATTCAAATGTGGACGGGTGAGTCTTAGTGACAATCCCAGGATGGGTGCACCAAAAACGGCAGTCACCCAGGAAAACGTCGATGCTGTGCGTAAACTCATCATTGAAGATAGACATGTGACATATCGCGAGATTGAGGCGTACTTGAAGATCTCAAAGACCTAAAGTCAAAAAATTTTACATGAATTAGGAGTAAGAAAATTAGTTTCTCGTTGGATACCCCACCTGTTGACTGAAGAGCAGAAAGCAGCCAGGGTTAATTGGTGTCAAAAAACGCTTGACCGTTTCAATTTCCAAAACTCAAAAATGTATACAGCATTGTTAGTGGTGATGAATCTTGGATTTACTGTTATGAAGCAGAAAATAAATGACAGTGGGCTGTTTGGGTGTCTCAAGGTGAAGAAAAGCCAACAAAAGTCATCCATTCTCGAAGTGTTTCGGAAAAGATGGTCGCGACATTAGTATCAAAAGCGGGTCACATTGCAAAAATTCCTCTTAATGACCAAAGAACTGTTACTGCGGATCAGTATACCACCATTTGTTTGCCAAAAGTCGTCACTGAGCTTCGAAAAATCAGCCCCGAAAGAAGAATCATCGTCCATCACGACAATGCAAGCTCGCACACAGCCCAAGAAACAAGGCAATATTCAATGGAAGATAACGTGGAATTATTGGACCATCCTCCATATAGTCCCGATCTAAGTCTTAACGATTTCTTTACTTTCCCGAAAATTAAAAACAGACTGCATGGTCAAAGGTTCCAGTCACCAGAAGAAGCAATTGATGCATTCAAAAATGCCGTTTTGGATCTGACAGCAAACGAGTGGAATATGTGATTCGAAAATTGGTTCGAGTGCATGCAGATGTGTATTAATCATCGTGGAGAATACTTCGAAAAACAATAAAGTCATTTAAAACTACCTACTGTGTTGTTTTATTTCCATATGCAAAACTTAAAAGAGGTCCCTCATACAAAGGGAGCTTCGACTTTGGCTATTAGTTAATAGCCTTGGAGCTTTGCATGAGATCTTACACTCTGATCCCCAATTCGATGAGCACATATAGTAGTCAAAAATGTATTTTTTCATGGTACTTATATGATAATCACAGCTTATTTATAAATAAAATGCATTAGTTTTATTCAAGGTAATCCTTTCTAAAACCTCTACATTTGTGTAAAAATGCTGATTTTATCTCATCCTCTCTAATAAAATCCTGAACCCTGCAATGAACCATTTAGCTTTATGTTAATTGTCAGGCAATTATCTGCTGGATAGTTCTATCTGGAACATATATCTTGTCAGTTTGCCCTCCAGAATTGTGTAAATTAGATCACAGACAAAGCAGATTTTATGAAGATAGATCATCAACTTGTTCGACTCATGGTGCGAGTTCCATACAAGACCAACTTAGCTACTGCTATGCCAATTAGATAATGAAATCTCAGTCTGGTCACGCTGTGGCTATGCATTATAAGATTCTTAGTGAGCTATGCATAGCTTACTAATGTGTAAATATGGGCTTGGCTAGTGCAGCTTTTGTATTAACCACCTGTCAAGAGTATGTGATGTGAATAGGGGTCACACTGCTGCATAAATGCAGAGTTCTATGACTTAGCAAGCCACAGCATAAACAGGGCTATTGATGTTTCTTGAACTACCCTGTAGAAATCTTATGTATGCAGCTATTATACTTCTGCTGAGAGAAATCCTTTTCCAGGAATGTTGTAATTCTTGATGCAAATAGAATAAATACAAGTTTTTTTTTATTTCATTGCCAACATTTACTCAAGTGAATCTTTAAAATCATTTTTTTCTTGCGATTCTTGCAACAATTGCATACACATGGTATTATAGAGAATTATTTCAATCATAATGAAAAAATAAAGTAGTTGTGTGAGTCATGCCAGTCCCACCTAGTGACCATAACTATTCTTAGCAACTAGATGCTTTGATAACAATTTTCGACTTGTTTGTCATTGAAATTGAATACAATCAAATTAAAGTACATTGAAAGGCTATGGTGTATGTTAAACTAACTTGCATACTCGAACAAAAAATGAGTCTGATAATAACATACAGAATTAACGAGATTTAAACTATCAACCTCAAACTATGAAAAAAGGGAAGAAATTAGTGATAGCATAGCATGAGAGAGATTTTGAAGAGTTTAGGTCAAATGGACAAAGTGATTTAATAAGAGCTCTGATCAAAACATCTGTGACACAAACTCAAAACAAAACATCATTAAATGGGAGTACCTGTCCAATTAATGAAATTGCATTTTTGAGTTAGCTTCATGGCATCCTATATTAATTATTTAAATGTTTATTTTCAATGAAAGATAAATGATGAATGAGAAGTTATAAATGTTAACTGAAGCTGGGTGTATAACCAAAGTGGCAAGTGCAAATATGCAATAAACTGTGCATTGCTTATAGTGTCATAATATGGCCATGGGGAAATATCAGCATTGAAACAAAAAAGGGCTTTAATTTTTACACAAAGTATAGTAAATATAAAATATTCACTAATATGATAGGTTATGTTTTTCCCTTTACAGTACCTCTCCATTTGTTTTTAAAAATCATATTGCAGCATGTATTGTATCCCATTCAGAGGATTTGAACATATTTACACAAAATATTCAATAAGCTTAGCGTAATATAGTGACCTGACATGTTACAGTTCTGAGTTATTTCACATTCCTGATCCCTGCCACCACAACTGCTGCGATTGATTTGATGGTCCTCTCCACCCGCTTTGACATAATGAATGATTATTACTGTTTACCAAATTATCATATTCCTAAAACATATGTAAGTAGGCAATACCTAGAGATGGCATAGCTGTGGCAGATAATTTAGGTTAGCTTTTTAAAACCTATAATAATGGATAATTTTGGTAATATATATATATATATATATATATATATAGGCTATAACATATTAAACAAATTAGTAGATCTACAATTCATCTACTTCAACAAGAATCATGTATCTTGCATTGCTTTATTGGAGAAATGTTCCAGTTTTTATAGCTATTGCCTTAATTTTCAGGGTAAATGAATACTATTAGCTCACATTTAAATTCTTTATCTCATTGTCATAAGCTGCATACATTTGAAAAAAAATAATATTTTAAGGTTATTTTCAAGCAGTTGTTTACAAATTAAATATACTGTTATTGAAAATAGTTTAAAAGTAGAGACTGGATTATATGCAACATGGAAAGCTTGAAATATGCTTGATCAAGGGTTAAAATATACATGAAAGTATCTAAATATGTAAAATTAAATAATAAAATAATGCTGTTTATACTTTTACATCTTGTTATTTTTGTAAACAAACAATAAGGTATTCCTTCAAATGTTCAGCGGTAAGACGATGCCTTTGATCACTCAAAATATTATTATGGGTGGAAAAAGAACGCTCCACATCCATGGAGGTGACTGGACATTATTTGAATCTGGGTGCTATGCTAGCTTTTATTGTCTCTGGCAAAACGTCACCAGTACCATTAATAAAGTTCTCAATTTGACTGCTTAGGCTGGACGTTCATAGGATGTAGGCGCCAATTCACTCGAACGTCTTATCTACTAAAATTTTTATTGGGAACTTTATCGATTGGCGCAAAAGCATGAGATCAACAAATTTGTCTAGCTGCAACGTAAAATGTAACTTATTATCGAGATAACATGCGGAAAAAGTAAGTAATTATAGCAAAAATATGCAACGTCTCTAGTTTTTTGTTAAAATATGCAACCAGTGAAAATAGGCTTAATATGCAAATGCATATAATCCGGTCTCTAATGATAAGCTTTACCATCATTAAGTAAATTGTAAGGATGCTGATTCTAAATCTCGTGTTATATGATAGGCGATGACGTGTTCTCCCATCTTTTTGGTGGGGGCTTCTTTGGTGGCTTTGGGGGCGGTGGCGGAGGCATGCGCCGTCGTCAGAGAGGAGAGGATACTATCCATCCTCTTAAGGTCACCTTAGAAGATATGTACAATGGAAAGACAGCTAAGTTGCAGCTGAGCAAGAGCATTATTTGTGCTTCATGCAAAGGCAAAGGCAGCAAGTCAGGCCAGAGCGAGAAGTGCCGTGGATGTAATGGATGTGGGCTGAAGGTAAGGGTCGTATGTTTTTTCATAAGAAATTGTATTTAAATATTAAAGAGCTCACGGAACCTCACTCTAAAGCAATACATTTTAATCAGATCTCGAATTTTTAGGACGCGCTTAACATAACACATGTCGATATTTTACTAAACAGAAAATGACAATAGCCATTGTCAAGTTTTGCTTTTACATCTTTTTTTTCATATTGAACAATTTTTATATCGACAAGTTAGGGCGATATATATCGATATCAGTCAGCCTCTAACTGGGCAATAACCTTTTGCCGAGTCGACAAAGGAGGTGGGTTGATAAGGGCCATTATTCGCTCAAAACACACTAAAAAAAAGTTCGATTCCAGACTATTATTGAATTTATTTATGAACTTCTAGACGTGTATTTTTTCATTATATAATATTTACGGTAAAAATAATGTAATATCCTTCAGAAATTATTGCCAAGAAATAGAGTATTTAGCGCTTTTTGTGCATTTTTGTTGTTTTTCGACCTTTGAATCATGTTTTCCCGAACGAAGCGTTCCATGAATCACATTAACTTTAATGCTCAGTAAGTCTTCTTAATATAAGGTTGTATATGAGTATTTATTTGTTTTGGTTTAGTGAGCGCATCAATCCAAAAGTACGTAATGCTGCGGGAGAGTGAGTCACGCTGCAATCGCTTCGTGTTCAGACATGATTTCTCGCGCTCGAAAAGTATTTACGTAGTAGAGATATAGAAACTGTGCTGTGCTGTCGCGTTCAACGTTTATTGAAACACTTGATAAAACAATAATGCCTGGATGCCAGTGTGATTGTTGTAAAACATGGCGAAAAACAAACAGTGATTTCCGTAGCTGCTCGAACAAAAACATTACAGCAATACTTAGAAAATCTAAAAACTGTGATCTGCAGATTAGTTCTAAGTTGTGTCCTAAATGCAGATCATATGCATTCCGCGTGGCTCAATCTAGAAAGACTCCCACTTCTGTAAGGACAGCAAGATTTCTTACTTCAACAAGTACCTCTGATGATACTGAAGGATGGTCTGATAGTGATTCGAAAGAAGAAGACAAGGAAGAAGATTAGTAAAAAATATATTAAGTGTATGAAAACTGATTGTCTTTTATTATTGTTTAATAAACATATATAACACTCAGATAATTATTTAATTTATGTATACCACGATTTTCAGTTTTCATTCGAAATAAGTATGTTTTCTTCTTTGTTATGGAGTATATACTCTTCATAAAGATACAAGTCATCTATTCGCTGATGGGCGAAAAATGGCTCTTATGAGCCCACCTCCTTTGAGTAACAACTATTTGCCTCTACTAAATCAAATGACGTCTGGCGTGATTGACTATATTTTCCTATTTTCATCATAATGATATTAATATGTCAGATGTCAAAGAGTTTCATAAGTAATGTAAATATACACCTTTTTCTACAGGTGACGTACCGTCAGATTGCCCTAGGAATGGCGCAGCAGACCCAATCAAGATGCCCTGAGTGTCAAGGGGAGGGAGAGATTATTAAAGAGAAAGATCGTTGTACGACTTGTAAAGGCAAGAAGGTCTGTAATGAATCAAAAATCTTGGAGGTGCATGTAGACAAAGGCATGCGAGAAAATCAGAAAATATTTTTCAGGTACATACCTCTTTTTGTATTAACTGTTTACAGACTTACTGATTAAAGCATACAGTCAAGATAGATATTATGGTCTAAATATCAGGTTCTTTCCCGGTGGAATTCAGTTTTTGAGTCTCTTTTCTTTTATATGTATATTTTAACATTTAGCTTCATCTATAATTTTTTTTTAAACTCAGGGGTGAGGGTGACCAGCAACCTGATGTTGAGCCTGGTGATGTGGTGATCATCCTGCAACAGAAACCTCATGATGTGTTCCAAAGAAATGGTGACGATCTGCATCTGAAACATACCATTTCCTTGACAGAAGCTTTATGTGGTTTTACTTTTATAGTACGTCATTTGGATGGGAGAGATATTGTTGTAAAACACCCGCCTGGCGACGTTATCAAGCCCGGTAAGTAGCCAACTACTATTCCCAGTTTATTTCACTAAAAAATATTCATTTCTAATATTTATTACTAACAATAAGTGATTTAACATCACTAACCATTGTTTCATTGTCTACACTGAACATATCACCCATTTATAATAATAGTCAGTGACATGAAATCCCTTAGATATTCAGAAATTACGGACTTAACAGCAATAATAATTTTATAAAGATTATTGAAACAGGTTGTATTTTATGATTTAGGTGATGTAAAAGCAGTGATTGGCGAGGGTATGCCAATATACAAGAATCCATTTGAGAAGGGCAACATGTACATCTCCTTCAACATCAAATTTCCAGAGAACCATTTCACTACTGAGGAGAACCTCAAATTAATTGAAACCTTGCTGCCTCCACGACCTTCATTTGAAATGCCTCAAGGGGAACAAGTTGAAGAGGTGGATTTACAGGTATGACATTGATTTACTTATTATTCTCCAAAGTGCAAAAGTAAGGGATTATATACAGGGTGTCCGCAAAGTTGAGGTTTTCCTTTTCAGACACAACTATGATTAATATAACAAAGCTAATGTGTAGTGAAACGTGAGCGAACAAGTACAAAAAAATAAATGAAAAAGTACTCACTGTTCAGTTGAATTGAAATACCAAGTACGGCTCTGTCTTAAAATTCGAGGAGCACATGTAACAAAAATAACAAAAAAGGGATCGAAAATATGTCAGTGTCACTTTTTATCATGTGTGTCACGTATTATATAAGTACTGCTTAAAGTTGTCGCCGTTGGATTCAAAATACATGTGCGTGCTCGACATAGCCAAGCATCGGTGCTGGCTTTTAGAGTGGAGTCCCTTCCCCAAATGAATGCAGCAGCTTGCTCAATTATCAGACGTAATTCGTCAACCGTGTGCACCTCATTTTGTACACCAAGCGTTTCATTTCGCTCCAAACAAAAAAAATCACACGGTGTTACGTCTGGAGCTCGCGGAGGCCATGCTACGGGTTCATTGCGTCCGATCTACCTATTCGGAAATGATTCATTCAAGAACTCATGCACTTCGTGTTTAAAATCGGGCGGTGCATTGTCGTGGAGAAGCCACATGATTGTCTTACACTCAAAGGCACAGCCTCTAGCAGGGTTGGTAAAATGTTCTGTAAAAGTCTAGATATTGTATCCCGTCCAACCGATTCGGGAGAATAAATGGTCCATTGAGCATGCCGTTTACCATGCCACCCTAAACATTCACAGAAAATGTTTGTTGAAAGAGAGACCGACGGACAGCGTGACTGACCACACGCGTGAATGTTAATTCGTCTGTGACTAAAAGTCCGGATTATTGTCATGTTGGTGCAACAACCACTCGCAAAACCGCACTTTTGCAGGAAAATCCTCAGTTTGGAACCCTTGTACACGTTACACGTGAAACTGGTACAATCCCTCATCATGCACTGTTTGCCACACTTTGGTCTTCGACACTTGCACTTGTCTAGCCACGTCCCTAGTGCTTGTTGAAAGATTCTCTTCTACGAGATTCAGTACTTCTTCCTCAGTTTGCACCATTCGGGGCCTTGGATGATGACGTCTGGGAAAACGATCTGCATACACTCGCGAAGCCGCGGTCGCATTTTGAAGACACACCGTAAATTAACAGCATGTCGACTAGTTCGCTATTGCTGTATGAGTGTGCCATTTTTTTTTGAACAGCAATCGGTTACCAATGTAATGGTTTGTTGACCTACTCTACCACATACGTCTAGGTTAGGATGCATACTAGCGCATTTACATCGTAGTCGTACGTCGTATAACTGCACACTGGCGCTGGCGCTGTGGACGTGATTGAGGGATAGGACCGGCTTCAGTTAGGTTCAGGTTTGATCGAGTTTGTGGAGCCCAATATCTCGGTTCTCTTACGACATAGGTGTATATGGTTCTAAGAAAATCCGCTTATTTTCTCAAGATCTACATGTGTACCCCAACTATATATACAGGGTGACTTTGAAGTTGAGTCATTAATTTTCAGATAATGATTGTAGAAGGAAGATAAACCAAAATATGTGTGTAAAAATAAAAAAAAAAATTACCTTGTTTTATAAAGTATCCTCCCGACAAGTATTTCAGTGCGGACCTGTATTTGATCGTGAGGTCCCCTGTGAGGTCTTAAGTCACCTGATTCACGAGCCCGTTGTACTACATTAACAAAGGGGTTGGTTGCACTCGATTGGGAAACCGATCCGCATAAACATGTGCCATTTTTTATTTCGTTTGAGCCACGCAACATACACTATTCACACGCGTTACCGACTGACCAGAGATAAATCCTTCGACTGACACTGACTGTATGTTTAACTGAACTGAATAAAATAATTGTAAAAACATCGTTCCAAATTCTTTCGCTTTTTTGTTTCCGATGCGATGAACCGATAAGGCGGATTGTATCCGTTGTTGCCAAACACGAGCACATGATATTATTATTGAGACAGGGCGGTACTCAAACTTTCAAAGGGCTATAACTTTGTTACTTTAATTTTACCAGAAAAATGGTAAAGGAAAAAAACATTTCTTTTGATCAGATCTACTCACTGTTAAAATAAATGACTCAACTTCGAAGTCACCCTGTATATACGTAGTCATGCCATAAGTTCTGTCCCTCGTTTTCAAACAAGTGTAGACCTGTTAATACTTGTCCGATTGTTTACATTGTGGTGTCAGTTGATTAAGCGCTTTTCGGGTAATTACATATACCTCAGTTTGTATTGATCTCTCGAAGCATAACGATGGAGTGGGGCAAGGCAGAGAACCGTATTGCAGTGATAGCTTTACATAAGTGTAATCACAGTGCTAGTCAGATTTTTGAACTCTTACGCGGCCTTCAAATATCGCGTAAATTTGTGTCTAGGACCATTCAGACGTCCTCTGTTGATGACAGGCCAAGAAGCGGAAGACCTCGTCAAGTAAGGACTCCAGCAGCCATCAAAGCCGTAAAAGCCAGGATTCAAAGGAATCCACTCCGGAAGCAGAAGATCCTATCCAGGGAAATGAAGATTCCTGTCCGGACGATGTCGCGCATCATTAAACAAGACCTAGGGCTAGGGGCTTACCGGAGACGTACGGGCCAGCGACTTACGGCCACCTTGCGACACATCAGGGCGACAAGATCCAAGAAGCTCTTGGAGAGGTACGCAGCTGGGGGATTCCGAAAGATTTTGTTCACGGATGAGAAAATCTTCACCATAGAAGAAAAATTCAACCGACAAAATGACAAAGTGTATGCAAGGAGTTCACAGGAAGCTTCGGAGATCATTCCGAGAGTTGAGAGAGGCCACCACCCTGCGTCAGTCATGGTTTGGTGGGGGGTGTCCTACGAAGGGGTCACTCAGCTCCATTTCTGTAAACAGGGCGTGAAAACAAAAGCGGCAAACTATCAGAGCGACATACTGGATCCTATCGTCAAGCCTTTAAGTGGTACATTGTTTGCCAACCAACACTGGGTCTACCAGCAGGATTCCGCCCCCGCTCACAAGGCTAAGAGTACGCAGCGCTGGCTGGAAAGCAATGTGCAAGAGTTCATTGCTGCGGAAGATTGGCCCTCAGGGAGTCCGGACCTCAATCCTTTAGACTACAAGTTGTGGGACCTGCTAGAGCAGTTGGCCTGCTCCAAAGCCCACCGTAATATCGAGTCCCTGAAAGCGGATTTGATCCGATCAGCGGCAGCTATTCCTTTGGAAGCTGTGCGTGCAGTGATAGATGAGTGGCCCGCGAGATTGAAGCAGTGTGTGAAGGCCAAGGGGGGACATTTTGAATAAAACTGTTTGATTATGAATTCTAAAAATGTTGTCGAATAAATAATATCTTTCATATAAATATATCTTATCTTGTTTCATTTTTATCATGAGATTATCATGGGACAGAACTTATGGCACGACTACGTATATATATAGGTGAAAAATAAAAAATAAAGCTTCCGCCTTTGGTTGAGACAAAATTCAAGCAATGAGGACTCTTTATATACTTTACGTCTCTAGCTTTCAATGGACTTTGCCATCTTCATCAGGAGAATAGTATGTGAGATTGTTGCTAAATGTTATTAACATTTAAGTTGAGGGAAACATTTAGCAGCCTGGTGAAAGCTGGATACATGGTACATTCGTTAAAATTAATATAAAATACACACAGCTGTATGTCAGGAACAAAACAAAATGGATTAAAAATATTTAGAACGAAAGTAAAATTACATCGTGAACCATCAGAAATTATTTTTCAAAAGCTATTAATCTTCAACTTTTTCACAAAGTTACCTTATCTCCTTCAAAATACTGTCTACTACAACTAATACACTTGTCCCACCGGTGCTTCTACTGCTCGAAACATTTTTTGTAGTCTTCCATAGAAATGTATGACAGCTCTTCCCTCGTTTTTTTTTTTGACCTCTTCAATGTCGCCAAAGCGGCGTCCTTTCATCCGTGGAAATAAGAAAAAATCGCACGGAGCCAGTTCAGGCGAATAAGGTGCGTGAGCCAGCTGAACCATTTTAGCTAGAAACTGTCGAACAGAGATTGCTGTGTGCGCAGGTGCATTATGGTGGTGGAAGCACCAGTCTCCTGACTGCCACAAATCGGGTCTTTTTTGCCGAACACTGTTTCGCAATCGTCTTAAAACCTACAAATAAAAGGTCTGATTGACAGTGTGACCTGGGGGAACAAACTTGGAATGGACTACGCCTTTGACATCAAAAAAACATATCAGCATTGTTTTGATGTTTGATTTGACTTGACATTTTTTTTGGACAGGGTGACGATGGGGTCTTCCATTGACTTGACTGTTTCTTCGTTCCTGGGTCATAACTGAAGCACCAAGTCTCATCACCAGTGATGATCTTTGACAGAAAATTTGGATCAGATTCAAGCTGTTGTTTCTAACCACGACATGTTTCAACTCAGTGTTCTTTTTGATTGTCAGTCTGAGCCCGAGGCAGCAACCCTTTTATGTTCCAAATCTTCTGTTAAAATTCGCTGAATCGAACTCCACGACAACCCACTACTTACGGATAGTTGATCGATTGTCAGGCAACGGTCTGCAAGCACAAGCTTTCCAATTTTTTCAACATTTTCGTCGATTCGGGCAGTTGATGGACTTCCAATCGACATGTCGACATTTTTAAATCGAGCAAACCACGCGTATACCTGAGTTTTTCCCATAGCATCATGTTTGTAAGCTATTTTCAACATTAAAACAGTTTCAATAGCATTTTTACCAATTAGTAAGCAAAATTTCACAGCTGCACGCTGCTCACTGAAGCTTGCCATCGTAAAAAAAAACGAAATAAGCACAAAACAGCTCCGCCCACTTCAATGCTATTCCGGCTATTTTTGAGTACCTACTCGTGTATATATATACCATTTCAGTATCATACTGGAATTGAGATAATCAAGTTATTAGGTGGGACCTCGGTTGGCCGGGTGGGTCAGAGTGTCGTGCTACTGATCAGCCGGCCGGCCGGGCCGCGAGTTCGAATCTCGCCTTCGGAAATCACATTCCGAAGCCATGGATGTTGTGGCGTCAATGTGTTATAAATCTATATGTATAAGAAACCTAGTGACTGGCTGCATGGACTCCTAGTCCTAACGCCAAAAAAAAAAAACAAAAAGAAGTTATTAGGTCTGTAAAAATATGTACCAAATGCAAGATGTGACGTGCATCAGTATTCAATCCAGCCATCGCTCGCCGTGAGGTTACCTGAGCTGGTCGCTTATAATTCGATTTGACAAAACCGAAAATGGTACATTCCTATCCGTTTTCAAGATGGTGCTGATGCTTCGCGAGTGTATATTTGGATTATTTTCCTGAACGACTCCATCCCGCGCGCGTAAATTTTTTATCTTGTATGAACGTCGATTCTAGAAATTTCGAGGTGGGCATAGGAGGAGACATAGATAATGTACCCTCGTATCAGATGAACCATTTGCTACTCTTTACTAGACAGGGTTTTTTTATTTTAAACAATTTGATTCTGAAAAGGAAATTCTTGACTAAGGGAACATGCGGTATAAAAAAAACACTTTTATATCAATTCCCAGTTTTCGGCTTCTGACTATTTTGAAAAAATTCGGAATGCCTGGATTCGTGATGATTATAATGCAGTCTATTGTGGTTTTGAAAAGCATTACATCTGGCGTCTTGCTTCAACTACTAGCTGCTGTACTTTGGACAACATACTAATCGACATATTACTTGATCTTCATACCATTGCACCCAAATCATGCTTAAAATATGTTCTTGCAGGACTTTGATCCGAACGATAGGAGTTCTTACTCTGGCAGGGGCGAAGCATACGCTAGCGACGACGAGGAGCATTTTCACGGGGGTCCCGGTATACAATGTGCAAACCAATAGGATGGGTATTCCATAGGGTAATACGATAAACATTTAAACATAAACCGACTCACAGACACTCATACGCGAGCTCTGCGCTTCTTTCTAAATAAGGATATACCTAGATATTTGTAAAATATTATTTTTTCTCTTAATGCTTTTGTAGAAAGATGAGTTTATCAAGTCTATTTGCATGGACCCACTTTTTTATGTATTTGTGTCTAATCCAGTTTAGATTCACATATTATGTATAAGTTGCTGGGCGACTTTTTCCACTGATTATGGTCTAAGAAACATTCAAACAAAAATACTTAATGATAATTTTTTTAAACTAAATCAGTGAAGCATGTATTGCAAGAATACTATGTGGCACTGGGTTATTAAACACTTGAAAGGAAGTCCGTAATAACTCATTATGATATACTTTTTAATAAATATATCAGAATGGGAAACATATGCATGGTCAGATACTTGAAATAACAGACACAAGATCATAAACTTATCTAACAGGATTAGTTTGAAAATATTGCTTAAAATTATGGAACAAAATCAATGATGCAGTGTATTTGTTATTCCCAATCTGACATCACTAAACTCATATTTCTACATAATATATAAACATATTAGATTGTTTAGTTTATTGACGTAAAATTTGTGTTGTGATTTAACGTTATTTGGCGAGAATATGACAGTTTTTCAGTTATATTTAAAGCGTCAATAACAACATTAAAACATTGTTGATATATTTCTAGTTTTAATTCATGCAATTTCCTAAGTATTCTCTCCATCCAGTAGTTTTATTTTTGAAATAAATTATTATTCACAGTATAAGAATGGTGTTTATTATTTCTAATTTTAGGATTGTGACTGGTTTATACATTTGCATATAACCATATGATAAGAGTTAAATCTGCTGAAGGTCAGCTTGTTATGCTTATGACTATGGTAAGTTCTATAAATAATGCATTCATGAAATACTCTCATACTTGACTATCAAAATGTTGTTTAAACCAGCTATTATTCTCATCATCTACTTTCCAAGAGTTAATTGAATAGTTCACTTGCAATTTGTACTTTCATATCTTGTAATTGTGACATTTTAAATGGCCATGCTGAGATTATTTTGTCATTCAGTTCATTTGTATGGTTAATTTAATAATGAGGAGAGCTTTTCTGGGCTGGTAGATTTTTGGTAGTCATGCTATACAATTCACAAAAGAAAAATATTCTCTTTTCAGTTTCTTCAAAAAGTAATGATTTACTTATATATTATTACTGTTCTCAATCAGATTGTAAGGCTGCTTTGTAACAATTTGACGTATAAGTGATTGATTGTTTATTCTTTATCTTGATTACTGTGTTCAGGAAAAAATATAAACTCTTTACCATGTATAATTTATTTATGGATAAAAAATCACATTAGCTGGCGGACGCATTACAAATATTATTTTTAGACAAATCTAAAACCATTTTTTCTAGATTAAATAGATGTTCATCATAAACTTCTGGGAATAATACTCTCATTGCTTTGGCTAGGTTGCAGACATAATCAATGTTAGGCCCACTTGGTCCAACAGATTTCACAACCTGTTTGGCTATTTCACTCAACTCTGCTGAACCTGCATAGTTGAAATTATCATGATTTGCTAGGTAAATCACCATTTCAAAAGGTTTTTGTTCCTGGTCACAAGGGTAAAACATCACAGTTTTTCTTTCATAACCACCTTTCTCTCGGAAGTCGAGGTGTTTGACTACATAATCTATGTCAGACTTTTTTATTCTGTATGCTATACCATACACTTTCTCATTCTCTTCTGCAGGTACTAAGGTAACGACTCTGCCTGGCTGATCAGGAGTGCCCCTATGGTCCGTACTGTGCTGGTAGAACCGTCTGTGGTAGCCTTTGATGTATCCCAGTATTTTCTCTTCATATGGAAAATCAATTTTCCAAATTAAAGACCCGTAACCGAATATCCACATCTTGAGACCGAACAATACTTTGTTTCAAGCGTGTTTAAACAACACGTCACATCATAAGATCAGTGATAAACGTTTTAATTTGAAATTCATTTTCCAGATTGTTTTAAAATTATATGACATAACCTATAAATGCCAAAATATGACAACACATTTTTAATGTTCCAAATGCTACCACAGCGTTGCCGCACTTACAATGTGTTCATTGCATTCCATTTCAAACAGCAAATGTTTTTATAGATGTAGCCTTTAGAACATTTTTTTATTAAATAAAATGTGCCGCTTGTGTACATCTTTGCTTATTCTCTTATACGATGACCCGACGTGGCAAACGTGTTGATGTGCATCACTGTCGTGATGCGAGTTGATGTCAAATCGATTTTTTGCTACGTTTGGAAGTCACCAATAGATTACCATTATTCTTTGTGTCGTCGTTACGGGATCATCGGCAACATAATTTTTTGTGGACGCAAAACTTTTTGAAAAACGGGGGACAGCAGATTTCCACAGGAGGCTCCAACTCCTAAAAATCCTCAAAACTTTACACAAACTCATGCTAAATATGCAAAGATCCAATCGTATTCCAGGGGAACTTGCGGGCGCCCATGACGTTGTTGGTGATTTTTTGAGGTATTTCGAAAATGAGCTCGAAAAGTATTTTTAACCATTTTATAGATGGCAAGCACGAGGTTCCAGTTGGGTGGATTATATCAGCTCTAACCACAAAACATACACAAGAAATTCCATGCTTATTCAATGGCAACAGACTTGTATGGTTGGTTGTCAGCGGTCATTTTTTCAGGGTGCGACATGGTTGCCAGATTGTACATTAGTATCCCGCAACGTTGCCAGCTCTACATATAAATCTAAGATTGCTATACTTTTCTATATATAGAAATTTGGTAGGATATGCGAGATCTTATAGCATGTGTTTTGTGTTATTAACATTTTGTGCTATCTTGACGAATAAATGCTTTTTTTGTATGTTAAAATAGCAATGTCAATAACCCAAGCTGTTATAAGATCACTCATATCTACTTGCTAATCTGGAAAGGTTCAGAAGAAAAACATAATGCAAATACCTAAATATATATTTGTTATATAAATCTCATAAATTTTTCTACAAACAAATCAGTATTAACATCATTATGGTCCAGATGTTTGCAATCCCCAGCCTTTGTTGGCATCTGCATAAATCAAAAATTAGAAATACATTGAATTGTGTTATGTTTCTACAATTCACAGATTTCTTTTTTTATTAGAATAATAACATGATTGTCCACGGGTACCCACAGCAATTTTTCTCAAATGTGCTGATCATCATCAAGAGATAACTGTACCATGGCCCTCCTGGGGGCACCCATGTTGTAGTTCAATAACAATACTTGGCTTTGATTTCATTAACATTATAGTGAGCTTTACATATCAACCCTACTGCTCTGACAATCACTGACTTGAAACAAAGTATGAAAACTAACTTGGACAAAAAGCAGTAAAAATCATCACTAGTTATTGAGTCATATAAAAGCTTACAAATGTTATGTTCTGCAAATATTCTTCAGAGCTGTGCCTTTTGGTTAGATCAGAAGTAATCTCTGAGCTTCTGATAATTCTCAGGACCTCAGGGGTTGACAACAGTAGCTATTGAACTTTTCGTGGCACTCCACTGTTCAAGTGATGTGGAGATACAAACAGGTACGATCTTCAAATATTACATTCCTAAAATGAGTAACCGCTGTATCTCTGATCTTCCTCAGGATCTGCCAGAAGCCTGGCTAATGACTTGGATCACCTTAAAAATGAAACAGTTTTGATGTGGAGTTTGTCTTATAGTATTTACAAACTTAGGTATTACAGCTCTGTGTACTTACATTGTTATACTTCACAACTTCGAACAAAATGCATATGGCTCAAATAACATAATAGGGACTTTATTTAACTAAAATGCAAGGTTAAGAAAATGACATGCTGAAAAAGTAAGGTTCTTTTTGCAAAGCACAGAGCACAGGAAGAAACCCGCCGGAAATTTAAATCTGGCCAATCAGACAACGTCAGTTGTGAATAAGATTAGAGATTTTTTCCCGAATCCCGTAGTGAACTGGAGCGGAGCAACATGGTTGTCATATTATGCACCAAGCACCAGCAACACTGCTTTGTTCGCCAAATTGAGTTTCACCCCGCTGGTTCTAACTATTGTGTTCTGTGACTGATTTGGCGATCTTTGAGTGTTTGGTAGTTGATCACATCAGTGTATATGTTTTGTGGATCACATTGTACGTTCTCAAAATATGTTCTATGGTTCCATGTCAAAACCAGAAAAATCAGTGTATATGTGTATATCTGTATATCTTTTGTGCATAAAACATAACCTATGTTTGGCGTAATTGATTATGGAAAAAATTGAATTCGGATTTAATAATGAAATAAGATGTATCTCTTGGAGTTTTTTCTTTTTCAGCTACAAAAATACTTGGTGTCGTCTGAGAAAAATAATCACAATATAATCAGGAAACATACAAAAAAACTGAAAACTCTTGGAGATATCAGTTTTCCTCTGAAAATCAAGAACTGGCATAATTTACTTAATAAAGACGTATCAGATTTAGAGACAATTTTTGATTACAATGAGGTGGACATAGATCACTTAAAAGCGGAGAGTGTGAATTGGGGTATTAGTATAGCTGATATTAAACCCATAGAGAGTGATGTCCATATGTTTTTAACTAGATCTGGTGAAACTTTCATGGCAACTATTTCTGAAGTTTTGTCTAGTCAGGAACGTTATGGGTTTTGTGTATTATTTGATTCAAAAATCTCTGTAGAAACTACATCAGTAGATGTAAGAATAGGTGATTTGGATGTTACAAATTTAAGGATACAGATTTTGAAGAGTGTTGCAGATAATTTAATACAAAAATTCACCAGCAAATGTTCATCTGTGCAAAATCAAAATAAGATCATGATTTCTCAAAGTCCATTAAGAAAACCCCACACATTTCTCTTGTGTGGCCCTGTGATAGACCATAATGGAGTCAAAAGCACCATGATTTCTGGGAAACTGTTTGGGTAATTTTATAAATTCTCACATTTATGTTATACATATTTTGAGAATGAGCTATATTCTTGTAAAATAGGAGATGAAAGCCTTTACTTTGTGCAAGTTTAGATTTAGCTGTCATTTTTAATTTTAGGAAAAGAATGAATGATATGAGAATGATGGCACAACATAAATATGGAGTCCAGATAAAGGCAAATTCACCTTGGGAAGTTTATTTTGAGAAACTAGGCAAGGCTTGTGTCACGATTGAGTTACTGTCCAACAAACCACAAAAACCTATGAAAATCACAGAAAATAATTCACAGACTGCTAATAAAGGTATTTCTGATCTTCCATGAGTACCATCAAGTTGTATCCCATTATTATATCATATTTTTTGTTATAAGGGCTACCTTCCACTAGTTGGTGACATATGCCCTAGAAAGTGCACTAAGATTTCACTTGAAAATGACAAACAAATGTAGATAATGTAAATGTGATAATGGGTTGAGTATCTTTAGAGCTCAAATAGGTACTTTAGGCTAATGTTGCCAATTGATTATGATTTGGTGATAATTCACTGTAATTATAGAGCTTTAGATTAAAGAAAAATAGTTTTTTTGAAGAAGTGTCCAATAAAATCAAAATATATTGCGTGATTATATCAAGAATTTTAAAATGACTATACTGAATATAATATATTAGGAAAGTTTTCTTCACCTTAGTATAGTCTCCTGTTAGGAGGGTAGGGGATTGTGCGACAGGGGTAAACTAGCTTTTGAGTCAGGTGGGTCACTTACAAGGAGGGGTCTCCAGGCCTGGAACACAGATTTTGTTCAAAAAAGTCCTGTGGGTAGGTCTTGACCTCCCAGCTCATGACTTAGCACTTTGTCAAATCTGCTGTAGTTTGAGAGAAATTGGCTAATGCATAGTGATTGCTTCATGTTAATTAGTTCGATTGATGGTATATATATTTTTTATAATTTTAAATCATGTTTTTTTGACAAGATTTTTGTACAGTACTTTTCTGTATTTTGACGTTAAAATAATGGTGAATGTGCAATAACATATGGGACGGTTAATTATAAAAAAGGTATACATATACATTTTTTCATTAAGATAATAATAATTATCGTCAAACTACCATTATCCACAAAAGTCGAGATTAACTAGATATAGTACACTAATAGTGTGAAAATAAACAAACAATCCCCCATGTTTGTCTGGCCGCTAAATGAAACCACATATGCTTGACTGATGTATTCATAGTATTCAAGCATATGAGTTTCAGGTATAATATAAACAATAAGCTGAACAGGGATAACTTTACACACTGACTTATATATCTACTTTTATGATTAGCAAATGTCATGTTGCTACGTAATAAATACCCTTTTAGTGCTACACGAAGTTTTCGTCCCGGTAATTTTTTTATTTCTGAAGGAAGCGTATTGTAATGTGTAATGAATGAATGAATGAATCTTGAATTTTAGAGGCATCCCGGCCACCATAAGGAGCCAGTGCATAGGCCGCTTAAGCGGGCCCTTATGCACCTCTACAATACTTAAATCACAAGCCTCGCCCTTTTAGCGAAGTTGAGAATCGCCTTGAGTCCAAGCTCCTTTACGTCCTGAGGGTCCAAAGTAATGGACCCCAGTATAGTCTGCCTATAGTAGCTCAGAGCTTCACAGCGACACAAAACGTGCGCCGAGGTCTCTTCCTCTACTCCGCAGCGTTCGCACAAGGGATCCTCAGCCACCCCCATCACGTGCAGGTGCCGCCTTAACGTGTTATGGCCAGACAACAGTCCCACCAGCAACCTTAGGTTGGCTCTACCCAGAGATAGGCAGAAGCGTCCATCCTTAGCACTGGGCCCTTCAATGAGCTCTCGTGCCTGGCGGAGATGTCTAGAGATACTTCTCCATTTCTGAGAGTGTTGTCTTGCAACCCACGTCTCCATTTTCCTCCTAGCTTTATGCGCGGTTACTCCTAGAGCTGGCTCAGGACCAACGAGCTTGCTGGCTGATCCTGTTTTCGCCAGAGTGTCCGCCGTCTCATTGCCCCTTATCCCAGCGTGCCCCGGTACCCATATTAACGATACCGGATGCCTCGCTGCGAGGCAATCCAGAGCCTCCCTGCATTGCAATACAAGACTCGAAGTAATCTTACATGCACTTAGTGCTTTCATTGCAGCCTGGCTGTCGGATAAGATTGTTATTCTTCTCCTAGGCCCACCCTCCTCCAGAATGTGAGATACACAAGCCAGAATCGCAAAGATTTCCGCCTGGAAAATGGTGGTGTACTCACCGAGAGGCAGAGATAGCCTAGTTCTAGGTCCAGAGACCCCAGCACCTGAGCCCTCTTCGGTGACCGAGCCGTCCGTGTACCAGACCTGCCCGCTCACTTCGGAGAGTCCTCGGCTACCGGCGTCCCACTCCTCCCTCGTTGGGTACTCCACAATAAACTTGCGGTTGAAGCGATATTTAGGGGTAATACGATCTCACCCCTGCTTAGAAGGACGGGGTCCTCCCTTTCTAATTCGACTAAGATGGCAGTATGCCCCTTGACCGGATTCAAGAAAGCCCAGCTGCCCTGACTCCACAGTCGATGAGCGACTACTCTCGCTTCACCGCGGATCACCAGATCCAACGGTGGGAGATCCAACAGAGCTTCCATTGCACTCAATGGCGTTGTTCGCACTGCGCTTGTAATGCTAATACAGGCCAAACGCTGAATTTTATTGAGTTTGGCGTTAGTTGACTCAGTTCTAATGCAAGGCCACCAGACCAGGGAGCCGTACAAGAGAGATGGACGTACTATCGTCGTGTAGAGCCAGTATACCACTTTGGGTTTAAGCCCCCACCTTACACCGACAACACGTCTACAAGCCCACATCGAATTGCGAGCCTTGCTAACCTTGTGTTCCACATGCTCTCTCCAGTTCAGTTTGCAGTCCAGGATAATTCCCAGATATTTCACTGACTGGGACAAAACTAATCTAGTCACAAAGAAGGTCGGCATGACCAGTCCGTCAAGCCTTCTTCTCCTAGTGAATAGGATCAGCTCGGTCTTTTCAGCATTAACAGAAAGATCGACTTCCCTACACCACGATTCCACGGAGCGCAGAGCGCCCTGTATAATTTCCGAGACTGTTCTACAGAAACGCCCCCTAACCACTATGCTTACGTCATCATCATAGGCTTGCGCGTAGACACCCATACTGCTGAGCCTAACGAGCAGTTCGTTCACCACGATACACCACAGTAGGGGTGACAGAACTCCGCCCTGAGGGCAGCCTCTAGCTACGTTCACGCTGCAGCTTACGTTATTCAGCATAGCTGTTGTTACCCGACCCTCCAGAGTAGAGAGGACCCAATCTATTAGGATTGATCCAACCCCGTGTCTAACCAAGGCCTGTCTGATAGAGCCGGTTGTGGTGCAATTAAATGCACCTTCAATATCCAAGAAGGCCACGAGTGCCACTTCTCGCTGATCTAGAGTCTTCTCCAGCCTACCGACCAGATTGTGTAAGGCCAGATCAGTCAATTTCCCAGCTTGGTATGCAAACTGATTTGCATGAATGACGCACCTTTCGAGCGGGCCATCCCTTAAGTATCTATCAACTATCCTTTCCAGTGTCTTAAGCACAAAAGATGAAAGAGTAAGCGGTCGAAAATCCTTAGGGCCAGTATATCTATCTCTGCCCGGTTTAGGAATGAATACCACTTTAGCCTGCCGCCAGCTACTAGGTGTGAAGCCCGTGGCCACACATGCTCGCAACACCTTCAACAGGTAAGGAACAACCGAAATCCGTCCCTGCTGTAACATGGCCGGAAATACGCCGTCCAGACCTGGACTTTTGTATGGGGCAAACGAATCTACTGCCCATACCGTCCTTTCGAAGGTGACAATCTCCCTTGCCGTGCGCCAGTCCTCCCTTGAGGGCCTGCGCAACTGCATGCACTCTGTGATTGATCGCGCTACTGTGGAACCGGGAAAGTGCGTATCCATCAGAAGCCTCAGAGTATCTTCCTCGGAAGTAGTGTTTCCCCCCGAGGGATCATGCAGAGATCCCAATCTTGCTTTAATGTCTTTGCATACGACTCTGTGTATTCTTGCAGTAGCAGGAATGTCATTTATGGACTGACAGAAGTGTCTCCAGGATTCTCTGGAGGCCCTTCTAATCTCCTTTTTGTACTCCTGCAATGCCTTTTTGTATTCTTCCCATAGAGGAGAACCTCTCCTGTGCTTAACTCTGCTAAGAAGTTTGTGCACCGCTCGTTTTCTATCCTCTAAATCTTTGGTCCAGAAGGTTGCCTTGCCCTTACCTTGTACTTTGCGTAACGGGCAGTTTTCCTCATATGCAGCCGTCAAGTCCCTGCTCAGAGACTCGACAGCTGCTTCTATGTCAGAGCCCCTGCCAAGCCTGTATGGGACCGCTCCAAGCTTACTGTCAATGTCTGCCCTAAAGGACCCCCATCTAGTATGCCTGGGATTCCGAGCATATTTATCCGGAATCTCTACATCAGTCTTGAACAGTATATACCTGTGATCCGATAGAGAGGGTGTTAGAGACACTTTCCAGTCCCTGATGTCCTGAGCTAAGTTAAGCGTGCTCAGTGTTACGTCGATAACCTCTTCTCTTACACTATTGCTGAAAGTGGGCATGTTACCGACATTCAGAACCTCAAGGTTCGATGCCCCAAGAAACTCCATCAGGTCTTCGCCCCGTCTGTTGGTGTTCGAGCTGCCCCACGTAACGTGATGGGCATTACTGTCGCATCCAATCACAAGGTCGAGTCCAGAATCCCTACAGAATGCGACAAGGTCCCCCATTTCCTTAGACGGAGGAGGGTCTCTTGAATCGTAAGGAAGGTAAGCCGAACATACAACCAAGTCCCTGTCACTGCCTTCCTTCTTATATCTAATTCTGACTGCAACTAAGTCTCTGAATGTAAATTCTTTAAGTTGCCATGAGTTGACGGAAGTCATTACGCAAGCTCTGGGCTTAGTGTCCGGAGTATCGCTAAAAAGCGTATAGCCCGGTATACTAAGCCCGTTTACTGAACCGTTTCTCAGCCAGGGTTCCTGGATGAGAGCCACGTCATGTCGGCCTCGAGTGATCTCCTGAGTAAGGGCCCTCGAAGCCGCTATGCAGTGTTGTAAGTTAATTTGGATGAAATTAAAACTTACCATGGATGTTGAGAGGCCCTTCCTACACCTTCCCGAATGACGGTATGTAACCCCTATTCGGGCGTACCGCCGTCGCCGCCGCAGTCTTCGCTGCCACAGCCGCCTTCATCTCCGCTTCCACGGAGGAGTTCTCGGACTCGGTTCAGGATTCCATCCTCGTCCGAGTCGCTATCGTTTCCCTCTGGGACCAAATCCATCGCAGGGTCCGCCACGATGTTTTCTGCGGATATCCCGCTTGGACCCGCCGCCTCCACGTCCGTAGCCTCCGGTAGTTCCAGCGAGAGCTGACCCGGCCGACCCATCCCCTGTGAAGGAGCCTGGTCTACCGCCACAGCTCCCGTCGGTCTGGGCTGGTCCGACTCCTGGTTTGGAGCCAGGCCAGTTCCAGCAGGTGTCGCTCCACTGCTCTTCTTCTTGCTCAGGAGTGTAAACACCCCCGAACTTCCACCGCAACACAGCCTGTTGCCGTTACCTACAATGACCTTCCAGCTTATGGAATCAACTGAGAGGACAAGTCGGACACCTTTCGGCTCTTCCTTCCTCTCAAGTAGCCTCCACGCGCTGGGAAAAGTCCCAGGATTGTGCCTCCTGAGTCTCCTCGTGATGACCTCGTTGTCCAGGTTGGGACCCGGAAACCAGGCCATCACGCGGTGGTATATGAGAAGGTCTCCAAAGCTCATCGTAATGAGCCTTGCGCCTTCCCACGGCCGCAGATCCCCCACGTGGGCCTCCAACCATGCCCTAGAGGATTCGTCCTCGCAGACAAAGATGGCTGCCCCTCGAGAGAGGTAGCAGTCAATGTACCTGGGAAGGGCCACCTCATCTGGGATCCCATCTATCAGCACACTGACCGCCTCCTGGACCTGCTGCACCTGTACGTTAGTAAGTTGAGTCCCAGGATAACCTTCGGACACGACGGCCACCCTGAGACCCGCTTGGGAGGCTCGCGCATAACTAATTTGCGCATGCGTCGAAGTGCGAGGCTTCTTCCGCGAGGATGCGCCCTCCGGTGTCCCACCGGCAGACCTCTGCCGCTTCCCGTCACCGGGCCGCTTTAGGGCCTCCGCTGACACACCGGATTGCGCACCGTCTAGCCCAGATGGCGGTTGGGTCCGTCCAGCCGGGGTCCCAGAAGTGGTGCCCCGACCTTCCGAGCCCTCCGTCATCTGCGCCTCTCTCCGCTTCCGAGCCCTTTTCCTTTCGGAACCTGGCCGAGACTTCTTCTTAATCTTTAGAGAGCCCACCCTTTCCGCTAGCTCTCTCGCTAAGCTTCTGACAGATTCCTCTGTCAGAGTACGATCAGGGTCCCCTGGTGAGGGGCCGCCTGGATGTTCGGGGTCCCCTGTAGGGGGGGCCTCGGTTTTTTTTATTATTTTTGTTTTCGTTCGGTTCCATAATGTTCCCACGAGTATAGGGGAAGTGGTGATCGACGTCCGCGGTGCCCCTACACGGACGCAAGGCTGGATACTCTGGGAGGTCGCCCGGTGTCCCAGAGGCTCCGTTTAAGACGGTGCATCCCCACCGCCACGCACCCCTCGGCACGGAATCGCTTAACACCTTGGGTTGGGTAACGTACCATTGCCCATGATGACCGTTGAGCTGCAGGCGTCCCAGATATACATCCGAGATACCTGTGGCTCAACGAATCATTCGACTGGCCGGGCTACCGGCTTTCCGGCGGGTCTCCTCAAAAACTAATCGAGGCGGTCCACCGCAAGACCGGCACCCCGTTGCCCCCCCTACACGGTCGCACACGGTTCAGCGCCCAAGGCCGCCCCGCAGAACGAACTCGAGGACGTACGGGTTGGATTTTGTAGGGGTTGTGTGTAATAGATTGGTATCTAAAACTTGTTGGCCTCTTTCCTCTAAATTATGAAGCTTATTTTTAAATAAATTCAAGTTCACAATCAGACGACATCTACTGCACAGCTAGATCCGACGCCATCTAGCGGTCACGTGGCGACTGGGCCGCCAATTCGCGGATTGAGATCTATACAGTCCCAAGTTGATTCTAGTAGTAGACGGCGCTGCATGGTGTCTTATTTCGATAGATCTTACATTTCAGGTAGTGTATAGACACTATGCTTTCGTTTAGTGATGTACTTTTTAGTTCATTTCGGTGAACTAGTTCAATAGATCTCATTCACCGAAACGAACTAGTTCTAGGAACTAGTTCACGAACGAACTAGATTTATGCAACACATAGTACACCATACATTAACGGTTAAAGGTGACCACGTTGTCATCTAGTTCGCGAACGAAATATATTACGCAACGCATATACAGCCTATAGTAGACAGTAGACATGGTTGCCGATCCCGTTTATAATATGATAAATTTCAACAGCTTTACTAGATGCTTTATTCAATTTCGAGCAGTAGATAGCATTTGTTGTCTACATTTCAGCTTTGTTAAAAAAATTATTACTATTATTATTATTATTATTATCATTATTATTATTATAGGGGCTAAGAAGCATCCGGCAGGGTTGATATTTGGATGAATGATCGCTAGGAATACCATATTTGGTTTGCTTTCTTTTTTTTTAGTTACATCTGAAATGTGAAAAATTATAGTATCTGCTGCTCAATAATACGCATCTAAGTAAAATGACAACTTTATTTTACATCTGAAGCGTCCTTAATTCTGTTGCATAGTTGACAAATCCTTAGATATGGCTAAAGTTCTGTACACTTGGCAATACTCTTTCTCGTTCACGATCGCTCACGCGTGCGCCGATACCATGCCGGCACCGTAGGCTGTAGCGTGTTGATAAGGACGTGGGAAGCTGGTAGGATCGAAGACCGAGCGTGAAAATTTTGAACTTTGAACCTGACGACCGAAAATTTGTTTGAAAATGGAGAGGAGAAATAGAAGTGCAATTTGGAACCATTTCGATAAATCTGAAAACCTAAAAGCAAAGTGCAAATATTGTAGCCAAAACATCAGCATTGCAAGTGGTTCGTTAGTAAATTTGTCAAGACATATGAAAGCTAAGCACCCTACTCTTAAAACTGTTGCTGAACGAGAGATACAAGGACCACTTGCTGACGGACAAAATCTGGATAATGTGCCTCACCTTCTTGAACCACAACCGGCAACATCAAACATGCAAGATGAGCGGGTAAATACTGCAGTACATTTGAAATATCCTGTGTCGTCGAGTACACTGCGAGATTATTTTGTTCGGCCTGTCCCCTCGTGAAAAGCAAAAAACTTAGATTTGCAGTTAGTGCGGATGATTGTTAAAGAGTACCAACCCATTTCAATTGTGGAAGATAAGGAATTCAAAAAGTTCGTCAACATGTTGAACCCAGGATATTCTCTGCCCACGAGAAAAACAATTTCTCAGACTTTCATACCGAATCTTTATCTTTCCGAACTTGAAAAATTAAAGAACCGGATGCAATATGTAAGTGCAGCAAATTTAACCGTAGATTCATGGACATCTATAAACAATGAAAATTTTATTGGTGTAACAGTTCATTTTTTTTGAGTAAGTTTTTATTGGACACAGTAAAAGAATTTAACATGGAAAATAAAATTGCCGCCTGTACAACGGATAACGCCCCAAACATGATTGCAGCAGTGCGACGTTGCCAATGGCGTCATTTGCCGTGCTTCGCGCACACATTGAATTTAGTTGTAGAGGAGGCAATTAAAGAGATTGGCGAAACTATAAAAAAAGTAAAATCTATTGTTGAGTTTTTCAAACGTAGCTCACAGACTCAATCGAGACTGACTCATATACAAGAGCAGATGAGTTTACCAAATCGTAAATTGAAACAAGATGTGGAGACTCGCTGGAACTCCACATATAATATGCTCTCGAGGATAATGGAAGTAAAAGAGGCGGTTATTAGTACGTTAGCCATTCTAGAAAATGCCTTAAGTTCCTCGTTAAGTAGCCATGACTGGAAGATCATCCAATATGGCACGCAAATTCTAAAATTGTTCCAGGATGTGACTAACGAAATCTCCGCAGAGAAGACAGTCACACTGTCCAAAACGCTTCCAATATTAAAAATAATGGGGAGAAAGCTGCACAGCCTCTACATTTTCTTACGCGGAGAATCAGCTCCAATTGAAATCATGCGTATGATGGAGAAATTAAGTGAACAAATACTAAAAAGATCTAGGAGCTATGAAGACAACGAGCTTGCTTGTCAAGCAACAATTCTGGATCCACGATATAAAAAGCTTGGATTCACAGATGAACAAAAATTCAAAGCTTCAATTGAACAGTTGAAAACAAAACTTTCAGCAATGAATCCACCCAATCAGAGTATTTTAGACTCAAACCAGGAGGAAAATGAATCCAAAAGGGTGGAAACAGACTCAGACCTTTGGGACGATTTTGACCAAGAAGTAAAAAGTCTTTCTGGTGCACAAAGTTCGTTGGCAGGAGGGATTATAGAGCTCGATAAATATTTGGCAGAACCGCTTTTACCAAGAACAGAAGATCCTCTAAAATGGTGGCAGGAGAGAGCGAAGGTATATCCTAGACTGTTCGAAATGGTGAAAAAACGTTTATGTCTGATAGCAACATCTGTGCCATGTGAGCGGCTTTTTTCGAAGGCTGGGCAAGTCCTGACGGAAAGAAGAAGTAGGTTAGGAGCTGACAAAGTTCAAAAAATAATGTTTTTGAATGGAAATTTATAGTTATGTTGAGTTCAGAGTGACAAGCCGATCTCTGCCGCTGAGCTGGAAAAAAGAAGACTAGCGACGACTTCTTCTCTGACAAGAAACCTGGAGGCTATCACTGCTTGGGGACGCAACAATCTTGTACAGTTCAATGCTTCCAAAACACAGTACTGTACTTTGACGAACAAAAAGCGTCCTAGCGCTCATACAGTTTCGATGGACGGTCGAGTCCTACCAAAGAGCCATTCATTTCGGCTGGTCGGAGTCCAGATCACCGAGGACCTGATCTGGCACGAACACATCTCTTCAATAGCTGCAGCTGCTGGGAAAAAGCTAGGCTATTTGTTTAGGGCTAAGAAGTACTTTTCTCCGCATGACCTTCTCACTCTATACAAGGCCCAGATAAGGCCTAGCCTCGAGTATTGCTCACACATTTGGGGTGCTGCCGCCCCGACTACATTGTCCATGCTCGATGCTGTCCAGAGGAGGGCGGTCCGACTGATCGATGACTCTTCTCTAACAGACAGTCTCGGGACTCTTTCGCACCGGCGGGCCGTCGGCGATCTAGCTCTTTTCTATCGCTACACCAACGGGCTTTGCTCCTCAGAGCTCTCTTCCATGATGCCGCCGCGCGATGTGCCTGCCAGACAGACCCGCCTGACTTCGGCGTCCCATCCCAACCGTGTCAAACTTCGTACATCCAGAACTGGCCGATACGACCGCTCCTTTGTCCCGAGGGTGTCTAGATTGTGGAACAAACTACGGGGGGAAGCTTTTCCCAGTTCTACTAACCTTAAGCAGTTCAAAAATCGTATTAACAAAATTTCTTTGGGATCATCATAGCAGCCGCGGTGTTCCGGCATTTAGGCTTCTGCCTGCGCGGCTGTTTCGATATAAAAAAAAAAAATGTATCACATTTTCGTTTTAGTTTTGTTTTTTCCTAATTATCCTTGATAGGAGCTAATTTTTATTTCTTCTGGCCTTTGTAACCTGCAGTCAGCAGCATTTGTTATGTTTTTATAACTTTATGTTTTTGTACAATTTTATGTTGATTCTTTATTATTTATTTTCAAATAAATATTCTATTTTCTGTGTTTTACTCGACGTTTCGATCACTGCTGATTTGCTGAAGTAATAGTTCTAACCATATAAGATCCACGACAATAAATATATGCTTAATATTAATCCGCAGTAGCTAAGTAGCTATCAAAAAGTATATACGTAATACGTATGATTCAGTTTGTATAATAATGTGCCGTTAATACTTGGATTGGTGACCGCTAGGAAACACCACGTGTAGTTAACTTTTCATCTTTTTATCAAAAACGTAAAAATATCTTCTGCTCAAATTCACCATAATATAATATCAACAACATTCTTTAGCATCTGAAAAGTTCCGAATTCTGCTCCGCAGATGGAACATTCTTATACTCACGAAAGTTCTTTAAGCTTGGCAACATTTTCCTATCCCACTCTCGGCCTTTCGTTCGTTCACAACCCCCCCCTCTCTTCTCTTGAACCTGTTTCGTTCTCTTTATCTCTTTCGTTCGTTGATTCGCAACGGCGGCGGTTCTGTTAGTTCGTGGTGAACGAGTGAAAGAGTTTCTCGGGGAATGAGGAACTAGTTCATTTAGTTCAGTCAGAAGAATCTTTCGTTTGAACTAGTTCGTTCGCGAACTACACATCACTACTTTCGTTTGTTCTTTGAGGGACGCAAGGGTAGACCATGCTGAGGGGTGGCCAAAAAGCGCGAAACAGCTGTCCATGGTTGGCTGTCTTTGGTAGGAAGCACGAAAGCAGAGCATGTTTATCATATTTCCTAAGTCCGTTGATAAACTGACAGCATTTATTTTGAATCATTTCGATCCTGATTACGGATGCACCGAGTACTCAGTTTGTACCTGGTAGTTAGCATACACGCTCCATTTTACCGAGCACCCTGATTCGTCAAGTATTGAATTATTCGACCTGCTAGCTACTCAGTCTAAAAGCAAGACATACAACTTTTGTAAATTAATAATTGCAAATGTGATGTGCAAGGTCTGATTGGGTATGTCTTTCCCAAACCTTCCTAATATGTTCTAGAAATTAACGCATCCTCAAAAAAAAAAAATAAATAAAATGAAATAAAAAATAAATAAAAAATAGCCAAGGTTTTGTTAGCCAATTTTTCGAAAATTGAGCAGCATGGAGTCTCGCGTTGCCTACCGCAACTTCTGAAAAATACTAACAGTAGGTTAAATAACCCACAGAGCAAATCACTCCACCAAGTGCCCGCAGAGCTATGTAAAAAAATTAAAAAACGTAAAAGAAAGACCAACAAAATGTCAACTTGCTGCCTAGATTGTTGCTAGTGTGCCAGTAGTGATTACTCGCTATGAGCGCTGTGAGCGTCCAACTATGGAGTAATGACTTAACGACACGCTCAATGACCATGCTGCAGTTCCCCAACATACTTTGTTGGTTGCAGAATGCAGAGTAGCCTGTAAAGAATTCTCTGAGAAGACGTGTGATTGACTAGCAAGATCATATCTGGATGATTGTGTGTATAAGTCTGCAAGAGTATAAAATCTGTGATATTTGTTATATGAAAAAATGATTACTGAATATGCTGCCCATGAAATATATGTATTAGCTGAGCTGGACGGGTTATTTGTATTGTCCTTTCTGAAGAGGGTTACGTTAAGTTATGCATTTCGATTTCGTTACGTTTTCAAAAACTTTGAAAAGCGTTTCCAGAAATCAGCACCGCTCCCGTGTTGTGTGTAATTAAGTCACATCACAGAAAAATTAGGAATGAATATTAATGTGAAATGTAATAACTTTCTTATGTTTCATTAATATTCCTGCATGTACCATATTTTCTCACCTGTTAGTTTTTTATATAGTTCACCAATCAATTTTCTTTTCTTATCGCTTTTTGAAATTCAGCCAATTTGAATATGTAATTTCCAGTATCGGGTGCTTGGTGTTTTGAAAGAAGTAGTCGGTGCATCCCTAATCCTACTATACAAATGTGCTCTAATCAAGGGAAATACCTACACTAGAAATCCATATTTGGGGGAGGGGTGAGCATGACCACTCTTGCTGTGCACATAGGGTTGATTTTTTTTTATGTGGAATTCCTGGTATCAATTTATTTGAAATGAGTAAATACTACACACAGTTAGCAGTTTACCTGAGGAGTTTATCTTCTTCATTGCTTGCTACATGTCTTCTAGCTCACAGACCTATATTGTACTGATATTTCAATCAAAAATGAAATGCCGCCATATAGGGCTGGTCATTTAGATGCATTGTAAACTCATTCAAACACTGCAGTTAGGGCGGTATCGTTAGTCGTTCCTACAATTGTAGGATGCCTTTATGACGTCCTTGATTTTCATAGTCTTTTCTCTCCTCCAGAAAGCTTGTTGTATTTCTAGATTTCTACTGTTCCGTTTCAGCGTCAGCACTCTCCTATTGTGAGGTTATGCGTCCTTTTTGAATTGTAGAAAATTTCAGGCTGATAAAACAGATGATATAAATCAAAAAGAACGCGGACACGGAATAGTAGAAATCTAGAAATACCCCTGCCTTTCTGCCTTCTGAAGGACAGGAAAAACTATGAAAATCAAGGAGACCATAAAGGCGCCTTACAATTGTAGGGACTTCTGACGTACGGCCCTTAGTACTGGCCTATGCTGCACTCAGTCCTATGCAGTCATAGCAAATTTCAATCTGAAAGTTATTTTTTGATAAAAAACTAAATCGTGTAATCTGACGCGTATGGACGTAAAAGCTAATTAACTAGGTGACAACTTATGTGGTTTACGAATAACTCATTTTTTCATAAAGTCGAAAAGATCACTTGCCAAAAGGGTGATTTATAGCTCTATGGAAACAGAATTTACTCGAAAACCCTGTAAGTTGGCACCCTGCTTACCTTTTAGAGCTCTACGCGGGATATTACTTGGTCTACTTTCATATCAAAACAAAATTGTCAGTTTGAGATTATAATTTTTACTAACCTCAATTCTCTGTGAACCTCGCCTTAATAGGTGATTCAGCAGGATAATACAAACAAAATATTAGATATTCATTTGTTAGTAAAATATATTTTATAGCTTTTTCCTAATCATCTTAAATCTTCAGGTGCATCATTTATTTTTTACAATTGTGCTAGATTAGCGACTCTGCTGAGAGAGTTTGAAAGAAGAATCGCACAAAACGTTTATCCTGCGCTTCCAGCTATCGATTGTGTTGATTTCTCATTGCTTGATCAACAGGTACGACTATTTATGAGTACATTGCAGTATAAAATAATAAATATTATTGAAGAAGTTAAGGGTAGCTCATTTGCCCTCATAATTTATTCGCTTTCCTAAGCGCCTCGAATCAGAATTGACCAATCACGGAACCGATATAAAAAATAATTTATTCATCTCTCAATATAGCAAATCATTATACGATTTGTATAAAAAGGGCCTTTATTCCCTACGTTAAATCAAGAAATCATCAAGCGCCCAGCTTAGTTACAATAACCTTGTTTTTTTTCAATGATCCCAGGACTAAAATTGTAGGGAACAGTTCCTACTAATATTAAATTAGAGTTCTTTTTGCACAAGCCCGTATAACTTCCCATTAGTTTGAGAAGTATTGTAGAAGAAATTGACTATATATAAATTAAATCCATTACTCAAAAACGCTTCTGACTAATGATTTTGACCTGTAGGGTTAATAACCCGCGGGTCAATAGTAAATACGGGTCATGTTCTTTAGCCGTCAAGAGTATTATATGATACCTTTTTTTTCAGGAAGAATGGGAGTTACTTTATGTTTGCATAATGCAATACCCGATGGTTTTGAAAGATTCTGTGAAAGATATAGAGAAGGGAATATTCGGCCCACATAATTTGATAATATTCCTTTCTAATTTGTGTTCCGTGTTTAGCGTTTATTATAGGCGAGTTCGCATATTGACGGTATGTCGATACAGTACGCATTAAATATGCAGTTGAATCATTGATTTCTTTATTTTTAGGATGCTCGGGAACATCTACATGGAGTTATACACGCTAAAGTTTACTTGTTGAAGGCATTACAGGTTGTCTTTCATAACACGCTATTTTTATTGAATATCGAGCCGATTAAAGAAATGTAGTATAGACACGTTTTCTTATTTGGATTACCTAGCTATTTTCTGAGATTATGTAAGCAAGAAGACTATTGACCATTGAATTCGCTAAGCCTGAGGGCAGTTCGTTTTATTGCTGGTCCCAGTAAAAACACCAATTACATATCTCCTTTTTCACGCCTCATAAACAATTATGCTTTTTAGATTTTTTAAGTTAGATAATCGGAGAAGTTCCAGCTTAAGGCCTAGACTTTCATCCAGCCCAATAAACGCATGGTTCAGACGCAGTTTATATAGTAGTTAACAAAGAAATATGTTGGCAATGGGGTCGGTGTGTGAAAAGATTTTCAGATTGTGGATTTTAAACGTTTAAAGATCTATTCACAAAAACGGTTTTTCGATCAAACGTTTAGATCAAATTTTCAAACGTTTTCTGGTATTAAATGCTTAAAAAATTTCAGTATTAAACGTTATCAAATCTTGTAGATCTAGTATAGTATTTATCACAAATCATGTAAAGTCATGGATACTGTAGCTTGAGATTCATAAAATAGATGGTATGTCGGTTTACTAAGGCATTTTGTCGGTTAAATAAGATGTCCTAGACAGAAATAACTCGACAGAGTGGCACGGGAGGTATTTTGGCTGCAGATCAATCAGATAAAATCAACATGGCCTTAGTAAAAGTTTTGCAGTTTTCGAGATATTGCCACTTTTAAGCTTTTCCAAAAAGTGCCTACTTTTTGCTCCTTTTTTTGTCAGTTATGGCTATAAAGAACTTCTAGCTTATGCTTTTTCCCTGGGCTACCATTAATAGTTGGTTGAGACAAGCAAGTATTCATTTCATTAAAAAATAGCGCTGTACCTATGCTAAAAAAATAAATTATTGTATTTTGTTCCAAAGTGAAAATCCTTGCTAAAGTTTGACTAATACAAATTTACTTAGATTTTTTGCAACATCATGTATCCATTCGTTTGAACGATGTGCCTCTTGAGACAAGAAGAAGGATGTGGTTACAGAATGATGGACGCTCTGCACACTATGCTAGTGCAGTAAGGGGCTATCTTGATAAAACATTCGCTAGAAGATGAATTGGCTGACTAGGACCAATTTTGTGGCCACACGCTCCCCAGATGTGAATCATCTGTTTTTTTACTGGGGATGCTCAAAAGATAAGGTCTATGGAAAACCAGTTCTATCAACCGATGAACTGCGTCATCGAATCCCTCAAGCGACACGCAAAATATGCGATATAAACTTGAGACGTTTAAAAGGACAATTTTCAAGAAGATGCAGGTTGCGAATAAAAGTCTGTGGTAGACGTTTTGAAAATTTGTTGTGAATATAATAATGATAATAATCATTTATTTCAGGAAATATCTACATTACAACACGTTAATTTAATTTTCATTTAGTTAATTTAAGATGTTAATAATGATTCCTAATTCTTTATTTGATTTGAATGTTGTAAAAATCAATTGAAATTAAAAAACAATCTAATTTTCTGTTCATTATTTTGATGCCTGCATACAACAGTGAATAAAAATGGATAACGGATAGCTGTTTTAGACATTTGCTAAAGTAGAAAGCTATTACAACAACTACAAAGTTGTAATTTGGACACAAAAGACAGCTGCACTTATTATTTTTTATTTGTAGTATTTCGCAACTATTGTGATTTCAATGACAAAAGTTGGACTTATTCAGTTTTTAGTAAAAAGTACCTACAAATGTTATACTACTTTTGAAATAGCACTGAATAGCTAGTGTTTCAAGGTCATTTGTTGATTCAATCTGGTACACGTTTTTCACAGTAATTAGTCCAACTTTAGTAAAGGTTTTCGCATTGAAGCCAAACGTAATAATGTAGCTTTTTTAGCATACCGTGCTAGTTTTCAATGAAATGAATACTCGGTTGTCTCGGCCAACTATTAATTGTAACCCAGGAAAAAAAATCATAAGTTAGAAGTTCTTTATAGCTATAACAGGCAAAAAAGGAGCAAAAAGTTGGAATTTTTTGGAAAAACTTGAAAGTGGCAATATTTTGAAAACCAGAAAACTTTTACTAAGGTCATGTTGATTTTGCCTGATTAATCTAAAGTCAGTCTACCTCTCGAGTAACTCTGGTGTGTAATTTCTGGGACACCCTGTGTTCAGGGTGAGATATTCAACTTGAGACCACAAAATATCTTGGCAGAATTACAATTTTTGCAAAATGTAATAGATGTAGATTGAAAGGGAGGCTATCATCCAATGATCTTGACATTGAGTTTCAATTTTTTTATACTTGAACCACCACGAAGGCCTAAGGCCTAAACACCCATAACACCCATGGGTACCGTGGGGTTATATAGGGATACTGGGGGAAGGGGGAGACGCCACACGGGCTCTAGCGAGGGAACACGTGTGCGTGCAAGATGTACACATTCTGGCCTCGCCTTTGGAGTCCGCCGGGTGGTACCTCCGCGTTCGACAGTCAGAGACCGTCTACCACCTACGGACAATCGTAACAAGAAACTCTAAAGAGCGGAGCATTTTACGACCACATATGATCTTGAGCTCAAACGAAAATATATTGTTTTGGAAATGTTTCAATATTGTGAATTTGACCTTTAAACGTTAAGGTTAAAGTCATTTCAAGGTTACTTTCAGGTAGCACCCTTTTCAACCTTCAACCTCGACCTGGGGTCAAAATCAATAGCTGCTCGTAAAATCTTAGAGGCTTTTTTAATCCAACAGGTATTTTTTTCGAAGACTATCTGAGTCTGGCTCGTAGTGTTCATTGTTAGTTATTTGATTGAAAACTTTACAGGCAGGCTAAAACCGACTAAAACATTACTTTCTTTAGGGTACTCGATAACTGGTTATATTTTCTCATTCAGATTGCACTCATCATTATACCTTTGCGTGCATAAGAACACTGTGTAGCTGTTTATATGTGAATACTTGTTTCTTGTTTTTCATAGTGCCGATAAAATGCCTTAAATGACACATAAAGGAACAAACACCAGTATAAAATTAACTGATTTATCATAAAAATCATTAGCATACATTTGTTTAAAAGTATTCAACTATTTGCATTCGCTTAATTCATACGTATCGCAAACATGCAGAATTAAAACTGCAGATAAATATTATTTCTAAGTAAATATATGAATATACAATGAACAATTGTTGTGCATAATAACGATGATGTTCATTAAAATCGGTTTTATTAAAGCATGTAGTTTTATTGGATATTTATAAATTCATATTGGTTTCAAGCACGTAGAAATTATGATTAAAATTGAAAAATTATTTTTAATCACTTCGTTTTGTTCGATTTCATTTTATAGGTATAGGCGGTCGGAGTGATATAATAAAAACGATTTTTTTTAATTCATGGCATTTATTAAATGTTATGTACTTAAATAATATTTGAGTGGTTCTCAACAGAGGATTCAAATTTAAAGCTTTCCAGCTTTTGCATTTTCGTAACAGAAAGTAACGGCAGGCAAATTGTCTTCGAACTTCCCATGCCGAGGCTTTAGCTCGAGAATGCAGTCAAGTGGATTGAATCATTACTTTTCCATGTTCTAGCTAAATGTCGGATTAAAAGAAATTGAGCATCATACATTTTTTTGACTCCGCGCTAAAATAATCATAAAGTTGAAGAATGTCGGGCACGAGGTCTCTATTATTTTGTAAATTTAGAACTCTCCAGAAATGTGTTGGCTATGCCCAGAGAAGTTTACAAATTCGAGAAACATCGAAACCCGAAGTTTGGCATATTTTGACAATTTTCGTTTTCTCTCATAACTCCATCGGCGTTTTTTATAGTGCTGCAGCCGCGTAGACAAAAACCTAAATTACGAGGCACTGCGACTGCTTGAACTTGATGACACCTTGTTAACATCGAGTATGAACAGTGGAGTTGGGGCGGTATCACTACAAACGTGATTAGTATTCGAGGCTGGGTCATATATGGGCCCTGTAAAGAGTGAGGGTATTATCTGGAGCAAAGTGTTTACCCCAAAACAAATACCGGACGTGCACTTTGACGCTTTTTATCGTGAAGTTACACGGCTGTACTTACGTAAATTTTTGCCGCCAACACATTTCTTTTATGATTACAATTACAAAATATATCATTGATACCTTATTTAACAAAAATAGTTATTTTTCATTGTGTCAAATATTCATACTAATTACATTTCCGAGACATAAAAGTAATAAACCAAACCAAAGTAAAAAAGTAGTTTTCAAACTGTACTACTTTTATTCTCTGCATGATACAAGTACACATTTATAACCTATAATGATGTTTACTTATTTAGTTTTTTATGTAATACTATTATTTGTGAATAAGTATTTATCGTTATAAATAATTTCTTTTGAATGAAGGAACTATTTTGAAAAAAATTCTCCGTTTAACGTAACATATTCTTATTGTTTACTTATATAATTATTTTTATTGCATGTAATTTTTAAATGTAATTATGTATATAATTATTGATTATTGATAAATTATTTACTTATAAATTATATTAAATTCTGCATTACTTCGTTTTTCTTTTGAAAATAACTACAAAAAACGCAGTAATTCATAAATCATACAGAATGCTATTTATTTTAGACCTCGATAATAATTATTATCCAAAATCACATTTAAATGACAGTATATAAACTCATATGATTTTCCAATATTCATTCACTTTTGTTTTGGCGGAATAATGCTATGTTTTTAGTTCGCAAAAATTTCAAATTTTGAACTCGTTTTCCTCAGATTCCTCGATTTTTACACTTTCTTGCCTTTTGCCTAAGTATGGCAGTACAATACGGTGTTTTGGAAGCATTGAACTGTACCAGATTATTACGTTTTAAGCAGTAATAATACTAATTACTCCCAGATCCCTCATCAGAGGGGATGTCGCTACTAATCATCTTCTCTCCAGCTCGTTGGCAGAGCTGTAAAAGAATGGTGAAGATTTTTAAATATTGTTGAGCAGTGCAATATTTGTACGAGGTTTCTCAAAAAAGTGCACAGAAATTGCGTGTTTTCCTTCATCCAAGCATCATCAGATTTTAAAGATGATTCTCACAATTAAAATATCAAAACCTCGAATAAACCACTGACGATCCTGGGCACCTGTGTTACTGATTTAAAACCTATACGTTTTTTCTTTAGTCTTCCGTTTATAGAATACTGGTCAACGCTTATTACGAAAATTGTTGTGAATAGGACATTTTCTGCTAATATAAAGTTTCGTTTAACTTATTGTTAATGCTTATGACGAAAAAGTTGTAAGATATGTAGCTTTAACGAAGCGCTTTTCTCATCTATGTTAAAAGGGCTAAAATCTGTTCATGCCATTTTTTTAAAGGCTGACGGATTATTAGTTAATTGTTAGAGATAGACGATATTTCAAATAATGGGACTACCGTTTGACTAGGAACTTTATTAATATCCTAAACCACGTTGTCACAGATCACATACAGACAAGGCATTTATGTATTATCCGTCCCTTTCCTCTTGGTGTCACCACATATTTAATAACTATCCTACCTATTACCAAGGGCGTCTGTCGGGATTTTTTCCAAAGGGCGCAAGTAGAAAATGTATTCTGTTGATTGTGTTCTCGAAGAAATCTAAGAAATCTACTTCCCATGTTAATTATGTCATTAAATACTAAAATCAATTTATATATTTATGCTTTCTGGAGAAAACAGTTCCAAAATACATCACACGTATTGCGTGACCTGCCTTTTCAAAATTAACAGCATCATGACGTTCATGGCGGATTAACATCAAATTGCCGATGATTTGCTTATTGTTACATAAACATAAAATTATTGTAGCGTTTTTTCGGGTTCGTTTGGGTGTGAATTAAAACACCCGATTCCATAAAAATAAATGCACTAATTTATTTAAAACACAACACTACTAACTTTAACTGAACTAGATAGAACAGTTATGTACACCACCACAGTAGTGCCGAAAGAGGTTCTCAACAGATGGCGCAAGCAGTACTATGTATTCTTATTACATTATACAGGGTGGCGCATCGAAAACGAAACAGACGCATTTAGTGGCAGCTCAGTTTTTTTTTGAAAAACGCTCAGATCCGTCGATTTCGTTTTCGAGGGAGACACAAGTTTGGCAAAAAATCACGTCAACAAGTGCAGCCCCCTGGGCGGGGGTGACACCAACCTTAAAATCTTAAATGGAAAGGGGGGTCGAGTGATACCTTATTTTAAAGGTCTTTCAATTCCCTTTATAATGATGTAAAATACATGAGCTTTAGTTCAGTAGTTTTGAAGATTTATTGATTTAAAGCATAAAGTAGGCACCTACATCAGATTAGTTTGTAATACTTTCAGAAGAAATTTGACTAAAAGAATTTACTTAATAAGTAAATGCTTTTCTTCACTACGCCCATGGTTTGTTTATCATTTTGTTGTTGAAAATAGCTATTGGAGCGTTTTTCTTGAAGAAAGATAAGGAAATATCTCGTACTTATTTTAAATAGGAATTTAGTACATAGTTTGCGATTGATTTGACCAAACTTTGTTGCTAAAACAACTTGTAACGCTTTATTACATAAATAACTATGGTATATTCCACAGCAGAGAGAGTTGAAATTATCGAAATATTTTTCAGAAATAATCAGAGCGCTAATATAACAGCAGAAATATTTAATGCGAACAGTAACGTGCATCGAAAATATGTTCTAGAAGTTGTAGCTAAATTTCGGGAAACTGGGTCAATCGCCAATAAAAAACGCAACATTGAAAACCCCATAAGGAACGGAGCAATAGAAGTGGGGGTTTTAGGGCAAGTTTGTGTAGATCCTGTGTTAAGTACCCGCAAATTGGAGACTGTGTGTGGTGTTAGTCGACGTACTGTGAAACGGATTCTAAAGACCAATTGTTTTCATCCGTATAAAATTCACCTGGTACAAGAACTTAATCAAGACGATTTTGATCGGCGGTTAGAATTTTGTGAAGATATGAGTGAACGAATTATAAACGATGAACATTTTCTACTCAACACTTGCTTTTCCGACGAATCTTCCTTTTTCTTAAATGGTGTAGTAAATCGTCACAACAGCCGATATTGGTCCGATTCTAATCCCAGAATTTATCATAAGGTTCATAGACAGCAGTCACAAAAATTAAATGTTTGGGCTGGTATTTTTGGCGATCATTTAGTTGGTCCTTTTTTCTTACCTGAAAATTTGACCAGTGAAATGTATTTGGAATTACTGGAAGACGCGATAGATGCTGCATTAACAGCCATAATTGAAAATCAGACTGATCGGCGGTACATTGCGAATAGGTTGATGTTCCAACAGGATGGTGCCCCACCACATTACGTATTACGTGTTCGGAAATATTTAGATCAGACGTTTCCAGGTCGATGGATTGGTAGAAGAGGTGCCATTGAATGGCCCCAAGTTCGACAGATTTATCACCTTTGGATTTCTTTATGTGGGGTCATATAAAAAGCAAAATCTATGCTACTCAGCCAACATCATTAGAAGACGTGCGACAAAGAATTGTGAATGAGTGCCTTCAAATTACTCCTCAAATATTGCAAAATGTGCGCCAACGTTTTGAGCAAAATCGTTATTATTGCATGGAGAGTCATGGTGACCATTATCAACATTTACTTGCCTAACGGGTCAGTTCATTCTTCATTTTTAAATTACTTTGCTGCCAAATGTATTGATCTCCACTAATGATGATGTATTAGTTTTATTTAAGCTTTAAATCAATAAATCTTCAAAACTACTGAACTGAAGTACATTAATTTTATATCATTATAAAGGGAATTGAAAGACCTTTAAAATAAGGTATCACTCGAACCCCCGTTCCATTTAAGATTTTGGGGGTGGTGTCATCCTCGCTTAGGGGTGCACGTGATTTTTGCCAAATTTGTGTCCCCCTCGAAAACAAAATCGACGGGTCTGAGCGTTTTTCCAAAAAAAAACTGAGCTGCCAGTAAATGCGTCTGTTTCGTTTTCGATGCGCCACCTTGTACAGTCATTGAGGAAAAACATTTTAGGGGTCTGCATATCACATTTGGAAAATCTCGTAGAATATTTAATTCTCAGAACCATACATTATTTTTTATTTTCACCATGAACTCCACAGTTTGTATGTTTGATAAGTCTTCATATTCTTCCCTTCTTTTTATACTCCGGCGCCACTGTTTGGCTATCCCTTATCCGTTGCCTTTTCCCGTTAAATCGGGTCCTGCAATAATCCATATCCCCCAAGGGCAGTTCAGTGAAGGGATTATTCCCTCATCGGCCGTTTGCCGGACTCCCATTCTCACATGCTTCACGATATTTTTCTATAAATGCGGCAGGTGCTGTTTCGAGCCCTTCTTGTCCTTTTATGGTTGGGCGCAGGTTGTTAATGGGACGACGCTGAAAAAAGCGAATCTTATTTCAACAGCCCTCTGGAAATGGGCAAAGCCTAAATACCGGACACGTCGCTAAGAACGACGAACGCTAGCCTGGAAATCGACTTATATATCTGGATCTCGAGCCACAAAGCAGTACTAGATGTAGCTACTCACTCACCAGCGCTTATTGAATATTACGTGGTGTGGATTATGGAGGTCACAGACTATGGATTACAGTTCAGGCAAACTATTCTAACTAGCTAATACGCAGCATCGTATGGAGTACACAAGTACTTAACAAAGTTGTATTCATTTTAATTTTTTTTTTATTTGGGATGCTAAATAGGATCTATTGCTCTATTCACTTTCCTTCTCTGAGACCACAACCAACCGTATACAACGTTGTTTCATGCTATTCAGCACAGTATATGTCAAGTTATTGGAAGTCTGTATCTGTACCTCAGAGCCAGACTACGTTAAGTCAAAATTTTTCACTAGAGACGATAACAGATTCCATCAACATAAAGTTGACGATTGTGGCAACACTAGGTATCATAATGCTATGACATTAGATATACAGGTTTGTTTGGTGGATAAAAATAAACAGTTGGAGGTGATTCTGATATTTTATGATTTTTTGTCATTCTTGTCACCTAATTTGGCAAAAAAGTAACGTTCGGTCTTATCATGTATCATAAGTCCTGTTTCAAGGACATACAATATTCAAAGTTGACTTAAAACTAGTCCATAAAAACGAGAGGAGGTCCACAACACTACTTATTACTTTCTGAATGTATCCTATATCGTCACGCTTTCCTGGATGGTAATAAAATATCCCGTTAGTCCAAAAAACGTATATTCAACATATCGATATAAAATATAAGTGAAAATAAACAATTTTGTAAAGAGCTTCTCTCTAAAAAACACGCAACTCAAACTGAGTCCGATGAAAAACGAATAATTCAAAATAAGTCAGCTTATTCCACGTAGTTAAATAGTAAATAATAGTCATAGGGAAGCTTTATTTGCGTGGTTTAAACCTTTATAAAGCTTATGAAACCTTTCAGGAACCTAAACAAGTAGTTTTTGTAGATGGCTACACTTCTCAGATATTGGCTTAGGACAATCCCTAATGTATTCTAGATTCACAGGGTACCCTGCTTTACGTCGCGTTGTTCTGTTGAAATAACTTCTGAAAAATCCTCTTTGAAGTTCTTTTTATAGTAGATATGTAATGTACTTCTTTGCACCTGCATATGACATACCTGAGAAGTAGGAAAATCTCCCCCACTTTCACATGACTACTTTCCACATTTTTTTGAAAAATCTATCTAGTATAAATGTGTCGTAACTAGAGCACAGAACTTAGCCTATTGGTAATTAAAAACTATGTACCTACGTATTACAACTGCCTCTTATTACAAAACAACATTTAAGGTTCTCTGCTTGGCTCTTAGCTAGACGCTTTTAGCTAGATCTACCATTCTCATAGATCTGGAAGACATTATGCTATGCGTTCACACTCACTATGATATTATTCATCCTATATTTACATCTATGTCATATTTTATGTACACTTATATATAATCAACTAGGTCACGCAGATTATTACAAACGCAACTTGCACGTGCACTGAAAATATTATACGCCCCAAATTATGACTTAGTAACATAACCTTGATCTGCTCTAGGCTGAATTAGGGAAAGCTGCGTTCTTTGGGCTGAAATTCACATGCCGTTGAAAAACATAAAAATTTCAAGGCTTACTGAGGTATTTGGGAAAAACCAAAATTTGGCCAAATCGTTTTTACTTTAAGAAATATCAAAAAACTTATGGAGCTTTTTTATTGGCACTTTTTACGGACGAGATGATGGATTGATTTTAAATTTTGTACCCGACGTTTCGTTTTGCAAAAACCATCATCAACTGTATTTTTTGTGGTCCGAAAAACGTACCGTCTGTATATGATAGCATCGTTTTTTATGTATTCAACGATGTATCACATGTTATATTTGTTTTCTTAGTTATACAGAAAAATGTGTTATTTTCTATTTAAACAAATGCTTGATGTAAGATTATGTGATTACGGATAGATGCATATTACACATTACATAATGTTATGATGGGGTAAAACTTTATTAAATGATTCTTAATCTAGTGATATTCAGAATAACGAATGCATTTTTGACATTATTTTTATTTTATCCACAACAGGTGTTCAAATTGTTTGCCATTATTTCCTACACATAAATACGATCTAACAGTAGAATTCAAAAAACATCACGAAACATTTGTGGCGCAATCATACTGAATGCTTCCATTACACATTGTCATAAATGCTGCTCAGTTTCAAAAGTATGCTGATAAACTTGGTTTTTAATAAAACCCCAAACAAAAAAGTCCAGAGGAGTTAAATCCTGAAAACGCGCTGGCCAGGACACTTCACTGGAGGTTCCAATCCACCTTTCGGGAAATTGCTGAGAAAGATACTCCCTAACTTCCCCAGAGTTATGTGCAGGAGCACCGTCTTGTTGAAACCAACAGCTATTAATATGTGCCAAAGGTAGTATTCTAGATCATATTGCAACAATTGAAGGTACCATTCTGCAGGTAATGAGTTGTGGTAAGTAAATAGACTTATTGTTTCCACACCACATGTTAAACCCAAAACTTTCTTGATGTCTGGATACTTTTTTTTAGCCCGCAGACCTTCTTGAGCCCAGTAATGAATGTTGCGACGATTAATGACGATACTCTCGTCGGACCATATTATTTTTGAAGCGAAATTAAAATCTTCACACTTTCGTCTGTACCACTAACAAAAATACTGGCGCTGTTCGCAATCCCCTGGTCTAAGTCCTTGGCAAATTCTGAATTTATAGGAGTGATATTTATTTTTACGCAAAATAAATTGGGCTGTGGATTTGACTACTCCTACATTTTTCTCAATTCGCCTAGTTGATATCTCAGAGTTCTCAGTAACTACTTGTAAAACACTATTTTGAGTTTCCCCCAAATATTCCTTTTTTCGAGACGTAACACGCTCTTTGAACGAACCATATTCATTTAAATTTCGAGCTAACACAAAGAAAATGTACTTGCTTGGCTGCCTTCCTTAGGGAATTTTATCAAGATACATTTCTGCAGTATTTTTGTATCACAAAATGTGGCACTTCTGCATGTCGAACTTTTCTTCATTGCTAAAATGACCGGCTGGCACTTTTGACGAGAATAAAGTAGTATTAACAATTCAGAATAATAACACTACCCGGTAACAGATATTTGCGTGCAGTAAAGCATTTGTTTGCACCTATGTTACTTAAAAAATAATAAAAACTCAGAAAAACGCATTTTTTCTTATAACCAAGAAAATAAGTGTATACTGTGATAAATCGTTGAATTCGTATAAAAATGCTATTAGATACAGGGTGTACCTGTTTTTCGGAACGATGATGGTTTCTCAAAAACCGTCGGGCTCAAAATTTAGAAACTCCATCATGAGTGCCTATAAAGTGCCAATAGAAAAGTTTTATCAGCTTTTTGATATTTCTTAAAATGAAGGCAGAATAAAATAAAAATGATTTTGCTAACTTTCAGGTTTTTCCAAATATCTCAGTAAGCTATGAAATTCTGCAAGTTTCTCAACGCATGTAAATACGCCCCAAAGAAAACAACTTTTTTGCATAGGATCTTTATCTTGTATAAATATGAATGTCTGTCTACTCTGTCAGTGTCACGTTTGAACCACTATACCGATAGACGTAAACATTTGCACACTCATTAATTATTAATACTACACGAAGGTTATAGGCATGGTTTTATCCACGAACTCATCGTCGATTTTGCAGAAACTGCAACTATTAAAATCTCCATCGTCAGCGTCAACCTAGACCGTCAAGCGATACATACGATTTATTTTGCACTAGCTGTTACCCGCAAGTTCAGACGCTTGAAACGGTTACTAACCTAAAATATTGTCTTTAAGTATTGTTATAAATGGCCGATCATCTTTTGTATCGAAGATGGCAGTAGCAAATTGACAGCCAACTTGCGTGGTTGAGAAATCTGGTTACCTTAGTGGCGCCACCTACTCGTAACTGCGTTTGAAGCCTGAAAATGACCGGAATGAAGAAGTTCATTTTTAGAACCTACATAATTTCTTTTTAAAATTGACTATTACTTCGATTCGCATGTAACATGTTGGTCTTTATTCTGGACTGTGACGAAAGCGTTTATCGCAATATTATATGTATTATGTGTTTTTTGAAGATAGGTCTATTAATTTTTGAATTTTCCAATACGTAATAGACCGCTCTCAAAGATTTTACGAAATCATTCAAAAGCGGGTAGCTTGATTAATTCTCCAGAAAATCTACTCAACAGGCACCAGTTGAATGTTCAATAAACTCGAATACCTTTTGTGGTGTTCCCGTTTCCGGTATCCTACATCAGATGAAGAATGGGCTGTTGATCCATGAGCGCTCACATGCAGTGGCAGACCTTAACATTGATATGTGGGGCTTAAGAAGTCTCAACTTTAGACAAAGAAAAGTTCATCCAGCACATTTCAGCCTTGCATATGTGATCATACCGTCAAGGCAAAAACGGCGACAATACCTATTGAAAAAATATTTGCATTAGATTTTTTCTCTAACTAGTTTCGTGAGGGGTCCTAGAATAAGAACCAACTAACATCTAAGCCAAAATTGGTCGGATTTAAAAAAAAATTATTTTTATCGGTCATTAAAAATTAGATTGTCTCTCAATACTTTCGCTAATTTTGTCTCTAAAAGGCATTCCCTATAGTAGGTCGTTTTCGAAATACACATAATTCCAAAAACGCAAAATTGTGCGTGGGTTATTGATTATTTTTTAGTTAAAAGGTAGATAAATTTGTGTGGAACATGGTATGGCTAAATTTGACCTGAGTTATATGAACCTTAAGGGATGCATAGCTTTCAGCTTATATATATACTATATACACTATATGTACTATACAGGGTGGCGCATCGAAAACGAAACACACGCATTTACTGGCCGCTCAGTTTTTTTTGGAAGAACCGTCGATTTTGTTTTCTAGGAGGATACAAGTTTGGCAAAAATCACCTTAACACGTGCAGCCTCCTGGGCGGGGGTGACACCAACCCTAAAATCTTAAATGGAAAGGGGGGTCGAGTGATACCATATTCCAATTCCCTTTATAATGATGTAAAATACATGAGCTTCAGTTCAGTAGTTTTGAAGATTTATTGATTTAAAGCTTAAAGTAGACTTTAATAGGTACATCAGATTAGTTTGTACTACTTTCAGAAGAAATTTGACTAAAAGAACTTACTTAATAAGTTAATGCTTTTCTTCACTACGCTAATGGTTTGTTTATCATTTTGTTGTTGAAAATAGCTATTGGAGCGTTTTTTTGTGGCAAAAAAGTTATTTCTTGAAGAAAGATAAGGAAATATCTCGTACTTATTTTAAATAGGAATTTAGTACATAGTTTGCGATTGATTTGACTAAACTTTGTTGCTAAAATAAATTGTAACGCTTTATTACATAAATTAACCATGGTATATTCCACAGCAGAAAGAGCTGAAATTATCGAAATAATTTTCGGAAATAATCAGTGCGCTAATAGAACAGCAGAAATATTTAATGAGCGACATGAGAACAGTAACGTGCATCGAAAATATGTTCCAGAACTTGTAGCTAAATTTCGGGAAACTGGGTCAGTCGCCAATAAAAAACGCAACATTGAAAATCCCATAAGGAACGAAGCAATAGAAGTGGGGGTTTTAGGGCAAGTTTATGTAGATCCTTCGTTAAGTACCCGCAAATTGGAGACTGTGTGTGGTGTTAGTCGACGTACTGTCCAACGGATTCTAAAGGCCCATAGTTTTCATCCGGATAAAATTCACCTGGTAGAAGAACTTAATGAAGACGATTTTGATCGGCGATTACAATTTTGTGAAGATATGAGTAAACGAATTATAAACGATGAACATTTTCTATTCAACAATTGCTTTTCCGACGAATGTTCCTTTTTCTTAAATGGCGTAGTAAAACGTCATAACTGCCGATATTGGTCCGATTCTAATCCCAGAATTTATCATGAGGTTCATAACCATCAGCCACAATAATTAAATGTTTGGGCTGTTATTTTTGGCGATCATTTAGTTGGTCCTTTTTTCTTACCTGGAAATTTGACCGGTGAAATGTATTTGGAATTACTGGAAGACGCCATAGATACTGCATTAACAGCCATAATTGAAAATCAGAATGATCGACGGTGCATTGCCAATAGGTTGATGTTCCAACAGGATGGTGCCCCACCACATTACGCATTACGTGTTCGACAATATTTAGATCAGACGTTTCCAAATCCATGGATTGGTAGAACAGGTGTCATTGAATGGCCCCCAAGATAGCCAGATTTATCACCTTTGGATTTCTTTATGTGGGGTCATATAAAAAGCAAAATCTATGCTACTCAGCCAACATCATTAGAAGACGTGCGACAAAGAATTGTGAATTAGTGCCTTCAAATTACTCCTCAAATATTGCAAAATGTGCGCCAACGTTTTGAGCAAAATCTTTATTATTGCATGGAGAGTCATGGTGGCCACTTTCAACATTTACTTGCCTAACGGGTCAGCTTATTCTTCATTTTTAAATTACTTTGCTGCTAAATGATCTCCACTAATGATGATGTATTAGTTTTATTTAAGCTTTAAATCAATAAATCTTCAAAACTACTGAACTGAAGTACATTAATTTTATATCATTATAAAGGAAATTGAAATACCTTTAAAATAAGGTATCACTCGACCTCCTTTCCATTTAAGATTTTGGGGGTGGTGTCACCCCCGCTTAGGGGGCTGCACGTGCTAACGTGATTTTTTGCCAAACTTGTGTCCCCCTCGAAAACAAAATCGACGGGTCTGAGCGTTTTTCAAAAAAAAAACTGAGCTGCCAGTAAATGCGTCTGTTTCGTTTTCGATGCGCGACCCTGTATATACTATATAATATTATCTCACGAAATCCACCATCTTCTTTAAATTACACTCCAAGCATAACGCTCGTATATATAAATAATATCCCGCCCACTTCGTATGTGCATATCGCGTCACTGGGCGGTCTGCTACATGCTTTTACGTCCCCCCTTCCTGGTGCACGACAAATGCGACTGATTGATATGCGATCCGTCGGCCAAAAATATTTTTAGTAGATTTAATTGTAATGTGTGAAGAAATCTATGATGTATGAGGTAAGCCGAATAGGTGGGTAGAATTACTGGGGTTGGAAGTGTATAAATACATAAACTAAGATCAAAAAATTTTGATACGTATAACCCCCTGCCAACCAATTTTTTACCACCAAAATTTGTTTAAAAAATGATCAGCATTCACTGAAACGTCAATAAACGATTTGATTTTCTTTCGTTTTTAGCATTTTTCTCCACCGCCACTAGACTGATTTTAAACAACTACAAATCTATTTCGGCCTTGGTACCGTGTGTACAAATCCCAGCAGTAATTTCTAAGTTACAGGCGGGACAAGGATTTGCGGACAAATCGACAGGCAGACCGCCAGACAGACCGACGGGAATAGGTGACATATTGAAAAACATAATATACCGTTTCTATATTTTTCGGTAGTACAATACCTCCTCGCCAACAGAAGCAGGAAGTAAAAAGATAAGGAGAATATTTTTTCAACGATGCCACAGTTTTCACCCAATCTGCTAGCCCTTTTGGCTGTCCATGGTTCAATCGAAGTGTAAATCTGTCCTTATCGACAGCGAGTAGTGAACCCCAGTAGCAGCAGCGCTGCTACCGAAGCCGCTGCAGCTTCAGCCGTCGCCATGTTTTCTATTCAATCCACGTAAACACTTCATTAATGGCTGTTAATGAGCGCCGGCTTGACAATAAGTACTCTCGAATTAAATTGAATAGTTCACTAGGCTATGCATGTGCAACTGTAGTGAGAATTTAGGGCTAAGTAAGAATGCTGAACATTAGGTTGCAGCTCTATCTGTCAGAGGGGCACGCACTCAAATCCTTATTTATAGACGTGCTTTAAGCATGTTTCAAGCGACTACCAAACAATAAATAACATTTGAACATAAACTATCTGAACAGGCAGGTACCGTATTTCGTACTCTGCACCATAGAGGCTATTTACTCTAATTATCACTTTCACAAAAAACTCTTGAATATTTAGATGTTGCAAGTTCATGGGTATCACAATCTACTTGGATATCTGAAAAGATGTTGAAAGAACTGTTATGACTTTCTGTTATCTACACTCCCACCATTTTCGAAAATCGTAGTACGTTGCAATGATAAAGGCAATAGTCAATAAGACATTCAATATTTTGAGAAACATAACGATATGTTATCTTTATTAATAAGAAACTGATTTTATCATTGTTTGAATTTCAGAAGGTTTCGATGTGACCACTCTTGTCTGAATATGTAATATGTACGTACACACTGACAATACTCTAATTATAATAATGAAGGCTACAGAAGGCCTCTATTGATGCACATCAGAGAGGCCAAGTTTAACCACAGTCTATGAAAGAAATTAATAAAAATAAAGTAAATGCACACAAAAATTGAAAAAAAAAGAAAAACTACTGAATGAATAGGATTAAGTTGAAGTGATAAGTAACACACAACGAGTTTTGAAGCTATCCCATCTGCTGTTTCCGAATCGGTATCTTGAACTATATTTAGCTCCGACAATTTAGATTGGTGGAGCTGTATTAACTGTATGGAAGGTGAAAGTTTTCTGAAACAGGGCGGATTAATCAACTGGCATCACAAAATTTTGGTTGTCTGAGCTCTCTCTCTGAGTGATAACGCCTTTTGGTAAGTGTCTCTCAAAGAGTTTCTTATATACTATGATTCTGTTTTCAGCTAACGTAATACACTGATCATCGAAGAGACATGACTATATATACTAAGTGACATATAAATCCGAACACCCAGTTTAAATGGTTTTATTTTAATAAAATTTTGTATAAATGCTTAATGAAGCATAATAAGTAAATGATAAAAATTTCAAAATGATTGCACTGCTTTAAAGCCCTTTGACCTTTAATAATGTGGTATCTCAATCCAGGCAACCACCAACTCCTCTCGAAGTGCTTCTAGAGTTTGAGGAGGACGTTGCAAATTGAGCAATCTCCTACCCATCATATCCCACACGTGCTCAATTGGGGATAAGTCGGGAGATCTTGGTTGCCATGGTAACAATGTGACATCATTATGTTGAAAGAAGTCTATTGTGACTCTTGCAACATGTGGTCGGGCATTATCTTGTTGGAAAGTTGGATCTGCCAGGGTGTCAAGATAGGGTAAAAGATGGGGTTCTAGAACTTCGTGGATATAACGCTGCGTGATCATGTTACCTCTGATGAAGATTAAAGGTGACCTGGAACCATAAGCTATAGCACCCCAAACCATAACTCCAACAGTGTGATGAACATGTCTTTCAACAAAAAACTGTGGATTCCTCCTTTCACCACGTCGCTTTCTAACCCTGGCACGACCATCGTGCATGCCTAAACAAAATCGAGACTCGTCACTAAAGACAATACTGTTCCATTCCTGATCCCAGAGTGACCGTTGTCTGCACCACTCAAGACGATTACGTCGGTGTTCTCGAGTTAAAGGGAGGACCCAGTGTGGCCGGTATGAAAACAAGCCAAAACTTCTCATTCGTTGGTAAACACTTCGCATGCCAATAGGTCTTCCGTGTTCTGCAAACCATTCATTTGCAATGGACCTGGTAGTGAAGAAACGGTCCCTTAAGGCCAATAATCTTAGGCGGCGATCTTCACGGTCTGTTGTTCTACGGCGGCGTCCAGTGCCCCTAGCTCTTTGCGTACGGCCTTCTCGAAGCCATGCCTGACAACACCTAACCACAGTGTCTACACTTCTTTGCACTCTAACTGCAATTGGCCGAAATGAAAGTCCAGCTTCCCGAAGTCCCAGTATACGGCCCCTATCAAACTCACTAAGTTGACGAAATCGTACAGGTCTCCGTACTCTAGGCATCGTAACCGATCGTAAAGGATGTCAAGAACCAAAATCCGCCAACATTGATTCTTTACTGCGGCTGAAATATTCATTTTTAGAGCGTTAGTGAATTAAAAAAAAGCAGTATAAAAACCGGAATATGATGTTGTTGAAGAAAAGCATAGAGACAACATAAGCAGGCTTTCAGCTTACAATTTCTTGGACTATATATTTAGGCTGTATCTATTTGCAGAATGCATGTTCAAGTTCGCATAAGTTTTTTAAGACTGGTGACTGATGTACTAATCACATTCCAAAGTACAATCTAAAATAATGCCTAATTTATTGTGTATTTCAATAATGGAATCGCATCGTTTATCATTAGGATAGTGTCTCTTTTCGTATGTACAATTTTTGACCTTGGTGGTAAGAAGCATTGTTAAATCCTGTATCCTGTTTTTATTTATCACACATCAGAAATAACAAGTTCTTCAGTGCGTCGAGCAGTCGAAGAGAACGTAAAAATGTTTTGAAATCATCATTCGGATTTCGGTAATAGTTTTAAGTTCAAATTGCAATACAATTAAAATTATCATTTCTGGAATTTCGGTTAGTTAAAAAATCAAGAATGCTGGAAAAACGAACTTTTGTGAATTTTTTCAACCATTTTTGTATATGTACGGCAGGCTTGTGATGCCAATTTCATAAATAATTGTAATGAAATCTCGTTATAATCGTGTATTGACTTTATTCAACTCTTCTTTCTATTGAAAGCTACATTTTTATTTTGATATATGTTCTGTGTCACAGTGTTTTATTACAGGTTTAACGTAGAAAGTGTTGCGCTCATATAAAAATATTAAGTTAACTAAATGGGTGAATTTTGGACAAAAATTCCTGAAATTGGCAACTTAGGGCTTTCATAAAAATTCAATTTCTGAAATAAAAAGGAGAATGGTGATGAATGCTAAAAATACATATGTTCTAAAATATTCAAATATAAGGGCCGCAAATGCCGCTTATAGACCCTGATTATTTTTCTCGATTCTTCGCCAATTGGTGTGGGAAGTAAACCGGTTACAGAGTTGAGTTTGAAAATTCAATTTTTCGTTGGTCAGTTACTCACTGCATAATTCTAGCGCTACGAAGTAAGAAAATATTTTTCAAGGATCGATATCGAAATAATTTTTCAAGAGGGCAATTTTTATAAAAAAATATCATATATAAAAATTTGGTCGGACTGTATAATTGTTATAAGACGAATTAAATTGAAGCAGTTAATCTCAATGATTATGCCTAACAAAAATAAATTTTATTCAAAAGAAAGTGTATATCAAATCACACGCCCACCAATTTTATTTTTACAACACTAATTATTCAACTAAACATACCTACATTATTTATTGCACTCTCTAGCTCATACTCATCACAAATGATCCAAAGAGTCATTAGCAACTATACCCAGTTTAAATAAAATTGTAAACAACGATAAGGGACTTCCTCTCTGACAAGAGACCTGGAGATTCTCACTTCGGGGGCAATAATCTAAAGCAGTTTAATGCTTCGCGAGGTCTTGATCTGGCACGAACAATTCTGGCAGCTGCTGAGAAAAATATAGGTTATTTGTTTAGGGCCTCAAAATTTTTTTTTCCACATAACTTCCTCACTGTACAATGCCCAGATAAGACCTCGCCTCGAGAACCGCTCGCATGTTTAGGGTCGACGATCTAGCTCTCGTCTACCACATACCTTCCTGACTTGGGTCTCTCATCCTAACCGTATAGAACTTGGTACATCTCAAAATTACTGATACGACCGCTTTTCTGTCCCTACGGTATCGAGATTGTGGACCACTCTTCCCCAGGAGGCTCTTCTCAGTTCTACTAACATTAGGCAGTTCACAAATTGGATTAACAAAGTTTCTTTAAGCTCCTCATAGCAGCCGTGGTGCCCTAGTATTTAGGCTTCTGTCTACGCGGTTGCTTCAATATATAAAAAAGAGAGCTGTTCATTATGGCTGGTCGGAGTTCAGATAACCAAGGACTTGATCGGGCACCGACACATCTCATAAATGGCGGCAGCGATCGAGCTCTTTTCTACCGCTATGCCAACAGGCTTTGCTCTCCAGAGCTTTCCCCCATGATGCCGCCGCGCGATGTGCCTGCCAGACAGACCCGCCTGACTTCGGCCTCATATCGTAACCCTGTGGAAATTCATAGATACAGAACTGGCCGATACGACCGCTCATTTATCTCTAGACCTTAGACAGTTCAAAAATTGGATTAACAAAGTACTTTAAGCTCCTCATAGCAGCCGTGGTGGCTTGGTATTTAGGCTTCTCCATACGCGGCTGCTCTGGTATAAAAAAATATACACTTGTTCAAAACACGGAAACTCTTGTATTTTAAAATCTTTCTAGTTATCATGCATATAATTCAGGCCCAACATAAGTTTATATTTTATTGTTCAATTTGCTATACTTCTATAATTTTGAGTCTCCTGAATCGTCTATGAAATAGGACTACTTTTTCACCCCTGGTAACCAACTGAGACCCCCCCACACAAACCTTCAAATACACGTAGCAACCCTACATCAGCGAATACCCATCTACTGTTTGTAAATAACAAAAGGAGGTTTATTTGCAACATGATTTCGCCATTTCGTCAGACCCGTTTTCCTTTGGCGTTCGCAGACGAACCGTTGCCTATTCAAAGCGGGGCCGGCGTGTCGGCACATTGGGAAAACGACATTTGTAAAAAGTTTCATGAGATGATTTATTACTTCAGGTTTCACACTCTGACGGGCCACTAAATGAAAATTAATTGGACGATGAACTTTGCTGATCGAGACTGTTCAGTGTTCTGCTTGCTTCAAGGCACAAGTTCGCTGCTAATGTTTTAAGAATATCCAGAAAAATGTTTGTTTGAGGAAGTTCTGGGCTAACAGTTGTTTTAAAATATCTTCAAAAAGATCCCCTAGAACCCATGGGCGAACGTTACGCAATCAGTATTTACTGTCAGTGAAATTGGATTTCTACGCAACCTTATACATCAATAAATGATTACTGACGTCCTGGCTATACGGTCAATATCACATTCCATAATACATTCACCTTAGTATTTACAGATAATCTTATAATTTGGAATATCAACATCAGAAAGAAGCTTGTTTGAGTGAATTCTCGATTGTAAATGGTGGTTCAATAAGGACGCAATATTTCAAGGTTCTATTAAGCATGGTATTTCGTAACAAACAACTGAAATATTTATTGGATTATGGAATTATGTATGAAACAACATATAAGATAAATGACTGCCACGGCTACGCTGGCACATGCGCACTCTTTCAATAAAATTTGTTGTAACTTTTTTGAACACATGTCATGGTGTCGCGTTGATACAGCGTCTGATTTCAGCTTTCAATGCTTCGGTGGTTGCAGGCATAAACTTGTGACTTCAGATAATCCCAAAGCCAAACGTCCAAAGGTGTTAAATCGCAAGAGCGTGGCGGCCAATTCAGGTCACCAAACCGGGAGATGACTCGACCAGGAGCAAACTTTTGCAAAACTGCCAATGTTTCATAAGCAGTATGTGGTACCATCCTGCTGAAACCATATGTCATTAAGAGCCATGACTTCTAACTGTGGCACAGAAAACTGAGTAATAATTGCACGATAAGGTTCGCCATTCACTGTTCGCCTCGTCCTCAAAGGAAAAAAACGGTCCAATAATTCCTCCAGACCATAGTGCACATCAAAGAGTGACACATTTTGGATGCATAGCTTTCTCATGAATTACTCTTGAATTCTCTGTGCCCCAAATGTGGCAATTTTGTCTATTGAGGAAGCCATTTGTGAAAATGGGCCTCATCGCTAAAAATGATTTTGTCTACAAAATCACCATTCACATACTGTTGGCCAAGGATCCAATTGCAAAACTCTCTTCGCTGTGCATGGTCTGTTCGCATAAGCTGTTGAGTCAATTGGACTTTGTAGCCATGCAGGTGTAAATCTTTAGTTAGAATATGCTGGAGAGTGGCTGTTTTCATGTCCAATTCTTGAGCGCGATGACGAATCGACGTCCATGGACTCTCTGCTACATTTTCGCGAACTGCTCTGACATTTCACATCATCAATATAACCAGTGTTTTTAAATTTTTGGATTATTCTTTTCACAGTGGATGGGGTAGGAACATTATTCCGACCGAATATTAGCTGCACTTTTCGAATCATTACAATTAAACTTTCACCACTTTGGTAATAATTTTTAACAATTAGGATATGCTGTTCTATTGTGTAATGATGCATTTTCGTAAACTCCCGCCTGTCTACTACCGATCTGTCATGTCACAACCATTATGACATTATGACTGCCAATATGGTCCCAAATTCAAATATTGCGTGCAAAGACAGGATTGAAGGTAGTGTCCTGGTTGGATAATACTTCAAATTTGGGGCCACCAGATTAGTCTGCACGGAAATTTAAAAAGAATTTAAACATTTTTAAAAGCTCCCTGAATGGTAAAGGGAATGTTCAAGAAGTACGCTACCAATGTTTAGGAAGACATGAATTTTGCTAACATCGCATTACATATGGCATGTAAACTATTATCAAAATAAGCGGCCCCCAAAATTTAAGTGGCATGTGCACTATATCTCATAATGATGATAATACTTGTAAAAAGGTTTATCCTACGTCATCATCCTCGTCCTCGTATTTTACCCCTTTCCTAAGAAGTGCATATTTTGAATACATATACAAGTAGGTAGTATATTTTTTATTGTTTATATATGTATAAGCCAAAAGCATCATATATGTGATGTAATTTATATATAATAAAGGAATCAAATCGAATTGAGTGATGTGGGTAACGGCCTATAGTATAGAGCTTATGCCAGAAAGCTATAAATGGCCTTCGCTAGTGCCATCTGTGAAGCAGACGTTACAATAAGTGAAACAACACAACGATATCACAAACTTGTCGTTTAGGTAACATACTCAGCTACTACAAATGTTGCCAGGTAAAGTTGATCTGTTTTAGGTAGGTTTGTGCAAAATTTCAAGTTAGATTTCATTAGGCAGACCTATAAGCCAAAACTTGCCGGTGCGGTGCTAGAAAATTGAAGACGGAGGCCAACTTGCTTGAACTCCACTCGGAATTAAAAATTGAAGAGCGAAGGAGGAGGCTAGCATCAAATGCTAAAGCAGCTATTTTAAAATTTGAAGAGTGCGCTAAATGCTAAAGTGATGCTGTGTGGCAAACTGGTTTGTTTTTGCTTGAAGAAGAAGAATGTTTGGTCATGTGCCTCATTTTTAAATTATTGAATAATATAATTCATTCTTCCGACTTGTTGAGAAGAATAACATTTTCAGTTGATACCAGAAATTTGAGACGTGTTGTCCCGTAATAAAATTAACACAATATATGTTCAAAAACTCACATTCTGAATGGGCTCATCTCTTACGAAATGATAATGCTGATCTGGATTTTTTGGGGATAAAATGTATTTAAAACAATCTGAGCAGGAATATTTTTGATTTATAAGATTTAAATGTAGCGTAATTGTGATATTTATTGATTGACGTGTAATGCCATCTGATATGGATATTTATATATGGTAAAGATTCCAACTTTAAAATATTTATTTGTATAATGCTTGCCGTCGAAATAAATTAATAAATTATATCAGAAATATACTTTTTAAGAACTTGAGAAATTTTTCAATTGACTAAAATCGGTACTTCGGTAGGACTAAAATCGGTAGACCTGGTAATGTTGTTCCAAAGTGACACTTATACGTAGTAAGAGTCTATCTAAAACTTTTCATGACAGCATCCTGTATAAATCTTTGAATATTTCGTGAACCGCTGCTGATAAAAATAAAAGATCGAATTTGACTGACCTGTAACCTAGAGTCATATGTATTCAGACTTGCCTGAATTTTGAATATTTGAACTTGAGGTTCAGCCGCCTTGCGCATATCATGGTGCCGGTCACGGTTTACGAGATAAAAAATAACCTCTGACACCCTGTTTAAGTGCCGCTTCCTGTGATTTATACAGTCATTTTTGGAACGCAGTTTTCTGGACCATAAGCTGAACACTTAGAACCAAACCAGTTTCAAAATTCTCGGAACAACGCTGCTTCCCATCGCTCCAGATTTACAGCTTCTACGCGTCTCCTTTTTTCCTCCGAGTGGATTTACTCTTAATTTCTAATCTAGTCCGGCGGCGGATTCGGTGCCCGGAAACAAGGAGAACTGTATATAAGGAGGACAAGAAAGATTGTACCGACTCCTTTTCCGCCTTTGTGCGTTTCAATTTGCATGATTAAAATTCCGTCTTCGGAGTAAAGCTCGCCTGCAGCCAGCCACGTTACGCGGCGCTTGTTGCCTTTCAGGCTGCTCTGCCCTTGGCTTACACAGCACGATACTACACCCGTTACTACTAAGCTTAATCTTGCGTACTAGACACTATTTTTTGTTTTAGGAATCCGAACATTTATTCATATTTGAAGTTTGCCTAATAATGGTTCTAGACCAATGGAAATGAAAAAGTACGAAAATGAGATATTATGTTTTTTTGGATGTTATATGACATGCATATCACCATGTCACTCTGTCTGTCCATCTGTCTGTCTGTTCGCTAATCCTTGACCCGCCTGCGACTTGAGTAGTACACACTGTTCGGATTTAGATGAAATCACACAAGGTTACTATTATGCCAAAGACCAAATTGCGTTGTAGTTTTTGAAAATTGGCTCTGTGGTGGCTGAGAGATAGACCAAACACGAATAAACAAAAAATCACCCAAAAAAATTTTTTTTTGTAGGATTATGTGTTGCAGGAAGTATGAGAGGGTATATGTAAATTATTCCGAATAGTATAATTTTCATACAAAGCTTCAACCCCGCCTGTGGTCTGTATTAGCATTACAAGTACAGTGCGAACAACGCCCTAGACTCCAATGGAAGCTTTGCTGAACCTCCTACCGTTGGATCTATTGACGCGCGATGAAGCGAGAGTTGTTGCACATCTACTGTGGAGTCAGGACAGCTGGGCCTTCTTGAATCCTGTCAGGGATCATAAAGCCATCTTAGTCAAACTGCAAAGGGATGATCCCGTCCTTCTCAGCATGGGTGATCTAATTACCCCTAAATATCGTTTCAACCGCAAGTTTAATGTGAGGTACTCCGACGAGGAAGGAGAGGGACGCCGGTAGCCGGAGGCTCTCCGGAGTGAGTCGGCAGGTCTGGTTTCCGGTCGGCTCGAGGGCTTTGGCGCCGGAGTCTCTGGGCCTAGATCTAGACTAACTCTGCCTCTTTGTATATACCGCTATTTTCCAGGTGAAACTTTTGCGATTCTGGCTTGCGTATCTCTCATCTTGGAGAGGGGATAATAACAATCTTCTCCGACAGTCAGGCTGCATTGAAGGCATTAGACCGTATCGTCAGTCGTTCTTGCAAGTTATGTCCTCCATGATTTTCATAGTCTTTCCTCTTCTTCAGAAAGGCTGGGGTGTTTCTAGATTTCTACTGTTCCGACTCAGCGTCAGCGCTCTCCTAATATGAAGCTTTTTGATTTGTAGGAAATTTCAGGCTGGCAAAACAGAACATATAAATAAAAAGCATGAACAATTTGATGCAAATAGATATTTGTGACATAACCTCAAAATAGAGCGTTGACACGGAACAGTAGAAAACTATAAAATCAAGGATGCCATCAAGGTGTCCTACAATTGTAGGAACGACTGACGATATGGCCCTTAAGGAGACTCTGGATTGTCTAGCAGCGAGGAATCCGGTATCGTTAGTGTGGGTACCTGGGCACGCTGGGATAAAAAGGCAAAGATACAGCGGATGCTCTGGCGAAGGCAGGATCAGTCAGGAAGCTCGTTGGTCCTGAGCCAGCCTTAGGGGTGCCCGCGCAAAGTGTTAGGAGTAAAATGGAGAAGTGGATTGCAAGACAACTTTCCCAAAAATGGAGTAGCATCTCTAGACATCTCCGACAGGCACCGGAGCTCAGCGCTAAGGATGGACGATTCTGCTGATCTTTGGATAGTGCCAACCCAAGTTTTCTGGTGAGACTCTTATCTGGCCATAACACGTTAAGGCGCCACCTGCACGACATGGGAGGTTGAGGATTCCTTGTGTGAGCGTTGCGGGGTAAAGAAAGAGACCTCGACGCATGTTCTGTGTCGCTGTTAGGCTCTGAGCTACTACAGGCAGACTATACTGGGGTCCATCACTTTGGATCCCCAGGACGTTGAGGAGCTTGGACTCAAGGCCATCCTCAACTTTGCTAGAATGGCGAGGCTTGAGGTCTAAGGAATGTAGAGGCGCACAAGGGCACGTTTATCTGGCCTATGCGCCGGCTCCTTATGGTGGCCGGTATGCCTCTAATTTCATAATTCATTCTTTCATTCAAGCTTCAACCCATTACATTTTGAAAGTATGCTGAAGCTATTGAAGTTTGACATTTAAAATTATATGTTGTATTAAGAGAGGAATCCTATGTCGTTATGGTAAGATTGCAACAATATTCCTTTGTTTGAAGTTGGTCTCATTTACCTGGCACACAAAATACTGATTCTTGGTATCCGGACCTTCACCAAGAAAACATTATCCGAAAATTAATTGGTATTTGAAGTTTGTTTATTATACCGCTGTAGATTTATTTGAAAAATATCGGACTTCCTCAGAAAATCTTTGGGCTCAAAACTTTGTTGTTTTGATAAGCGCTAAATTTTAAGAATGCTTCAGCATGGTCATTAGATCAAGGAATATCTTCATCCCCGCTCGAAAAAGTATTCTGACTAAAATTATTCAATAATCTTATTAAAAAAGAACTCCTTTTAACGAATCTTCATGTTGTCAGGACCAAAGTTGCATCAACAATTGTTTAAATAATTTTTTGAACATTTCAAAGATGTTTCACTCCAAAAAAAACCTGTTTTAGGTTTACTGGATCATTTTGAACAAAAAAAAGTTCTGTTGGTGTATTGCGGAATATTCCATGTTCGACCCCGAAAAACAGTATGAAAAAAAGATAATCTTAATGTTGCCGAAGTTTATAAATATTTTTCAAACATGTTTTAATAAAATCTCAAAGCATCTTAGTGGTATTTTTATTGTAAGCATTTGTTTTTGATAATCTACGAGTATAATACTGAGAGCGCGGTTGATTAACAATTAAAAAGCAAAGGTTGACAATAATAATACCCACCAAAATTTTTTGGGATTTTGTTTATGAATCGTTGAAGAATATCTGGTTGGTGCCTTTGCAATATTAAAATTTTCGTTCTTTGATATGGTTTTTTCGGGGTCGAAATATGAAATCGCTTATATATAGGTCAATCTTGTAGAAAAGTTCATACGCATCTCTTTTGTTCAAAATGACCAAAAAATCTTTGATCGGAGTGACGAAAACACTTTTTTGAATTCATTTAAATGAACGACTCAGTGATTTTAACGCAACTTTGAGCCTGGCACCATGCAGATTCGTCAAAAAAGTAACTTTATGAATAAGATTATACAAAATATTATTCGGAGCGGAGCTAGAACTACTTCTTAATTTCTTGCAGAATTATGTATAACATTTTTTATTCTGTCAGATGGTGGTCAAATACTTATTCTAGAAGAGTTTATATGACGATAACTCGAGATGTCAAAAAAATAAGGCTAGACCTTCCAACATTTTGTTCCATGGTATTATTCTTTGTATGTGAGCTAGCCTGGCTACATCACTCTTTTGAATCCTTACTTTTCAAAAGGTAACTGTACCATAAGTAGCCATACACAATACATTCGCTGTTATTGTATGGAATGCATACTGGCATGGTAACTCCGCGAACTGCACGTGCGTAAACTCCGAACTAAATCCACCGTATTTTAGTCAAAATCTGATGCAGTACAACTCAGTTTGGATGCTAACTTCCGACCAATTAGGAAACAAAGTGAATTAAGGAACATATCAGGTACACACAACGAGATGTACACGTGTTTTCAATTAACCATGTATAAATCGTTGTACTCCAATGCAATGGCACAAAGTTAGCGAACCTACTAGTTTAAGTACAAGGCGAAATGCGTTCCTCATCAGAAGCCCAGTGCAAGTAGGGGGAAGTTAAGCTCAGCTGGTGACAGCTAATTCTGATAAGGTGAACAAAAAATTATAGTAGGCAACTATTGGGGTACATATCATGCAATTAAAATGGGGTATATACCTCCTGCCACGTTTTCTTTTAATATACAGTCCCACAAGAAAAAGGTACCATGTGGCAGGGGTCCCCACTATGTTTCTCCCTTCTTTTTCTTTCTTTAAACACGAATATGAAGTCAGAATTGGAATGTCGCTGGATGAATTTTGGAGAAAACGCATATAATCATATCACAGGTCCACAAGAAAATAAAAGGTGGTGCGTACTGGGGGTCCCACTATATTTTTCCCATCTATTTTGAACAGGGACCGGAACTTCTGAAATGGGGGTCGCTGGACAAATATGAAAGTAATTATACATAAGTATTACACATTTTGGTATTTTAGGTGGATGTGCATCTCTTCAGATATCTCTTGTTCAGGAGAAAAAATACATGGAAAAATATAGTAGCTTGATAATTCTATAAAGTACTTGACCTGAGAATAAAATTACTTGAAACGTTAACGCTTGACCTGACTAAATTTTTTTATTGTTCTACTTGATTTGAGGTCAAGCATTTTCGAAGTACTTGATACTTTACAAATTATATTTTTGTTCTCTCAAAGGCCTTCAGTGATATTTATTTGTACAACCGAAGAACATTATTTTGTATTTTATTGCAAATAATGGGAAAGGCATGACAACGTATTCCTAGATCTAGTTCTGATAACAAGAGATTTCTTATAGACACCTACACCTCACAATAGATTAAGCGATAAATCCATTAGGACCCTCATGTGTGTTAAACCGAGGTTAACGAATGCAAAGCTAATTAAATTTTTTTTTGTATCAACTGATAATTTTTTTCTATTTAAGTTTAAAGGTTTATCGTTCTTTTTCTGTTATACGATGAACAAAATATTTTGTTCAATATATTCGTTTTCTCTGTAACTCACGAAGTCCATTGTGTATTTATAATCTACTTGTATTTATACCATAAGAATTATCAAGTTATACCAAGCACTTGACGTAGAAACTACTTAACTTGATTTACATTGCTAATATCTAGTACTTGTCAAGTCAGGTAGTGAATCCCTACAGGGACCCCCAATTCTGACTTAAGATTCATGTTCAGAAAAATATATGGAAAAATAATGGGGGACTTCCAACACATACCACTCTTGTTATTTTGTGGGTCTGTGTAGCAAAATTCGAGAATAGATAAAGGGCTCAGTAGCAGTAAAAATCTTGTGCCCAAAAAGCCAAATAAGCTCTACATGAATGAACACATTTATCATTTACCCATTATTTATTATAATCATATATATATATATATATATATATATATATATCTAGTTGAAAAAACACATTCTTATAGAATTTGTAGATCTAACAGTAATCCAACCAGCGAAAAAATTTGGAGATGCAAGGAGTGCAACATCCTATACAGGGTGTCCAATAAGTACCACGACAAACTTAAGGAGAAGGTAGGCTTTGGAATGACCTCCCAAATAACAAAAACTTACTTATATAAAAGTGTCACCGTTTTTAAGATATTGAATTTTTTTTTTAAATTTAAAAAAAACAACTTTTCGTCTGTGATCTTTAGCTGCATGTACAAATAAGGTTACACTTTGTTCACTTTTTCTATAAAATACTTCTAGATAGTTGTTTTATCATATACAAATGCAATGTATTTAACAGGTATTAAGGAACCATGATAAAATAAGGACTGTTTTGAGATTTATAACCTTCTGATATTGTTTCCTCAACTTTCATAAAATCATATCAGGAGCAGGTAATATGCTTTATACTATTTAGCATGTCACTGATCGGTAACCAGTGTAACTTGAATTTACATCCAATAATTACATTGTTGTGTGTGTCAGTCACTTACAAAAGCAGCTGTCACTTTTTTATATTCCAAATAGTACGTGTTGTGCCTTTCTGAAATCTGTATTCAATGAGGAATCTTTTTATTCAGTCACCTCAAAGCTCTACAAAGCTCGAGCACATACTGTATAGATTAACATTTAACTCAATGAAAGCAGTGCTATGTTTGTAAGGGCTATCTAATGTACAAATAATAGCTATTTCATACACAATAAAGTCTGAAAGGATAAATGCTTCAAACTATTGCTTATTATTGTTTATTTTTATCAAGAAATTGAAGCGAATGTGATTGTGCTTACATTACACACATCATCATTTCTTAAAATGATCACGAGATGTATTTTTGTACCGTACCCCGTAACAACAGTTTTTCACTAATCAGTCTATCCTTCTATTGATTTATTTCACCAAAACACCTTTTAATATTCACCTGTGTTGTTTACAGGTCGGCTGAATCATTTGTAGTCGCATGGTCCGGGCTAAACTTTAATTAATTTCAAAAAGAAAGTGGGGTTTATATATGGAGTCAAAATGATTGATTGGTTGCCAATGGAACCAAAATGTTTTCAGAGTTAATTAAAACTTCTCGTCCTGTGTATTATATTACAACTTTGAACCCCGCGCCGTTTTCTGTAGAAAATAAATCCTTCAAGAGAGAGAGTAAATGGAATTACCCAGTGTGCTTATGGAATGTAAGGATTATATACAGACAAGTGGTAGAATAATTTCTCAGATACGAAGCGTACTCTTAGCATAAATATATGGAGTGAAATATTCAGTGTGTTGACAGGACTCCCCATGGTATCAGTTTTAACGTACTATGCAAAAGTTGCAAAGTTGGTTATACTAAACACAGGCTGATAAGGATATGTTTGCCTTTCGTCTTTATGATCATAACCAATGGTATGCAGTGTTGCATGCTTTTTAGTGTTCATCAGATCGGTATAGGTCTAGTCATTGTAGACAACGGTAGAGCAAACAAGCGAAAATAGGTCTACTGAAAAATCATTAGTAGGTATATAAGCGGTGAGACTGCTACACATGCTGAGTTCGCCTAAACATGTGACTCCCTTAGACACCCAAGTCTATGTTTTTTCCAAATAAATGGTATATATTACTGTATCTTGTTGTAAAAATCACCTTACTAGACCTGAATCGTGAGGCCGCTAGACGTATCCCACATCCACTTTTCAGTATCATAGTGGCATTTATTAGCTCTCAGCAGCGCTGCTTAAGCATGCAGCTCCCTCAGCCTATCTCCAAGGATGCTGCGACCACCACCGCGCTGCTCCCCCCGCCTCCTAGACAAAATCGTAAATCCGCCCTTGCACGGAAGTCCAAACTTTTGGTAGTACGTTCGTAGTAAGTGCTCCCCCGATTGACGAAACAATTGATGTGTAATTTCCTGCTATCGGGGTTGGGATCTGTAGTACCGCGTTTGGCAAAGAACTCATAGGTAGTGCAAATACCACTCGCACACTACAATACTTGAGTTCTTGAGTAGTCCTGCTTTTGCTTGTTGTCTCTAATGACTAGACCTACGAGTATATCGTTCTGATTATTGCTAAAAAGCGTACAAGCGCACTGTTTACGGTCATTGAGTCGCAAAGCAAACATATCCTTTTCAGCCATGTGTATTGCTTAAATTTAAGTTTGGTGCAAAAGTTGGAAATGCCTCTTAGAGTTTTTCTTCGTGAGAACAATGAACACTATTTACTAAATTTTCTTGTCAAAGTTTTCTTTCTTCAGCCATGACGTGTGTGTTCTTGTATGTAGCGAAATAAAAATTGTTTTTGTTCCTCATCAGCAGTGATTAAGCCATGGAAGTCTTGCATTAATTTGACTGCTCTTTCTGCCTTATCGTTAACCTGCTCTCAGTGCTTGCACCTTATTGTTAGTGTGTAGAAACATTATGTGGATATGAAGTTGGACATTCCTCGAAAAGAATTTTGAGTCGACTGAATAAGCACTTGCTTTTGATTTAAACAAAGTCATCGATATTTTTCTCGGAAATGAAGAAACGAAGAATAGCTAGCATCTAAACATACTGGTTTTGTACTTTTTGGCATCTGATCAGCATCGTCTAGGCTTGGCTTCAGGTCAAGACAACGAACGACAGCATAGCAATTAACCTCTATCTGAGGTATAAGATCTATCGAAACAAGACAGTATATGCTGGCTTATTTTAACAGTTAGCATATTATCTCGAAGCAGTAGGGAAAATTTATTCGTCAGCCTTACCATAAAGTGGGTCAGAAATTTCCTCTTTCGCTGGGATGTAGCGTTTACCGTAAGCTGATGGACTTTCTTTGGTCAAATTAGCAACAATTTTTACTTCGGTTTCCTCATCTATGTCGTCTTCAAACCGAGATAAGTCAGAGACCACATCTGTCAAACACCATAAATGTTGGCAGAACTTTTGTGAAGCTGCTTCTGAAATGATTTGGCAATTCTTTCGTAAGCCTTCATTGTCTTTACAAAGCATATATCCTGGTTAGGTGCTCTTACCGCTAAAGTGCATTGCAATCACCATTTCACGTATGTTGTTACGATGAACAGGCAGATATCTAACAGTCCTGCCTTATCCTTATTAAAAAGTTTGAGCTGGGAACTAAGTAACGCTATCTTTAATGAATAGATTGCTCTGGCCATCCATCCAGCTTGATGCATGGCGCCTGGCGGTCGAACCTTAATTTTTTTCTCTGTATTCCTGCCAAGGAGTATTCATGAAAGCTCTATTAATTCTCGATGGTCAATTCATCTCGATAAAATTCTAGCAGCTTGTCAGTCTCTGAAATATACAGGAGTTATAGCTTTTCAGTATAAATCTGCATTTTCTGGGGATCTTCACTTTTCCAGATCTCGAGAAACTTTTTAAACATTGGAATGATAGGGCTTGTAGTCACTTGGCCGATCTTTGATTCAAACACGCCTTTTAATATAAATTCGTAGACGTGATGGCCGGCAAGCAAAAGTAAGCATTTTGTTATTAAGTTTCTGTTCAAGAACCACGCAGGCACCTTTAATGCGTATTTGAAGCAGTAGGTATCACAACAGAGAATCTGAACTTTATCTTCAAGATTCCAGTCATTAATAGCATCCCAAATTGCTTGAGCCTGCTCGCTGCCTGAAGAGCTATCTAATTTGGACCCAGCGATAAGTTGCTCTTTATTTTCATATGTTATAACAATCGGTAGACATTTTTCTTTAGACTTGCGTGAATTTAAAGATGGCAACAATTTGCCATCCCAGTGGACAGTTACAGTATCTGGTACCTCGCTTTGGTAATCAAGCTTTATAGCTTCTGCGCGCTGCTTTCGCTTTTCGGTACAAATTCTTTGAATCGAGGACTTGCTTAAAGGAAACTCGTCAGTGTTATGTCCAAGTGCCTCAATGGCTGCTTCAATTCTCTTAATCCATCTTCAGTGGGTAGATATACCTGTATTAAAACCAACTCCGTAATGCATAAAAGGGTGCTGATCATGGGTGACGATTAGTAAGAGGCTGTTCTTCGAATCTAAGCACAAAACTGAACTATGTGGATTATACAGGGTGTCCGCAAAGTTGGGTTTTTCTTTTCAGACACAACTTCGCTTGATATAACAAAGCTAATGTGTGGTGAAACATGAGCAAACAAGTAAAAAAAAATAAATAAATGAAAAAGTACTTACTGTTCAGTTGAATTAAAATTCCAAGTACGGCTCTGTCGTAAAATCCGTATTTACATCGCAGTCGTACGTAGTAAACTGTACGCTGGCGCTGGCGCTGTGGACGTGATTAAGGGATACTACAGTACGGGCTTCGGTTTGGTTCAGGGTTGATTGAGTTTGCGGAGCCCAATATCTCGGTTCTCTTAAGACATTGTAGTATATGCTATTAAGAAATTCCGCTTATTTTGTCAAGATCTACACGTCGTGTAAATGAAAAGCCCAACTTTGCGGACACCCTGTATGGTAGAAGGTGTTGCAAAACCGAATGTAGCCCATGGTCAAAATGATTATGTGATTGTTATGTTCCACGCAAAAAATATAAGTAATCACATGCCCATGAACAATTTTCTTAGAATTGCGTTACGATTAGGAAAAACTACAAACATGCTTAGTTTATGTAATTCTGATTTCAAAGATAGGGCGATTGTAGCACATATTCGTTGCTCAATACTTAGATACAAACACATTAATCGTAACGTATCTACTAGTTTCGTAGGAGATATGAACATTGGGTACTCAGCTCGCAAATGCATTGAGACATTTGTAAAGATGGCCTATAATTTAAATCAAGAACCAATACTGAGAGCAATAACACCCTCCGATTTCTTAACAAATGAAGTAGTACTGGAGGATTTTAAAAACGAAATAGCGCACCTACAACACACTTAGCCTAATACTTTTTATGATGAGAACGATGACAATGACAATAAGGGTAGTAGTTCCCGCTCTAATATTGTAATGAAAAAATATATGTTAAATGAATCAGACATTAGAGATTACGGCATTCGTTTAATACATCATAATATCCAAGGAATGGTACAGGTACGGCGTTTTGTGCTTAAATGAACATTGTTTGATACCGGATGAAGTGAGCTGTATGCACATTAGTGGTTATAGAGCTGTCTCTAGTTTTTGTAGGAAAATTAAGATCAGAGGTGGTTTGGCAATTTATATTCATCATTCATTTGATGTACAACTGGTTTCGCTTTACAGATCCTCTGATGGTAATTTTGATTCTTTCCTGTTGAAGTTATATATTGCCCAGAAATTGAAAAATCTTTAAACGTTTTTGACATTCATTCTTCAGATTCCTTAGAAAATGAGCCGTATCCATAAACATCTAAAAGTTTCAATTATCATCCAATTACCAACATTGGTCTTTTCAATCTATACAATAGTAGAGCACATAAATTCGGACTTTGTCGAGAATCGTAATATGTATATTGAATGTATAGTAAAAAAATTCGTCACAACCCTGGTTGACGAAATTGACAGAAATATTCCAGTCAAATCAAAAATTGTCAAAAACAAGTGTGAATATAGACGTGCGATAAATCAAGCCAAAGAGCAAGCTAATGATAGTTATATTACAAATACTAAAAATGGACAACAAGGAGTATCGAATCTTATCAACAACAACAAACCAATGAGAAGCCAACTCACAAGCACGACGCTTAGCGCCCTGATTTTAATCTTTATTTTACTAACATTGCAAATAATCTAGTAGACCAAATTCCATCATCAGCTTCAACTCATACAAGCTATTTCATGAGGTAACTCATACAGAAGGTCACTTACAATCAGGTCAGAGCAGCGATAGATAAATTAAATAAATCTAAAAGTTTTGATGTTTTCGGTTTCAATGCGAAAATTATTACAACCATTATAAATCTCATTATTATTCCATTAACAAAATTATTCAATTGGCGTATTTCAAATGGTATAGACCTATTTCAGTTATACCCCTACTTGCTAAGATACTTGAGATTCTTTTGAAAGATGAGCTGATTGACTATTTTGGAAGCAACAGCCTATTTACTGACTGTCCGTTCGGTTTCAGATCAGGTAAGTCTACTTCTCTAGCTATTGACAGCTTCATTGAGAAAATAAATGCAGCTTTTGAAAGTGGTGCTCATTGCTGAGACAATTTTTTTGATCTTACTAAGGCTTTCGATTGTGTCCAACATGACATTCTTCTACAAAAATTGTCGCATTACAAGTTCCATAGTAATAGCATTAGGCTCTTGTCATCTTATTTGAGCAACAGAAAACAGCTTGTAACCTTCAACCACGCTACCTCCGGTACAATGATACTTTCACGTGGCGTCCCACAGGGTTCTGTGCTGGGTCCAATTTTATTCTCAATATACATTAATGACCTTCCTAATTGTAATACAAACAACAACCTTATACTGTTTGCCGATGACACAACAATGCTCTGTAGTAGGAAATCAATTGATCTACTTCTTTCTGCGAATATTGAATATACAGTAAATTTAGAAAATAAGCAAATCAGCTGACACTTAATGCTTCGAAGACACAGTCCATGGTAATAAGTTTGTGTCACCATAACATCAATACCGTAGTTACAGTACAATTTTTGGGTGTCAGTGTTCATACACACATGATTTTGGAGGAACATGTAAACAGTATTCTCAGGGAACTTATCCAAGACCATTTATTTAATTAGGAATCTGAAAAGCCCTGTTTCTGGTGATACGTTGCTAACCACATTATAGATACTTACACTCAAGAATATCCTATGCACTTTTGAACTAGGGTCACTCTATGCGCAGGTCTGAGTTATATGCAGCCATGTAGGGAATTATTCATCAACCTAGGGATTCTTACTCTTCCATCTATATCTGCTTATGTACACAACAATTTAGATCTATACAAGGTGCACAGTGATGTACATAGTTACAGCACACGTCACATGCATAAGTTAAATAACTAAACATCATCTACAAAGAACTAGAAACGGTTATAACTACTATGGAATACACTTCCATAATGTTCTTCCTGCGGCACTCAGAATGTCTGGCACCGTCTCATTTAGGTATAGAATTAAAGCGTACCTCATCCAGAAAGCTTTTTACAACATCGAAGAATTTTTAAGTAATAACTTTTCGGATATCTAATGATGGTATGTTTGTTTATTTTTACTCTGTTTGTTAATTTATTCGGATGTGCTTGTTCTATAGTTTTGTATTTATTTGAAATTTTAGATTCATAATATTTTTTACAGTTTTTCTGTTAAATTTTACTTTGACCTGTGTAAGCACGCAAGTGTATTTAGCAACAAGAAAGGAATGAATGAATAAATAAATGATAAAAACACCATTTCTCATACTTAACTGACACCTGTCTAACGCTACCACATATTTTTGGAGTTATGAAACTTTTCCTCATTTGAGTTTTAATAGTATCAGGCTGTGTGCTCTGAGTTGGGATGGGTAAAAATTCTGGTAAACGTCTCTCGGAATCTGAAGATGAATTTAATTGCACTGGTTCGTAACATCATGTCGAATGATTTAGCTCGCCGCTTTTGTCCTTCGGTGTTCCTAAGACGCGCCTTTTCTTCTTTTATGGCTAATTTCTTGTCGACCCCAGCTGAATGACCAGGTGGACCTGGCTCTCTGCCGCTGCAAGAAGATCCTATTTTGTCGACGTTGCTCAAACACGTCTTGCGTTTTGCTTGCATTTTTTTGCAAATCTCTCCAAACTTGGTATAAGGTAACTATGTTCTTAACACAGTTTGGTCGGGCGTTAGTTGGTAAACGTGCCTTTTCCCAGTAAATAATGCAGTGACGCATAGTAAGGTTTGCGCACTTATCAACAAAACTGCTAGTACTTGTCCATTAGAGAGATTTGAACCAGTACTTTGATGCTTTACGTCCCCTGTTTAAAATATTCCCTTTTTAGAACTGCGTAATTCCTTACTTAAATCGAGCTAACCTGTCTTGACCAAATTGTAATAGATCAGTATAGGGAACACGGTGACAACGAAAGCAAGGAGCAGATCTGTGCCCACGGTGAAGATGACGGCGGAAGACGACACATGTAATATAATTCGAAGAGAACTGTTTGCTTTAGAATTTTAAGTTTGAAATCATTCGATGTTTATTTATGGGCAAACGTCCTAGCTTTTGTCCATTGTGGACATTCAAAGAGCTCTTTGTCCTTTAGATTTTTTTATTTTTTTATTAAACCATTAATATTTGCTGAGCCTTGTTACTATAGCAAAATGTTGATAATAAAATATATTTTCTTATGTATTACTCGTTTTTCAAATGTCAGCAATAAGCCTACAGCAGTTTTTCCCCTTTACTGTAAAAAGTCCAAAATGAACAATGTGCGATTAGAACGTCTGCTTCTCAACTATTCCAGTTCTTCTTCCCTGGGTTATGCGTTTACTACGCTTTACTTACTGTAAAGCTAAAGATACGTTTAATACATCAACGAATGAGCATCTTATTGCTTTCAAGCTGCTGATGTCTCGTAATAATGCTTCCAAGGATGTCAAACTCAGCACTCCTGACCTTTAGCAAGCTGAGCTAAATTGTCCCTCCCAGTTACTGTCCTCCCCGACCTGTTGGTCGACCATGCTGTGTGGGGTTAGGGAGGGGGATGTATCGCACCGCGCGGGCTTTGAAACTGCTGGGACCACGCAGCGCCGAATTCAGCACTTGCGTTTATTTGCCCAGAAAAAGGTGAACTTTTTCTCGATATAATTTATTCTCTATAGTATAGCTTTTGCTTTGGGTGCACAACCTATGTGGCAAAGGAGATGATTGGCTTAACCCTGGAATTACCCAGTGGTCAAACGACATCCGAGAAAACGGGGGATCCAACGATTTGTGATTAAAACCTGGTGTAGTCTTGTAGTCAAACAAAATTGCCACAAAGGTTCTCCTGTATCGAGTATTTTCTGCTCAACTGAATGACGCACATTTGTTAAATTTAGATTCCGTTGCCCCGCTGTGGCAACAAACTGGTAATATAGCTTTCGTTCGTTCGGCCACAGACGACCAATCATGGATAGCTGATTCGTGCTATTTGACAACTCGTCAGCATGATGTAGGCTTGGACTCAGAAAGGACAATGAACGAAAGCAACTATTCTCTACTCTGAGTATAAGTTCCATCGAAATAAGACGGCACAAAGTGCTACCAGAATCGACCTTTGCGAAATTGTTAGGACAACAAACGAAAACTGAACTATCCGCCTAAGTCCAAGACTACACCATACTGAGTAGCTGCATAATACAGTCCATGGTTGGCCATCTATGGTCGAATGAACGAACGCTATATTACTAGCTTGTTCAATGGTGAGCAGACCGTATCTACTATAGCACCAGAATCGGCGGTATCTAGTGGCCACAGTGGTGATCCGGCTGACAATAGGAACATGGATACAGTTTCGACAGCTAGCTGTTTTCACTTTTGCAGTGGTCGATTTTGGTAACAGATGGCAATTTTTGTTGTTTTATATCAATAGTTTCCTCTCTAAAGGTACATTTTGAGTGTTTTAACTTTGTTTTCTAAATGAGTGGCAAACCTGCGACATGATGACTTCTAGATTGACATACTGTAAAATTGTAACTATGCTTTTGTCCTAGAGGTAAGGCTTCCTAGGGAAATAACTTTTATTCTCTAACGTTGACAGTTTGACATGAATTGTATGGAACCATCCTGTTGATGATTTAATCATATTAATCCTTCGGCGGTGAATACAGAGGATTTGAGTGAGCTCTGAATTTGAATTTTCATTCATGTTTAACACACGTAAACAATCTATTGCAGCTATTAAAAATGTAATTTGACTTGCTTGTTGATATATATGATCTACCGTCAGGTCACATAATTTAATCAGACTGTTCAAAATAAAATTAAATGCACTTGCGGGAGGTCGACTGCCAGAAACTTTGATACAAACTGTGAAAATTGGGGTGAATAAATGAATGAATGAAACACGAAGTTAGAGGCATACCGGTCACAATAAGGAGCCAGCGCATAGACCACTTAGACGGGCCCTTGTGCACCTCCATCTTTCTTAGACCTCAAGCCTCGCCATTCTAGCGAAGTTGAGTATGACCTTGAGTCCAGGCTCGTTAACGTCCTGGGGGGTCCAAAGTGATGGCCCCCAGTATAGTCTGCCTGTAGTAGCTAAGAGCCTTGCAGCGACAAAGAACGTGCGCCGAGGTCTTTTCTTCTACCCCGCAGCGCTCGCATAAGGGATCATCAGCCACCTCCATCACGTGCAGGTAGCGCCTTAATGTGTTATGGCCAGACAGTCCCGCCAGCAACCTTAGGTTGGCTCTATCCAAAGATAAGCAGAAACGTCCATTTTTAGCATTAAGCCCTGCAATGAGTTCCCGTGCCTGACGTCGATGTCTGGAGATGCTTTTTGATTTCTGAGAGTGTTGTCTTGCAATCCACTTCTCCATTTTCCTCATAACTCTTAGCGCGGGCACCCCTAAAGCTGGCTCAGGACCAACGAGCTTGCTGGCTGATACTGTCTTCGCCAGAGTGTCCGCCGTCTCATTGCCCTTTATCCTAGCGTGTCCAGGTACCCACACTAACGATACCGGATGCCACGATGCTAGACAATCCAGAGCCTCTCTGTATTGCAACACAAGGCTCGAGGTAATCTTACAAGCACTTAGTGCCTTCATTGCAGCCTGCCTGTCGGAGAAGATTATTGTTCTTCTCCTAGGCCCACCCCTCTCCGAAACGAGGGATACGCAAGCCAGAATCGAAACGATTTCCACCTGTAAAATCGTGGTGTATCCACCAAGAGGCAGAGATACCCTAGTCCTAGACTCCGAGACCCCGACGCCATAGTCCTCTTCGGTGACTGAGACGTCCGTGTAGCAGACTTGCCTCCTCACTACGGTGAGCCTCCGGTAGCCGTCCCACTCCTCCCTCGTTGGATTCACCACATTAAACATGCGGTTGAAGCGATACTTAGGGGTAATCACATCGCCTCTGCTCAGAAGGACAGGATCCTCCCTTTGCAGTTCGACCAGGATGGCAGTATGACCCTTGACAGGATTCAAGAAGGCCCAGCTGCTGTGACTCCACAGTCGATGTGCTACTACTCTCGCCTCTCCGCGGATCACTAGATCCAACGGCGGGAGATCCAGCAGAGCTTCCATTGCACTCAATGGCGTTGTCCGCACTGCGCTTGTAATGCTGATACAGGTCAGTCGCTGAATTTTATTGAATTTGGGGCCTCAGTAGTCCCAGTTCCAATACAATGTCACCAAACCAAGGACCCGTACAAGAGAGATGGACGTACTATTGTCGTGTAGAGCCAGTGAACCACCTTGGGTTTAAGCTCCCACCTAACACCAACAACGTGTTGTTAACCTTAAATTCAACGTGCTCTCTCCAGTTAAGTTTACAGTCCAGGATAATTCCTAGATATCTCACTGACTGGGATGGAACTAATCTAGACCCAAAGAAGGTCGGCAAGGTAAGCCCGTCAAGCCTTCTTCTCCTAGTGAATAGGCTCAGCTCAGAAAATTGGGTTAGATAGCGTGTTATTAGATGTGTAAAAGGTAGAAATGTGTATGGAAAACACCAGTTCCGGCCCTGTTTGTGTTCGGGATCGATGAGGCCGATGCGCCGGGGTGAGTGTTGACCTTATTTCGGCGGGTGACGCTGACGTTGACACACAGCCGGCAACCCTATACTTGGCTCTTCCGATATATGGGGGCTGTTTTTTTTAAATTTCTTTAGGTACCTTTACTTTTATGATTTAGTTCTAAAATCTATTGAATGGAGACAGTCTGTATACCAATGTCCTTCGAACTTTCCCTAAAGCAGAACATTGGAGATTGGTTCTTATATGGACCTGTAGTAGATGTTAGATCACCGTGCCTATAAAAGCTTGCACGTACGAGGGTAGTCCCAAAAGTATAATTCCTTATAACACCAATAATTACGATATCATTATAGATTTGGTAGTAATGGTGGCTCATCCATGTGGCAACGGATATATATATATTTGGGGGTAAATTTCTAGAATATTTGTAATTACACCTGGTGTCCCAATTTTGACCTACATATCCTGGGGATATTTAAATGGCATATTCTTGCATACTTGATGAATAAATGCAAAAGGAGATTGACATGCCAACTAAAGAGTTTTGGTAACCATTTGCCGTTTTGTCTAGAAAAACTCCTAAATTCGGCAACCCGCTAGCCTGCCATTTTGAAATATCGCTGAATTTTTTACAAAAAAAAAAAAAATACACACCTCAACTTTAACCATTTACTCTTATTCAATAGTTTTTCGAATTCCTATTTTCGTATATACAGGGTGGGCAAACATACAAAACGTACTTTTTCTCAAACATTTCAAATGCTGCCTGCATATTTTTGCATTGTTAGACTCATCTGTTCAAAAGCTTTTCTTAGATATAAGGGTTGATCAGGATCAAGTAACTAGTTAATGAGTTAAAATAGATAAAATAAAAGAGAAACAGTTGACTAATTTTATATTGCTACTAAGGTTACACATTCAACGTTAAGACAGTACAATAAGAGCAGGATAAATTAATTTAACAATATCTTTGATTATTTGAGATCACTCGTCTTACAAACTTAACACGTTCGCTGCCAGTAAAATGTTGTTACATGTAGTCAGGGGCCAAGGGGTCTTTTATTTTTTTTGCTTGAAGATTGCTTTAAATGATACTGAAAGAGAGATATATTGTAATTATCGAATATTTTGTTACCTGAATACAAATATTTTTTGGTCGCCAGATGGCGACACTGGCACTACAGGTAGAATTTAGGACAAACCGCGTACGTAAAAGTTCTCAAAAATCTCTAACCTGTATGCCTATCCACCTGTCCGAACTATACTAGTGAGCCACCTGAACTGTAGCACCATATAATAATAGGTAGATCCGACGTGTCGCCCTATGGCGACTGAGGCACCGCAGTCTAGACATCAATAAAGAACAACAGCGATAACACCGACAACACAAACAAACACTATTACTACTCAAAACCTAGTATATTGATTTGTACTTTGCAAAATGCCCGTAAGGTGGCTGAAACCTTAGCAAAATCTCAAGCCTATATATGTGATTTCATTTAACGGCCCGGTAAAATATGGAGGATTACCTGCATGAAAACCACAGGATAAGCTTCAGATGTTACATCAATCAATATAAAGCATTAGTCTATTTTGCTACACCATCGCCATTCTGCTCGATGTATTTTTGCAGAAGCTATGGCAGCTTTTTAACCCGCTTTTATTAGCTTGGCCTGTATGTATGTATATAACGGAATCTTTGAGCATAATTTTGACCAATTTCCACGCTTTTTACTCTGAATTGAATTATTCCATTAATAACTTTAATTTCATTATAATTTTATTTTGAGGTCATAAATTATGATTGACTGTTCGACCATCTACTACTGTAATACAGGGTGCGGCAGAGAGGATGGACGTTTTTGGGATAGGTAGTACTCTCCGCCTCCGTCTACGAGAGAGGTGTGGAGGGTGCCGTTTGACTCATGAGATCCTAGCATTATTTTACCAGTTGTCGTTATGGAGCCTTTCGTCTATGATTGTTTCGTCCGAAATAATGAGTCAGTCATCGTTGTACAGCGTGAGTTTCGTCGCCACTTCAAGATTCATCGGAATAGACCTGTACCCTCTCGAAGCACCATCCTTCGTTGGGTTGAATCACTTCGCAGGCGTGGTGAACTGAACATAAAACCAAGAGGAGCGCCGCGAACAGTTCGAACTCCTGAAAATGTTGAACGCGTTCGACAGGTCTTTTCGCAGTCCGACTCGATCTGCCCGGAAACATGCTGCTGAACTTCGCCTTAGTGATCGTTCGGTAAGGCGAATTTTGCACTTGGATCTCCGCTTTCACCCCTACAAATTGGTCATTGTGCAACAGTTACAGCCCGGAGATTATGCACAACGAATGAACTTCGCACGTGAGATGGAAGCACTGATCGATCAAAATGAGAACCTCAAGGTTAGAGTATACGCGAACAAGCCCCGAACTCTGGACGAATTCAACTTCCAAGAACGCCTCCTGCACTGCATCAACGATTTCGGCCACCAAATACCTGATGTGATTTTCCACACTTGACTGTCTCAAATGCTATTTCCTTGTGCACCTGATTCCATCAATAAATTTGTTTTCGAGTAAAAATTAACTATTTCATGATTTTTTTAAAACCGTCCATCCTCTCTGCCGCACCCTGTATAATCTCTTTGTAATTAAAAACTATTTTCTACATTCAGTTCGGTTAGCTATAGGAGCGTGTTTTTTTTCGATTTTAAACTATTACTTATTCATGCTCAAGGAACATTAGCTCATCGGCATATCCTTGAGGAACCACTGAACCTCATCTTTCACTTCCTACAAAAATGTATCGACCGGAACGGCGATTATCTGAACATATAGACCAGCGTTTAAGCTTTACACTGATGTATCATTATTTATTGTATTTAAATTGATATTGTTCTTTAAAATAATAGGAGACCCTACTGTTGACAATAAACTCATACTTTTATAGTCCAAGGCAAGAATAGTCTATCATTTGGATTGGGTTGTCCCGCCGAAGCTTAGCTCATTCAAGCATAATATAACATTTAACAACTTTTGCACGATATTTTGAAAATTTGAAAATATTTGGCTCGTATAAATTGAACGCAGCAAAGCTCTAATGTATTTATTAATACGTAATGCGGGCCTTTTTTCCAATTTGACAATCCCTTAGAAAAAAAAAGGAGGCTCATAATACTGTGATACGACAGGTAATATGTTATTTCTAGTAGATATCCATCATGTACTCGTAAATAAAACAACAGTAAAACATCATTATGGAAAGCGAGCACGCATCTTGATTCACTTGCATCAATATGGTGAAACATTTCTAAGCATGGCAACTTCGCGGTGAACTTTTCTTTTAAAGTAAGGATAAGAGCGTTCACAGAAACTTTTCAGATACATTTTACCGAGTGCAAATATTGCCATATATATATAAAACTTTTACAGAATTCATCTAAAAAGTATCGTGTCACAGTTACTCGATGTGGTAGGGAGTTCAGTCTTGTTTGCAGTTTTTAATAATTTTTTTCTTGATCCTTAGGGGCGTATCGTTAGTGGTACTTATAATTATACGACGCCTTTATGGCCTCCTTGATTTTCATAGTATTTTCTTTCCTTCAGAAAGATGTTCTAGATGTCTACTGTTCCGTGTCAGCGTCAGCGCTCTCTTAATTATGTGTTATTCTTGAATTGTATAAAATTTCAGGCTTGTAAAACAGACGATGAAAATCAAAAGCATGAACAATTTGATGCAAATAGATATTTGTAACATAACCTCAAAATAGTGCGTCTTTCTGAAGGGCAGGAGAAGAAGTACTTTTCTTCACAAGACCTCATGACCTCATCACTCTATACAAAGACCAGGCATCGAGTATTGCTCACATGTCTTGGTGCTGCCGCCCCGTCCACATTATTTATGCTCGATGCGGTTCAGAGGCTGTCTGACTGATCGATTACTCTTCTGGGGCCGTTCAAGTATTACGTAAGCAGATTTATTACAATTATTTACCCCCCATCCCCCTTGTCAGCAAAAGTAAGCAAAGCTCTTAACCCCTCCCCCCATGCTTACGTAAACATTTCTCAATTAATGTATTGTTTTTTTAATATTATAATTATAACGTTATAATTATAATTTGAAAAATCGAGATTATATTTTACTGATACGGTATTCAACATATGATCATAGATGAGCGATTTTGGTCAGTACCCATTTAGCGCTCATTGGGGAGTGTCGTCCTGTTTCGAAATGGTTTTCATCTGCGTACACGCAGGGAGTGATAATTTTTATTGCGTAATGGTATTTGTCACATATTCTGACCGCTTGCTGTCGCAAAATGTATCAATAACTCAGGATGCGGATTTTATCACCATCGGTGGAAAACAAAGATAGTTCTAAAATAAATTAAAACACTAAATCGCAGCACAATTGAAATAAATAGAGCTAATCACAATCACCACATGATGTCAAAATGTAATGGGTTGACTTCGTGAGTGAGTATAAAGATTAATCTACTGAATTTGGGAAACACATGGGTCGAGTAGAATATCATATATATATATATATTCATTAAATATACTCACATAAGAATCTCAAAGGGTGTGAGCTCTTGCTTTATACAGAGTGTTTCAGAGCTATGAGATCAAACTTGTAGGGGTTATTCAGTGTAACACTAGAAAACATTTGATTATAGGGACCCATATCCGGCGCTTGTGTGTTGTTATCTTTAAAAACGATAACAGAGATTGTTTTTTGTAGCTGCACTCCATATCGCCTTAGTCGTGCTATCGTATTTGTGAAGTTTGCAAAAATTTAACAAAAATTAACTGTTGCTAATGGAAAACTTTACCGATCAAGAATTGGCGGATATGCATTTGGCATATGGAGCAACAAGCTGCAATGCACGAGCAGCAGCGCGGTTGTATCAAGAACGTTATCCCGTACGACAGCATCCCGGATACAAAAAGTTTATTGCTATTCATTGGCGGCTCTCCGAGACAGGCATGTTTAAAACCAACATGCATGATACTGGTGTTGCTCGAACCGTAAGAACGGTCGAATTTGAAGAAGGCTTCTTCATCAAGTCGCTGCTCAACCAATTTTTTTATCTTATGGACCGATGAAGCCTCTTTCACAAGAGACGGTATTTTTAATAGTAGGAATAGCTACGTTTGGGACAAAGAAAATCCCCATGCAATTTTTCCTAGAAGACATCAGCAACGTTGGTCTGTCAACGTATGGGCAGGCATTGTTGATGATCATTTGATTGGGCCAAACCTTCTACCGAAACGTTTAACAGGACCTATTTACCGGCGTTTCTTGAAGGAAGTTCTTTCAGAACTTCTTGAAAATGTTCCATTGAACGTTCGACAGCAAATGTGGTTTCAGCATGATGGAGCGCCTGCTCACTTTGCTGTACAAGTACGTGAGTATTTGGCTCAGCGTTGGATTGCCAAAGGTGGAGCAGTTTCTTGGCCCTTAGGTCAGCGGATTTAACGTCGCTAGATTTTTTCCTGTGGCTACATGTAAAGTATTTGGTTTCCGAAACTCTAGTAGAAATAGAGCAGGACTTAATTGAACGAATTACAACAGCATTTGAAATCATTCAAAACGAGTATCAAATTTTTAGTTAAGTCCGCCGAAATCATGTGCGACGTTTAAATCGGTGTATTCAGGTTGGATTAAGACATTTTGAGCAATTGTTGTGATGATATCATGTACAAAAGGCAAAAACTAAATGCATTAAATCCTATTTAGGCAATTCATCGTCTTTCTAAATTTTAACTCGTCTTAGGGCCGTAGTGCCGTAGGACAATTTTCCGGATATGGGTCCCTATACTCAAATGATTTCTACTGTTACACTGAATAACCCCTAGAAGTTTGATCCCTTAGTTCTGAAACACCCCGTATAAATAAGTGCAATTATTTCCTTAAGCCCTTTAGCGATCAATCAAGCTTTAATAGTAATGGGGAAGAAAAACTGGAAACAGGAAGTTACATAAAATCAATATGTTACAAGGTAAAACATATAGTTACAGTCAAAAGGTAATGATACGTCTATTATATTTCAGGTGAAAGCACTATGGGTTACAATTTACATTAAAGTATTTAAAGTGTTATGAGTCCAAACAATGTACACGGTGTTTCAGAAACACTATATCAAAAAATAACAGAAACGAACTTTTGATAAATATGGGTCCAAGGATACTCCCCTACTGAGATACAGGGAGATGAACTTTTGTTTACGAAATTGAAAAGATGTATATACGGAGCGGGTAAAGATACTGAGTTAAGATTTTAGACGTTCAGTTAGCACATCATAAGCAATGAACCCGGCCCAAACTAAAACAGGGACGTAGGAACTGGGATATCTCGACCCCTAATATTTTCTCCGCCACTGGCCTTTTTTTAAATAATATTCGATTTTCCATAGATTCTGTTTCTTGAGGAATTTATGTCAGATCACTTGTTTTTGAGATATTTAGGTTTGAATATTCGAGGTAAAATCCTAAAATATCCTTATGAAAAGGTTAAGCCTCCCCTATTCTGAAAACACCGTGAGGCTTGGTATTGGAAACACTTTACGGCATGTGAAGAAAGTTATGGTAGCTCATCCCAACATTAATTGTATAGTATGCGTGTTTTATCCCCAATGAGTAGCGTAGAAGTTTACCGTTCATTAAACCTTTCCGGTGCACGCCACTGGTTTGGTTGATATATTCATTTGTATTTATAGATAAAGGGAATTCAAATCAACGAATACCTTTTTTTAAAATATAAATAAAGCTAATACGAATTAAATACGACAACAATAAACATTACATTTGATACGACTGACGTGGTCATTTCAAAATTTATGAGGACATAAAATTGGAAACAAAAAAAAATTAGATAATACACGCAAATTATTTAATTAATATTGCAATAAGGTGTCATAGCTTTCTTCACATGCCATTTAGTGTTTTCGGAATCAAGCTTCACGGTGTTTTCAGAATAGAGAAGGCTGAACCTTTTAGTCAAACCTAAATATCTTTAAAACGAGTCATCTGACAAAAATTCCTTGAGAAACAAGATTAATGGAGAATTGAAAGTTATTTTATAAAATCCTCTTTTTTTCTCCGAAAAGGCCAGTGGCGTAGACAATATTTCCTCTTAGGGGTCCAAGTACCGCAGTTTCGACATCCCTGGTTTAGTTTGGGTCGGGAAACTCTGTGCGTTTTTATTGCTGATGTTGACCTAAAGTCTAAAATCCTAACTCAGTATCTTAACCCGCACCGTAGATATAATTTTTGTTCAACTTCGTAAATAAAACTTCATAACCCTGAATCTCGGACACAGATTTGAAGGAACTTTTTTTTTGATATTTTTGGATGTAAATATTAGCCCAGAAATATTGACACTTTTTTTTGAAACAGCCTGTATATACAAGATGAGGTGAAATTGCACTATTACAAAATTAAGATAAAAAACCATACCATATTCGAATTTAGTATTTCACATCAAAAGGAGAAATAATGGGCGACTCCAATGGTCAAAAGAGAAATTTACAAATGCCAAAGCTTATAAAATTAACAGTATAGTTGACTATAAGCTCAGAAAATATAGGGTAAAACGCAGGATATTTATTTATTTATTTAAGAATTTCGGGATATCAAACAGAGAAATTCTCCAAAAAAGACATCCACAACATAGCACAATTTGAGTGTTTAAGATTCGGTGAATAAAGCACAAATCAGATAATACCCTTCTCTTAAATAGAGGTAAGATTTTAAAACGTTCCATTACCAAGCTATAATCGTGATTATGTATATTGATATTCCCTTATATGCCAAAACCCGTAGAAACTTATGTTGGACATACTCAATCCTTCTTATATGGACTTGGGTTCCAAATAATAGATGCGAATGAGAGCTTACTATGTACAAACGCATAATATAGTGATACCAGGGTAGCAGGGTTATTAAAGTATCCAGAGTGTCTCCTAATAAAGCCAAGCATCTTATTGGTTTTGTTAATGGTTTTATCTATGTGGTCATTAAAGCTCCATTTCGTATCAAGTGTAACACCCAGGTCCAGTATAGTGCTCACCGAATTAATATTAACATTATCTATCTGATACGCATACTGTAATACGTACCTTTTTTTGGTAAAGCTAATTGAGAAACACTTATTAATATTGAGTGGCAGACCATTTCTCTGAAAATAATCATTGAGTCTGATGATAAATCTAAAATCAACTACGATGCTATATATGTAAACTCCAACATAACTTTAAATTAGCATAATTAACCGTTATATCGCAATTTTCTAGTACCATTAACATTGTGCATTTTATTTACGAGCATGATCCTTACATCATTGGTATATCACCTTTAAGAATTTGTAAATCCGAGGCAATGGGAAATGTAAAGTGTTCCAATCTTAAATATCTTCATTCTCGATTGAACAGTCCGCAACAAGTCTCTCTTGTCCGTTTCTTCCAGTGAAACTTCAACAATTCAATTATCAAGTATGGATGGTAATCTAAAAACAGTGACATTTGGTCACCTTAACGTTCGTTCTATCCTGTCTAGTTTTTCTGACTTTGTGGATATATTAACTGAACAAGAGTACGACTTTTTCGCGGTGACCGAAACATGGTTGACTAGCAATATACCTACTGAAGTTGTTAAAGTTCCAGAGTATAACTTTTATCGCAGAGATAGAGAAGGCCGAGGAGGTGGCATTGGCATTTATATTAAATCTATGTATCAGGTGAGACTTCTTGACTTTGGTATTGTTACCAGCACAGTTATGGAAAGCATCTGGCTAGAGGTTATTCTTCATAAAGAAAAATTTTGCATTGGTGTCATTGACAGACCCCCATCTAAGTCCTTTGGCGATTTTGCTAACGTGTGAGACTCTGTTCTGCCTTTGTGCATCAGTCAGTATGATAACGTTTTAATATTAGGTGACATAAACTTTGATTTATCTAATGCCGACAATAATCTTAATAAATGCTTCTCGTGTTATGGTTTTTGCCAAATGGTTAAAGAACCCATCCGTATCACGGAAACTTCAGCCACTCTGATTGATGCAGTTTTTTCAAATACTAAAGAACTTTTTACAGACACAATGGTTTTGGATGCTGGGGAAATTTCCGATCATCGACTTGTATGTTGCTCGATGGAAATTGCTGTCAAAAAAACTAAGCAAACTTTCATCTCTTTTTGAGATTTTAAAAACTTTGATGAAAACGGATTTTGTAGTGATTTAAGCTCAATTGTTTGGCATGACCTGATATTATTGAATGACATCGATGAAAAAGTTGATTTCCTTACAAGGAACATTCTTAACGTTTTTGATATCCACGCGCCGCTCACAACGGTGAGAGTCAATAAAATTCAGGCCCCTTGGTTGACCTTTCCGTTAAAAATTATTCTGAAAGAACGTGATGTTGCACTTAGAAAATATAAATCCGATAAAACAGTATCGAGCTGGTTAAGCTACAAAGAAAAACGTAATTTTGCTCTTGCGTCAATTAGGCGTGAAAAAAGCGGGTTACCTATCTTTCTTACAAGAGCATCATATGTCGAAAGAACTTTGGAGAGCTTTAGATAACATAAATATCGGTGGCTTTAATTCAAAGACCAGAACGGAAAGTATTCCATCTCACCTCAATGATCCAAGCGCTATTATTTTGCATCAGTGTTTCATTGTGCTCAGCCCGGCGAAGCAACATTCAATTTTTATCACAATAACACGTTTGGCAATCGGAGATTTTCCTTCACTCTGGTTGAGCCTACTACTATCAAAACTGTTGTGAGTGGCCTTAAGTCAAATGCAAAGGGTATTGACGGTATATCTCTTTTTATGATTAAGCTATCTCTCCCTATTATACTACCTTACTTGACCCATATTATCAATCTGTGTCTTGAGAAGGGCTACTTTCCTAAATCTTGGAGACGAGCAATAGTAAAGCCAATACCTAAGGTCAGGAAGCCCACCGATTTCTCGGATCTCAGGCCCATCAGTCTTTTGAGTTTTTTGTCAAAGATCTTGGAGAAAATCATAGATTTTTTAGAGTCAAGTGACATACTCCCAGTACATCAGTCTGGTTTTAGAAAATCATACAGTTCTACAACTCCTCTTCTTAATTTAGTGGACAACATCATCAGGGCCCTTGATAAAAAAATGTGTGTCGCCTTAGTTTAACTGGATTTCTCCAAGGCCTTTGATAGAATTGATCACGCACTGATGTGCGCTAAGCTAAAATTTTATGGTTTTGATAAAATAGCAGTGCAGTTTTTTAAATCATACCTAACCCACCGTTCTCAGCGCGTCTGAGTTTCTGGAGTTGTGTCAAATGAGCACTTTATCACTTCGGGTGTGCCTCAGGGCTCAATTTTAGGGCCCTTGTTATTTTTAATTTATGTAGCCGATATTGCTAAGTCCATTCAACATTCACAGCTACAGTCTTATGCGGATGACACTTAACTGCTTTACTTCTTTTATCCTCAGAACCTCCAGACCGCTACTATGGAAATAAACGAGGACATTGACTCTATTTGCACCTACTCAGCCAATAACAGCCTAACCGTTAATGCTTCCAAATCTTCTGCTGTGCTGTTTTGTCCAAATCACAGAAGAGCCGAAGTCAAAGCTTCCTTGAGTATATCTATTAACAATCAAAATCTTCCTTTTTCTGAAAGTGTCAAGTGTCTAGGTGTGTTTATTGATGAAAACGTGCGGCTTCGTGAACATTTAAATAACCTCTTACAAAGAAGTTACATCCGTCTGAGAACTCTGTATGCGAACAAAAATTTGCTGAATTTTAAAGTGCGAAAAAAGTTGTGTGAATCTTTTGTGTTATCTATTTTTAATTATTGCAATCTAGTTTATCATGCTTGTTTGGATGTTGCAAGTCGTAACAGAATATCTGTAGTACAAAATAACTGCGTACGATTCATATTTAGTTTAAGAAAGTTTGATCATGTTTCGGATCGTTATCCTTTAATAGGTTGGTTAAAGATGACAGATTCAGTTAAATACAACTATCTAACCTTTATACATAAGTTACTTGTCTCTGGAACTCCAATTTATCTACGTGAAAAACTAATTTTTAGGTATAATGTTCATCAACGACATATCCGTAACACATTAGCTTTAACAATGCCACTTCATAGTTCATCTGTTTTTAACAGGTCCTTCTCATATAATGCATGCATACTGTAGAATAGCTTAGATTACAGAACAAAAAGCCTGACGCTGTATAGTTTTAAAAAGCACTTAAGAGCTCTTCTGGTCAATGGTGATTCTTAAAGGTGGTTTTCTCCAGCATTATATTTTTAAGCTAATTTTTATTTAGTTTGTAATCAGTTACATGGGCATTTTCCTCCATTTATTTTCATTAATATTTTCTTTACAGCTGTACTTTTTTACCATCTATATTCTTATGCAGTTAATGGTTAAGTGTAAGAATAGCTGCCATAGCTAAACTTCGCCATTAGCTGCTCACTAATCTAATCATAATAATAATATATGAATTACCTGTAATTTATTCTTTTCCTAATAAAAGACGGTTTATTATTATTATTATATCGCATTGTATTTTGGTGCAGTCCTGAAGGTTTTCAACTATACGGTACATCATTAAATCGTCTGCGTAAAGAAGGAATTGACAATGGCTGAAAGATTGAGCGATATCGTTAACATAGATTAGGCACAACAGAGGACCTAGACGGCTACCCTGAGGAACTCCCGACGTCGGAGTAACCATTTTCGACTTATACCCGTTTATACACGCAAAAAAGATGGAACCCACTTTACAAGGGTGCTATGAACACCAACGTCAGCAAGCTTTCTTAATAGCAAATTATGATTAACTCGATCGAAAGCTTTGCTGAAGTCAGTATAAATAGCATCGACTTGAACATTTCTGTTCAAAGCACCAGAAACAAAGCAAATTGGTATCCAAGCATCTTTTCGAAAAAAATCCATGCGGTTCCTGAATAACTACGTTTTTTATGTCAAAAAGTATTTCGTTATGAATTAGCTTTTCGGAGATCTTTGAGAATATGCACAGCTTCCTAATAGGCCTAAAGCTGTCTTCCATCTACCTGTTGTAAATTAAGGTAAGTGGCTTATAGAAACTCATTTTATTTTTTTTTATGAATAATGGAGGCATATTGTCAATTCCTGCAGATTTCTTGATATCTAGAGAGTCAATAATTTGAAGTACGTGATTTTCATGAATAGTTTTTATGCCTTTAAGTATTTTTTCATCCACGGGACTTTTAGAAACATTATTTGTGGAAAAGACGCTACCGAAGTACTGTAACAGGATCTTCGTCCGAGACTCCCGGACCTCTCAATGTCGTGCCTTGAATATATATGTTAGTTCGGATCTCTAGTCCAATACTTCAATTTCTGGACTGGTCCGAGACCCCTCGAATTTCAAATTCTGTTACCTTTTACTTGTCTTCCTATAGGAGGTAGACTCGCGTAGAACCTGACATAAAGTAGTATAATCTTGACTCACTGAAACACTCACTTACGCAGAATGTTGCTTCTTCTGTTCTCCAAGTAATCAGAGAACGTGGTAAACGCCCGAATGAATATTTTCGGAACCGTCGAACTCAGTTAGCTTCAGTTAATGAAATTAATGAAACTCAAGTTAGAGGAAACTAATTTTTATTAATAATTGAATTACAGACTCGAAATATCTATACACTCGTGAAGAGTGAAGTAGCAATGACAAAGAACAGTAAACGCTGTAAAAATAATAGACTGGGGAAAAGATCACTGGAGGAGTGAATTACGACTAAGTTAAAAGGAATGGTGACAACTAATTTACAAATTTATTGTGAACCTAGTAGCAAAATTAAACTCAATAATCTGAACTTTAAAATGCTAATTTATTAATCAAGCTAATGCATAGAATCCTTCGTTGACTCGATGTTACTTTAGCTTTAGCCTGAAGGGCTAATAAAGAAGGGAAAAGCCCCCCTTAAGTAACTGAAAGTGCTTACTGATGAGAACACAATCCAAATTCACCAACGCAACACTTATTAACAGCCACTAACTGAGGGAAAATCGAAGCAACCTTTTCAACCCTACAAATCAAAGATAAGAGAAGAGCTGAAGTTTTTAGTTTCAAAATTATCGGAGGTCAGTTGCGGATTTTCCCCTCCATCAGAAGGCTGGTCATTTTAACTTAGTGAGATCAGCCCTTGTCTCCTCATTGGTCGACCAGTTTACAACCCTTGCAATTGCCATCTGATTCTCTAAAGATGGAAACTAACTTGGCCAATGACTGTTAGACTTAATTTTTGAACTCAAAATGGTCTTAAACTCTATTGGTTAAATACGTTCCCTTGTCCCACCTCAAGGAGTGTCGTCTGCGTACAGTCTTCCCTTAAGTTTACGCAACACGCCCCCTTCAGTGGCATCTCGTGGCTCTATTTGCTTTGTGACAGACCCTGCAGTTTTCAATAAGTTCAATGAATTGGGAATTCCTATAATGCTGAGGCCACAATTCGAGATGTCCTCTTAAATAATTATAAAATTATACATATCATTTAGGTAAAACTAACGGTGACTCTCTTCTGGAATTTTAATGTATTTTTATCAAAATTAGCTTCGTTGGAACTACGCAGTCTTTCGTTAGTTTCAACTGGTCCTCTCTAATGATAATTTACAAACAGAAGGTAGAATCGTATCCAGCCTGGTGCACCTACTCCTATCAGCTAGGGGAAATTCTACTAAAAGCCTAGCTGTTTGTCTCCTCCTTTTGATATTTTCCCACATATCATGACAAATATTAGTAATATGCTAGCCTTCGGAAGTCTTAGATATCCCATGATACGCCTCTGACGCGTGACCGTTCAGCGCCCGGGGTAGCTTCTAACATCTGCTAGCCAAAAGGTTGAGTTTCAAGTTTCTCAGCACTCCTTTGGTTGTAAACTTTATAGTTATAGCAACCAAATGTTATTACAGAATAGATCTCCAAGCCCTGTTTGAAAAGTCAACTTTATAGCATCCGGTTCTATTATCTATTTTCTTTGAAATATGAATTTGGTTTCACTTGGCGTTCACTGGGTGGTTTGCAGATGCGAGTGTTTGTTCTGCCCTTAGCTTTTATGTTTATTTCTATTTTATGGATGCGACAAATTTTTACATGGGTAGGCGGCATGACCAATTATTTCAACGAATTTATAAATTGATAACTTGGTAGGTTACAGTACTCGGCAAATAAATTACATATTTCAATTGGCTGATTAGCACTTTTGTTTTTGTATGTTACTTCCTGGGGGATGCTTGTATCTGAATTTCTACTGTTTGCGATAAGTTTCCAAAATCTCTTTGAGTCAACTTCTGTTTCATCCTCTGAATTTGTTGCATAGTTTTGAAAATCCTTGGCTATCAACTGCTTGGTTTTTTTCCGTATTTTTCCGTATTGAGGGTAAGCTACTGAGCCTTTATACAATTTAAATTTTTTGTGATAAATTTTCTTCCGTTCTATAGTTCCGATAGTTCCTTGCTTAAAGTGAATAGGATAGTTATGCTTAATTTTGAATCTAGGAACACATGCTTCAATCACATCTTTAAGTTTAACCGTGAAACTTTCAACCATTTCATTAACATCCGAACAACGCGAAAACAGTTCATCCCAACTGACATTCGACAAAATCACATTAATATCCATATAGTTTGCTTTGTGAAAATTATGTTTTATAACATTTGTTTTCGATAGAGACCGCACCTTAAAAGCTTCGTAGAGAAATTCGAGTGAAGGATGGTGATAATTTGGACACCCACAGATCTCAGTTTTCGACTCGAACTTACTAAGGCGTTCTCGGATACTCTCCTTAACCGCGATTAGCACTCCACCGCCATTCTTCTTTGCATCAGTTTCACGATCTTTTCTATACACATTAAATCCATTGTTAAATAGCTTTCGGGATAGCACCGAATTGTTGAGCCAGGTCTCTGTTAGGTATATTATGTCGTAATCAGAAGACAAGACGCTTTGGCGAAACTCAAACGTCTTGGTCCTTAATCCTTGCACGTTCTGATAATATATTGATAGGTTATTGTGCATTGCAATGATGAAATAAGTTTAAGAGTGATAAGAGCGTATGATATTACATTTTTCCGATGCTGGTTTCATTTTTGATTTGCATAATTCTAGAGTTTTCTTCCTTTCTGACATATAGTGGGCCATTCTTAGTCCACACAAATTTATAGTTTTTATTCCTAGCTGCCTCTCTTGCTTCTTTATAAAGCAACTTGTTGCTAAGGGTCATATGCTCATTTATGTAAACTGCATCAGACAGTCCTTCAAGCTGCAGCTTTGGTGATTTTGTTGCTAAACGAAGCTTCCTAACAGCTATCAGAAAATCTTCTTTAGTTTGGCGGGAGGTAAACCTTACAATTATATTCTTAATTTTTCTCTTGGAGTGCATGTTTAGCTGAGTTCTATGGATGTAATCAATTTGCTTTGGATCGATGTTGAAATTGACTTTATCACCGATTTTAATTATCATATTTGTCCTTCTCATGAATAGCTTGAATTTCAACGTTATTGGCACGAGACGTCTGCTCAATATCGTTCAACCTAGCATCTAAATTCAGGACATCAGTTTTCAGTTTGTTGTTCTCAGCTAGTACACTCGTCACACTACCGGATAGATAGGTACTTCCAGGCATGATCATATCTCTTAGAGATGAAAATGATACATTGATATATTTAAATTTATTACTCTGTGCCAAAAAATGCGTGACTACAATAGTCCAAATTTAAAAAATCCAAAGCAGTGGAAAACAAAACATGTACATACGTGAATATGCAATCAGTAACTATGTTGAATTAAAATAAAATCTTTACACATGACATATACAAGGTTAAAAAAATTTGAGATTTATGTCAAATTTGAAATGTGTGATTAACCGACCAAAATTTGGAAAAACGGGTAAAATTAGTGAGGCTCATAAAAAACCAAAATGCCACAAATATCCTGACAAATGATGCGCCACCTACTGAGGAATCTCATCGTAAAGAATATCAAGAAGTTCAATTATGTGTGTGCAATTAAGCAAGTGCAGCAAAATTGCACTTCACTGTCCTTATAACACTGATAGCAACTATGTATAAAATCGTACGTATCTAGTTTGTGCAAGTGAAAATGTGCTGGTGTATAAGAACCGTACTTGAAGGTACACAAAAAGGTTCGAGTCCTTTAATTACTTATGCATGATTATATCTAACACTGGATTGACGTTAATAAATTAACCGCAAGCCAATTATAATCCACCCTAAATAACTATGAACGGGTTAACTGCGAAATCGCTGGCCCGGTGTGAAAGAAGATGTTGTATCTGTAATGTCGCATTCAGACTGGAGCCAACTCCTATGTGTGAATACCATACTAATGCGGGTTGGCTAATGTGCGCCCTGAATGACCTTTGCTTTCCCAGCCAACAAAGGATACTGGGCTAACGATAGTACGCAAGTACTGATCTGCGATACCAGGGTGTTTAGATATGTTGTTTGAGTAACTTTATTATTATTTTTGGACTGTAAATAGTCAAAAGGGGGGATTGCAACTGAAGAGGGGGAGGTGTACGTCTGAAGATTCGGGTCTAGATTTTTATACCAAGACTCCGAAATATATACCATTATCTTCAATGGCAGACTTGGGCGCCTCCCTGGCACCCTCGCGCCTCCCTCCACCCAAGACCACCCAAGACAAAATTTACAACTTATCAGGACATCAAAAACGTGTGACAAACGAAGAGCGGTGTCAGAACTTAACTATCGCACAAGACAAATTGGTGAAATCTATTTGCAGTGCAACAACAGTATTCTTAGAATAAACCGGATTGCATGATTGTTGAAAGCCTCAAAATTTAGTAACTGTGTTGTTGCTTTGCATTTTGCAATGATAAAAGATATCAACTCAATGACTTGCAACCCCTTATAATATGTTAAAATTAAAAATAATGGTTAGAGGACCTTCTTAAAAACACAACACTATTCTTCATAACATTATCTGAGAAATCATATCTTGAAATACTACCGCATCAGTAAGGAATACCCTGAGTATTACAGCGAATTTTACAACTCTATATATCTGAATCTGATTTTGTCACTGAGGCCTAATTATTTCACATCAACTGACTGAAGGAAGGTGCTTATGAACCGTACCTTGTAATGTATCCTACAAGTTGGCCAAGTGCCGACCCATGTGAAAATGCTCCGCTTTCTTCTAGCTCCAACATAGCACATCATACCAAGTTGGCGCCAACGTTGGTTCCAATGCGTTGGGCCTATGTCTGACGCGACATAACAGGCACGCGTTCCGGATTTTTGAACCTCCAAAATTTCATTTTTCGACCTACATTGCTCGACAAGTTCACTATTTTCAAATAAGTAGTGAATTTCGATCGTAACAAATGTTTCCAACAATCCCTGGTCTATAATGGTCCGTGTGCAATAAACCAAACCCATTATATTTCTTTCAGTTCACATGTCTAGTGGACGGGATTGCAAAAAGAATAATGAATCGCATATACGGTGATGGATCGCTGGATCCCATCAGTCGGGCTTCAGCTTCAAATCTTTGTTAACAGTCGATTGTTATCAAAACTGATTTCTGTTGAAAGCGCATTCATCAAATATTGAAATGCCGTCGCCGTGCTGGCTTTGCGCGCCGTGGTGACATACCGCCACCCTTAATTCGAGGCTACCGGAATTTACCCGGCTCAAAAATCTAGTACGCTAAACTTTTCGTTTTTACTTGCACACGACAGTACGGCAGCTCGCTCAAATATATTTTACTTTGATTCGAGGTCTGTCTTTATGACATAAAATCGACATAAATATTAAATATTATTATAAGACGCACAAAAAAAAAACTATACAAAATTATCAAGATAAGTGATAAATCTGCACAACACTAAAGTAATAGAAAACATAGAAATTAAATAGAAAGCGGTCTGGAAAATTCTGAAGCTTAAAAAAATCAAAGAAAAAATACTTAATTTGTGTATAGGTTAGCGATCCAACAAGCGTAGCAATTATATTCTACAAACATTGAACTGACTGCACTAAGAACCCACCAACTGCTAAATGCAACGCTAACTACAATATAAAACACAATTTGTAAAAATGTTTTCACTTTCATCCAGCCTGTGAAAAAGACATGGAATATTATCCAAAATCTGAAATCACCTGAATCTACTGATTTGGACGGTATTAGTTCGAACATATTAAAAAATGCCGAAGATGTTTTACTGGCGTGCTAATGTATCTTATTAACCGTTCTCTACCGAAAGGAAAGATTCCCAACTGTCTTAGGCCCGTATCGTCAGTCGTTCCTGCAATTATTGTAGGACGCCTTTATGCCCTTCAAAATTGTCATACTCTTTTCTCTCCTTCAAAAATTTCTAGATTGCACCTGCCCCGTGTCAGCGTTAGCACCCTTCTATTGTGAAGAAATGTTTTCTTTTTAAATTGTAGGGAATTTCAGGCTTATAAAACATTATATAACTCAAAAGCAAGCTCAATTCGATGCAAATTGATATTTGTGACATAACCTCAAAATAGAGCGCTGACACGGAAAAGTAGAAAACTATGACAATCAAGGAGGCCATAAATGCGCCCTACAATTGTAGGAACGACTGACGATCCGGGGCTTAAAGGTAGCAAAGATGGTCCCTATAAACACGAATGGAGATGAAAGTGGTGACAAACATTATAGACCTTTATAGACTTTTGAGCCCTTTTTCTAAGGTTTTTGAGAAGTAAGTGCTTGGTGAATTACTTGACGAGAATAACATATTCAACTCTGGATAAGTTGGCTTAAGAAAAGGTCGGTCGACCGGTAATGTAGTGACTAGATTCATAAACTTTTGAAGTTATAAAGCTAAAGTTATTTGACTGGCAGGTAGCATTATGTTGAAAATAATAAATGTCAGTTGGTTCTTCAGGGGTCCATACTGATTGATGAAATAATAAAATCTAGGAGCAAAAGAAAAAAGCACAACCAGCAGTAAACATACTCAGCACCATAAAAAGCAAGTGCTTGAGCGTATCATTGCCTTCCTAGCACATTTTTACCTATATGACATTGATCATTTATACATCTAAAAATATAAATATAAAAGTATTACCTAACCAACAGTTCACTGATTTCTTGAGACATCTATATTTTCCTTTTAAATGATACTAAAGTCAGAGAAAAGCGTAAAGAACTTTATCGGTGAAAAACATAATAGATGAGTCAAACATTTATATTATGTATAATAAAATTGGTTAAGGACATTTTAAATTTCAAAATGACACACTGAATGTAAAATTTTATCTATTATCTACGGTTCTGATAAATTTTGTTCTTGTCCCTTGTAAAGTAAGAATGTTTTTATTTCTTTTTTAAATTCAGATAACGAAGCTATTTCTTTTATTTTTCAGACAGAAAGTTACGTAACCGACTGGCGAGATACATATAGCATTCTTATCCTATTTTTTTTTAGTAGACAAATGAGCCCTGCTTAATTCATTACCTTTTGTACTGAGTTATGTTTTTTTCTGATACCTTAACTTTCTCTAAGTAAACGGTTAAACTCCACGAGAGCTAGGTAAATAATTTTCATGGTTTTTCGATCTAGATAATTACTTAGATATTTTATTTTGAATAACAGACGTGGTAATATGGTTAATATGATAAATACATTTCATGTGCGAATCCAAAGGTAGGCTCAGATTTCGCGAGTACTTTCTGAATTTTGTTTCATCTCAATAGGAGTATAATCAAGAAGCCCATTTTTGTCATTGGAAAATGGCATATACATCGTTTTTTGATAATTTATAGTGAGGCACTTATGGTTAAACTAACCAGAGATTGTAATGAAATCCTTTTCTACCTTCTCCTTAAGATTATACGGGATGTCATCAGTAAAACAAACGACAGATCCCTCTATTTGTAGATCCCGTACCAAAACTGTACCTTGAGGTACACCGAAAATAATTTTTTTTCTTCACTGAAAGTAGAATTTTTCAGGTTTATCTGTTTTCTTCCCTCAAGATAACTTTCCAATAGATTAAATGCACTACCTCTGACACCAGAATCTTGCAAAACACCCAACAGCTGATTATGGTCTTCTGTATCAAATGTTTTTGCAAGACCCACGAAAACACACAGAGCTGGCTTGCTTTGGTCAAGCAGTTTATATGATTTAGATGTGAGAAAACAGATTGCACCTTTTTCAGAAAACTTCATGAGCCTGTATTTTAAAACTTTTTCAAACATTTTTGCAAATACGATAGTAAGCATAATGGGTCTATAATTTGTAACTTCTAAAGGATCGCGTCTCTTGTGTCTTTTAGGTGGTTTCTTGGTGTCTGGTTTACGGATTTTATTTGCCAGACTTTTTCCTACATTAGTGAAGAAGTCATTAAACGCATTTGCTATGTCTAAATTGGTATCAAATGTCTCATCACCAATATTAATTTTACTTATATTATTAGTCTGAAAAACACATATTTTATACTGTTTCCCTCATGACACTTGAATTGTTTTTATCCTGAACAAGTTTTTTAGTGGAATAGTCCTGCTTAGCTTTTTTGATCAAAGTAGGTAAGTTATTTTTATGTAGATATCCTTGCTTCAATTGATCAGTTGGATTTGCTTTATACAGTTTCATTTCTTTTCTGTTTTACTTCTTTGTGTTGTTTTTGATGTTACACCAACAGATCGCTATTTGTCAAGTTTGGTTACACATATCATATCCTCAATAGCAGCTTGTTGGTCAGATCACTGGATAGGCCCATATAATATGTCCTCTAAATTTTTTGGCTCTACACATTGGCCAGTGCCTTGAATGAAAAAGAACATCCACCTAACATTGTCACATTTGCGAGCTATAAGCTTTCTGAGATTTGTTGGCGAGAAAAAGTTGTTAAAAGATGGAAGTTGACCCAGGAGGATCAACAGACGACGTCATCGTCACCGGAGCAGAAAACGATCGAAAAACTGATGCTGGTTATAGACGACAGGCGAGGCAGATTCGAGACCTAATGGAGAACATCAAGGACCAGACAGCCAATATTGACAGCCTGACCGCTGTATTACTAAATTCAAAAGAATCCCCTAAAGAACGGACAAAGACCCTAAAAAGACCACTGAGAAACGTTACTGATGATCATCTCACATCCACAGACGAAGACGTATAGACCAAAGGATTTGTAAAAGCAAAATCAAGAAAAAGAAAAGGCGACAAGGCTGATCGATCAACCCAAGACTTTCCTCCTCTTCCGAATACAGGATCAATTCCATATCACACCTCCCCCAATTCATCAAATCGAAACAGTATTAATGCTTCTACTACCAAGCCAGGGACCACGTTATCTAACTGTCAGCTGACTCCGCCAGCCGATGTTACTTCTCCTCCGTCATCTCGTCCAACCGTCGTGGCATCAACACAACCCTCACGACAAGGGCGCATAACCCCGATCATCTTACGCGACGAGACGAGATGGCGTACTTTAAATTTCAAGTTTATTTCCCTAGGTATTAAAATAGATCGCGCGGTTGCCGTTGCTGCGGGAATAACGATTATTACTAAATCCGAGGACGACTACCGTAAGATCGTTCGCCTATTCCGAGAGGAAGAAGTGCCCCATCACACTTTTCCTCTCCCTTCGGAACGGAACATCCATGCGGTGGTTCGAGGAGTTCCCGTCAACTTTTCGGATACTGAGATTAAGGGAGAACTGGAGCAGAGGGGATATAGCCCTCTTCACATCATTCGATTGAAGCGCAGCGGCGGCGCGCCCATGCCTTTGGTGGTCGTGATACTGCTCAAGACTGAAAAGTCTCAGCAAGTGTTCAACGAACACGAACTGCTTTGATTGGCCATTCGAGTTGAGGGTCAGAAGAACTCCAGACTCATTGTGCAGTGTCATCGCTGCCAAAAGTTTGGGCATGCGCAGTCATATTGCACTGCACCGCCCAAATGCTTAAAATGTGCAAAGGACTACATGACGCATTAGTACCCCCTCACAGAAGAGGAAGAACGCAAGTGCGCGAACTGTGGAGAGGGACATCCCGCAAATAGCCGGACTTGCAAGTTCACTCCAAGGAGTAACTTGCAGGTTATAGCGCAGCTCGGGAGGCAACCTTGCCTGCCCCATCTGCCCAACCTCCCTTGAGCATGCAAAATGTGGGCCTGGTAACCGCGCTAAGGTCTTTACAACAAATAATAAGCCCACTGATTAGCGCTACCCAAGAGTTGCAGGCGATATTTCCTGTAAATGTCTAGGTACAATAGTAGTAGTACTTCTTTTTTGGAATTGTTTGGGCATGAGGGATATTCCCAAAAAACGGGAATTTCATCAAGCTCTTTTGGATGAAGGTATAGATGTAGCCTTGCTGCAGGAAACGTTGCTTAATCCGGGAGATCGTTTAGCTCTCCCGAATTATGATGTTATCCGATGTGACAGATTGAATGGTCGAGGCGGCGGTTTAGCAGTGTTGATTAAGCGCGGTATAGGCTATTATAGAAGCACTAATGCGGAGATGCAAAGCATCGAAGCAGCTTCTGTGGTGGTCAATATGGAGGGAGGTGTCTCGTTGAAGATCACAGCGGTGTATGTCAGGTGTGGTGCCAGGCTACAAGAGGCGGATATGGAGGTCCTTTTGGACTACACGGGTCCGCTTATTGTGGCAGGGGACTTCAACTGCAAACATCGAGCATGGAATTCTAGGTTGAATTCCACTAGTGGGGTTAGATTGAACAACCATGTGATGCGAAATGGGTACCTTATACATAGCACTGAAGAGCCGACACATCATCCATTAAACCATCTTCAGGCACCAGATGTCATCGATTTCGCGATATCTAAACACTGTAGATACAGTATCTCTTCTCGAATCTTGTATGATATCTCTAGTGACCATCTACCTGTTGTCTTGGATGTGGGCAATGAGCAAACTTCTGAGGAGGCAGCTCCTCCAAGGAAACGCACTGATTGGGACCTATACAAGTTGCTCCTTAGAGAGTTTCCCAAAATCCCGATTATAGATGATGTGTCTGGAATAGATGCCGCTCAAGCGGAGTGGACAAGTTTCATTCAAGCAGCTCTACAGCGTGCAGCTGTACTTCCTGTACAACGACACAGCAGACCTTTTTTGCTTGCGGACATTCGTCAGAAAATCTCTGACAAAAGAGGCGCTATTAAGCAGGCAAAAAGGTCTTGTCATCCTGATCCGCAACGAGCAATGGACCAACTTTCTGGCGGGAATGCTTGATTCAGGTATTCCTCTCTGGAGGGTCGCAAAGTCACTCAGAAACGGAAAGCGAGAACAACTTCCACACATCCACGAGGAACAGCACATCGTACGATCCGTCAGGAGATATTTTAGGGCCAACGGCGTTAGCGGAGGCACTGAATCCTCGTTCCTTCGTCTGAGGCTCCATATAGCACATTAGCGGAACCCTCCGAGTTTCCACATTGCACACCAGCGGAGCTCCTAAGTCATATTAAAGACCTCAAGGTGCGTAAAGCACCTGGGGAGGATCAAATCACCACCGTTGAAGCTGCTCTCGCCGAAAGCCCTGACATACTTGGTGACAATAATCAATGCGACGCTCAAAATTCAGTACTTCCCTGCTGGGTGGAAGACTGATGAGGTCATCATGATTCCAAAGAAGGTGAGTTCGATATTTCCTCAGGATTACCGTCCCATAAGTCTGCTGTCAGCTCCTTCTAAGCTCGCCGAAAAGGTGATTTATCGTCACCTTGAGAATTTTTCGTCAAATCACCATGTGATTCCTGACGTACCAATTCGGTTTTCGGTCCGAGCATAGCACCGAGCTACAGGCAATCAGGCTGGTGAAGCATGTAACTAGAGGGTTCACCCTCAGCATGAGTACTGGCATCTTGCTTTTGGATGTCTCAAAAGCATTCGACAAGGTGTGGCACGCGGGCCTCCTCTATAAACTAGTCCAGAAGGGTTTTCCTTTTTGGCTTCTAAAATTACTGAAATCCTTTCTTGAAGGAAGCAAGTTTCGGATCAAAACTAACAATGTTTTGTCAACAACACGGCCAGTACGGGCCGGTGTTCCTCAGGGTTCGGTCCTAGGACCAATTCTTTATTCGCTTTTCATCCATGATGTCCCTTCCCCCAGCAACTGTGAAGTCTACCTCTATGCTGTCGACACTGCATTTGTCGCCCAGTCGTGTACTGGTGATCTGGTTCACGATGAGTTGCAGGATGCGGTGGACGAAGTTCTAGAGTGGGCGGAACGGTGGCTGATAAAAATTAATCATTCGAAAACGCGGGCTATTTATTGTACCAAAAAACGTCGCGGCCCCCCAGCAGAGGTTTTTGTAGACGGAAATCGTGTACCATGGACAAATTCTGCCAAGTATCTCGGTGTCACCCTTGATAAAGGCATCACCTGGCAGAAACATACACCATCCATAAAAACAAAATTCCAAATTGCGTTTCGGCAACTATATCCTTTGTTATAAAAACCCTCAAATTGAGTTTGATAAACAAAGTTCGACTATATAAAATGATTATTAGACCAGCCGTTACTTATGCATGTGCGGCTTGGTGCTTTCTTGCTAAAACACACATGCAAAGTCTTCAAGTACTGCAAAGCAGAACTTTGCGGAGAATTTGCATCGCTCCATGGTATGTCTCAAATGAGACACTACACAGAGACCTTGGCATTCCTTACTTGAGGGATTATGTCAAGCTTCAGGCGCAGCGACGTTATAGTCAAGCGGAATTGCACAGCAACCCTCTGTTGCGTGACTCAGTGGACTACACAGTGGAGCAAGTTCGTAAACATTCAAGGCCACGGCTCGCACTGTAATCAAAAGTTAGCGTGAATCTTTAGTAAACTCAAAATTACACTCTAACAAAACCGAATCAAAAAATTTGTTTAGTTCACCTCAAAATTAATCCGTGTACCAAGTCAAAAGCCTAGTTGTTTCCTCTTAAACTAAGCATATCTGTTTTTCTTTGCTCTTCTCCTCTTTTCTTCTCTTTCCCTTTCTCTTTTTCCTTGACTTTGTCTGGTTTCTGGGCAACCAGGACTGACAGATTCGACTAACGTACATCAGACAGTGACTAATGGGCAAAGGTCCTACGGACCGCCCAGACAAACAAATGACTAATAGTTAGAACATCAACCTTAGCCCTGTTCGTACAGCTGTCACAACCTGTCAGTGATCGTGACCACTGTACGAACAAACCGCATATTTGCAAACAACTGGCTTCGAGATCATATGCCACAAGAGTATTTACCATTCAGAAAAGGATGATCATGTCAATTTTGAATATAAGCAGGAGAGCATGTTGTAGGGAACCTTTTAGAGAGTTGGCCTTTCGTTCTGTTGGTACAAATCGAGCTTCTTTGGAATGGACGGAAAGCAAATGTGTTCATTGCAGCTTGTGTCTGCGCAATAAGTATAATTATTGCTCGTTTGCTTTGTGGATACCTAGTATTTCAGGTTGACTATGGTGGATGTGGGACATCTTCTTTGTATAACGCAGAACATCGAGCTGTGCCAGAAAACGTAAGAGTCCTCTGTTCTCTGCATCGTGTAGGATCAGGATGAAAATCAGCTTGACAAACTAATATTAGTTGGCGTTCGTAACCTACTTGCGCATCACATTTTGGCTTTTTCAAACGACAATGTCCATTTATTTTCTTTCCATTCGTCTCTCTTCTGTGCTAGACCAATATCGAGCTAATGAGTTGTTAGTGAGCACGAAACTGCGCTTCCGCGCTTGGGTTTGGGAACATAGACATTTCAGCCTGTGCCATTTGTCCAACTGAATTGGTAATTTATGTTTGTGCGAGTTTCTACTCAAGTAGGTACCATAACACATCGTATGCCCCTGCTAGCGCGGCTTGCCTCTGTATTGGCAATAATTATGAATAGTTTTGTTCTATGTATATATCCGGTAGATTCAATATTGAGTAATGGGTAACTCGGTCCATATCAACATTTAAATAGCACATCATTAGTGGTTAAAATTTTCCGCTGAAATTTCGATCCAAATTCAAGGCATTTTTGTAGTGTATTTGTTTTGCTTGGTTGTATATAACATATACCGAACAGTTTGGTGTTTTGATAAGCAATGGGACATTATTTATTTAATATGGTTCACACCAGTGGCGACGCGTGTCTTTTCCTAAACTGTTACCAAAACCAGATGTGAAAAATCTTATTAAAAAAAGTTTATTTTGAACCTCCCAAATATAAGTTTTTGATTAGCTTAGGTATTTTATTTAAACTATTTTTAAATTAAGGTAAACATTCCTGGACTGAGCGTCTGGGGCACTTGAAGACGGTAGTCTTATGCTATGACTAATCCAAGCCGTCCGAAAAAACAGTCGACGTTTCTAGATGTTCGGAAACTTTTTGATCTTTTTTGGCAATAAATGTTAACAATTCCCTGTAGTTTCCTCTATTGTCAGAGTCGTCTGCCTGCTGCCTAAAAGCTTGGTTAAGACAACTTTCGATTCTTGTTTTGCCAAACTGAATTAAATTGGTTACACATCTCACATGCAACGGAGAAATTTCATGTCTCCTCTTTAGAGCCCTAAAACTACTTGAATCGTTGACTCTGCTGCTGGTCAACTCATTTGCTTATGTATGAAACGGAAGACATCGCCAACAATACAATAGGTTGTTTTGCAACCACATAACCAAGAGTTTCCATATAGCAACTTAATTTAAAATATCAAACTACATTTTTTTATTCCTTTTTAAAATTATTTAAATTAGGTGTTGGTCCTTCATCTTCAATGATCTCTTTTTTTTCGTAAAAATTATACAAGCAGAATGACTTTTCAAGTAGTTGATCGATTACGCAGCGACACTCATCCATGTTTAATTGCACGCACACTACAGCCGGTAACCAAAACGGCTACGAACGAGTGAGAAGTGAGTAACCAAATCAAAAAATGGTAACAAGCCCACATAATAGTCGCAGCGCCTCACGCACTCGGGCTCCGGCGATCAGACACGAGCCGGCACCGAAGGTCCCCGACGGACTACCAAGTGTATCCATAAATGAAAATGGTAACAACTGACAACCAAGTCAGCTTCATCGTGTTCGCAAAACCTAGAAACTATGGGTCGCATCATTTTCGTGGGGCTAATTTGCTATTTACTGAATTACAATTACATATCGCTGTTGGTAAGATCTTTAACTGTTACCAATGGTAACAATGGTTACATGGACGCTTCGCCACTGGTTCACATGTATTTAGATTTCATAAATCAATATGGTGGCCATAGATACATGCAACAGCCAGAGAGATCAAATGTATTGCCAAACGTTGTCGTATGGGGGTTATTATGAAAGTCTTTTCAAATGGATCTCCTAGAATCTCTATGAATTTTATGTAAAAATATGCAAGGTGTTTTGATACAAACTGTATTCACAATATTGGTAAGCCTGAACAAATGGTTTACTATCCAAAAGTCTTAGAAGACCTTAATTTCTTCCTTGTCAGGAACTGCACTAAATTACATAATAAGAGCCCCGAAGTTATTATATTTTACGTATCCTTGTACCAAACTTAAATATGCGAGTCTTATATGGAGCCTGTAATACTAGATTCTAAATATACACAACTATATTACAGCTGCTGCCGTTTTTTTGTATCCTAGATTCCAACGTTCGCCACTTTTCCAGTTACCTCCTCTTGGTCAACATTTTTTTCTTCTGTGTTTGTGCGATCCATTGTAACGGTGACTTCGCCATCGTTGATCATTCATCCTTTTGCCATGGCCATACCATTCCAGCATTTTGCGCTCTATGGTACCCAGCATATCATTTTCTATGCCGATCTGCTCTCTGGTTTCAATATTCCTTATCCCGTCTTTCATAGTGAGTTGGTAAGAGTTCAATGATGTAATTTCAAAGTTATCTACTTAGTTGACGTATTGGTGTTTTACCTTGTCCAATACTAGTTGATATTTTTTTTGCATCGCGACCATAATTTTTAATTCCGAGATATTTATAACTATCAGTATTTTGGTTTTGTGTGCCTCTTAATTTCAAATGTCTTTCTTCATTTTCCACCAATACATGAAATGTTTCTGATGGACTCATTGTTAAGCTCCACTTGGTATTTCCTCATCGATCTTACGTAGCCTGTAGTTAATGTGTATTAATCTGAAAAATGCAAGCTGTACGTACAGCTTATGATCTCTAATTGGAATACTAAATTAAAAAGGTTCAAAGAGAATTGCCTGGACGCTTTTATTTGAAATCTGATAAAGTTTATTATATGCATTCTGCAGCTGTGTGAGCATTTTGAAATACAAAGCATAGCGTTCGGAAGAAATGTTTCATCTGCTATATTTCTATTTCAACTGCTACATGGCATTATCGACTGCTTAGATATTTTAGCGCAAATTTTTATTAATGGACTTTTTTTTCTCTCAATTATGTGACCTTTAAACCATTTAGAGCTAGGTCCAGCATATCAGTCCAGTCACCTGTGCATGCTATGTGTAAAAAGGTCAATAATGTAATTTGTTATATTGATATAGGTGTATTTATACGTATGTATGTTCCCTTAGTGTAGTAGTTAAGATGACTTTTCAGTACTTGAATTGATTCTTTTTTATCAAACATTATTAAACCATTACTTTATTTTGTGCATTTAATTGTCCTGTCAATGGATAACTGTTGGGCAATAAAGGCTAGTATTATTAGCATTAATAATAAATGGATAATCTTGGTCAAAATTACAGCGACTTTAATTTCAGTTCATAATTTATTCCGATTGTCTACTGCCACTGCACTCCTCATTTTTAGTGGATCATCTATCATGTCCTTATGTTAGATGATTCACTATGCAAGATATGTAATAACCAATTATCAGTCATGCAGTTCTATTGCTTCTTCTTAATAGAATTGCACAACCAGTTTGACTTCGGAATAAAACATGCATCAATTCAATTGAGACCTCTCAAAGGAAAAAAAAAACAAAATCGCGTGATGCCTTGTTTATAGGTAGATAATTCAGATCCAGGTACTTCGAAAAACCTTTGAGATATGCCATCCGCAGCGAGGCATGCGGTATCGTTAATATGGGTACCGGGGCACGCTGGGATAAGGGGCAATGAGACGGCGGACACTCTGGCGAAGACAGGATCAGCCAGCAAGCTCGTTGGTCCTGAGACAGCTCTAGGAGTGACCGCGCATAAAGCTAGGAGGCAAATGGAGACGTGGGTTGCAAGACAACACTCTCAGAAATGGAGAAGTATCTCCAGACATCTCCGCCAGGCACGAGAACTCATTAAAGGGCCCAGTGCTAAGGATGGACGCTTCTGCCTATCTCTGGATAGAGCCAACCTAAGGTTGCTGGTGGGACTGTTGTCTGGCCATAACACGTTAAGGCGTCACCTGCACGTGATGGGGGTGGCTGAGGATCCCTTGTGTGAACGCTGCGGAGTAGAGGAAGAGACCTCGGCTCACGTTTTGTGTCGCTGTAAAGCTCTGAGCTACTATAGGCAGACTATACTGGAGTCCATTACTTTGGACCCTCAGGACGTCAAGGAGCTTGGACTCAAGGCGATTCTCAACTTCGCTAAAACGGCGAGGCTTGTAATCTAAAGATTGTAGAGGTGCATAAGGGCCCGCCTAAGCGGCCTATGCACTGGCTCCTTATGGTGGCCGGAATACCTCTAATCCTGGCGCATCGTCGATGTGAAAGTACAACGAGTGCAACGACGATCTAGCTTTCTAATTTTTCAGAGCTGCAAATTGTTCTGCATTTATTTAGCTGTGACTGACTTCTGTTTGAGAAGTACCATATACTAAGCCTGTTCTCTTTAAGAAAAGAGACGTTCATTCTTATTGAATTTAGACTGTCGTGCTCTCCAGATTCTAAATATTTTCAGCATTATTTTGCTCTTGTTGGTTAATTAATATGTGGGGTGCCCAAAGAGTACAAAGTTTCCTAACATGATCGGATATAATACGCCAACACTTCGTTCAGAAATATCGAGAGTTTCTGTATCTAGGTACATGTGCAATGCTTGACCTTTACCACAGCTTCTATAACAAGTTTTACATTTCTTTCAGTTAGGATATCGGATGGCTGGTATGAACGTGGATCATCTGTTAAAATAGAAGAGACACGTTTGAAATTTAAATACCATCTGTGATTCCGTCATCATATTACTTAGATACCACGGCGAAAATTCTAGAAAATGATGTTTGCGTATCCAACACTTTAAAAAACTCACAACTTGGACGTTTTTATTTTGTACTTACAATTAGACTAGTTTGAGGGAATATTATCTTATTGACAAGACTTATGCCATGTCCTACGAATTCGTTGTTATCCATTCTAAACTTTGCCCACACAATCACAATCAAAATATAGCCTCCGATTAGCTGTAGTTTGATGCTGAAAGTATTTTGGACAAACACTGTCATCTTGTTTTTATTTATCTAGCCGAGGGATAGATACTGAGGTTACAATAATGGCGGGAGTGTATACAATACATATACATATATGGTCCTTCACCCTATTTTTAAATTATCGTATGGATCTCTGTCGGCAACATTTAATCGAAGCTACTTTTATTTTCTATCAAAAAAGTAAGACAGCAGTGAATGCGATGCATACTAATCTGATACGATTCTTCTGGAGGCAGAGCAGTCGCGCTTCAAGCATATATAAACTTTCATTCATAAAATAGGTGAATTTATACCTCTTCAAGTGACCAATAAATAACACAGATCTGGGATGGTTGTACCTTCAAAAAACTAATTAGCATTTAGGTATTTAGTACTAAAAAGTTTATAATAAAACATTTACATCGTGTATTTTTTCTGAGAAAATCACCTTTTTCATTCTTCCTTCTGTAATATAAGATATAATCTCTATTGAAACAGAGAAAGAAATCGGAGCCGTCATAACATGTCGGAAACTCTATACAGGTAGGCGATCTAACTCTCCCCGCTACGCCAACGGACTTTGTTCCTCAGAGTATCCTTCCTGTTGATGCCACGCGATGTGCCTGGCAAACAGACCCACTTGACTTGGGCCTACCATGGTGTTGAACTTCGTGAATCCAGAACTCGCCGATAGGACCGCTCCTTTGACCCTATGGTATTATATTGTGGAACAAACTACTTGAGGAAGCTTTTTCCATTTCTAATGACCTTAGGTAGTTCAAAATTCGGATTATTACAGTTTCTTCAAGCTCAAGGCATTGTTGTTTTCTCTGACAAGAGTGCATTATGTCAACAGATTGTGAAAATATTGTGAGTAATATGCTCAAAAATTTCCTTGAACTCGGTTGCAATATGAATATAAATTTTTGACTCCTGAACATTTTAGTGTCGCAGGTGTAACATAATTCGAGTTTAATTGTTTTATTTATGCCCAATTTCACCAACAACAGTCCGTTATTCTCCACCTATAGGGTAACAGACCGTCAGATACAGCGAATGAGCTTCAAGTTCCAATCAACAAATTTTAGCAACCAATAGATATGTAATGTTGAAAACAAAATACTGCCAAAGTATGAGATGACAACTTGTCATTGAAACATTACCAGCTTATTGAATATTAAGAAATTACATATAAGTCAGGCTCTATAAAAAGATATTGCTCGTTTCCAAACATTCATTCATCTACTTGCCGTTCATCAGAACCATTATGGCACCTTAGATTGATATTCCCACAAAACCATTCAGGTTTTTTGATATCCATACATCCATAAAGTTGCATATTTTTCCTTGTTCAGGAACTGAACAAACATCCACACTATATTCACAGCGATTAAGAAATTCCCAAATATATGCCTTAAAGCTACCAGCAAACCTATAAAACCTGCAAAAAGAACTACAAATTTGCCATATTTTACTTTTTTCACGAGTACACATTCTAGGTTATATTTATATTAGACATTATTTGAATACAGCTGATTATTGCATTTCAAGGAGTGACACAAGTGTGGGATCTGTCAACTCTTGGTACCTGTCACAAAACATATATACTCTGAAGGTTTAATTCCATGCTATTCAATCACAACACGGTGACTTGTGTGCTTGTCAGCGGCCATTTTGTGAGGGTGCGACAGGGTTGCCAGATTGTGCATTAATATCCCGTTTCACCCTCCTAGTCCCAGTGGAGTAAGTTCCGCCAACTGTTGAAATAGACTCTACTATGCTTTATAAGACTATTCGTGACATTTTTCCCAAAATCATAGCACAACACTTGGAAAAATGCAAATGAAAATTTAAAATTATTTCCATGACGCCGCAAAATGCTCCATCGGTACCTTGGGTTATACATCTTGACAGTAGGGATGTTCGATAGGATCCTATATTTAGAAGTATCAGTACATTTCACGAGTATCGTCATCTTTCGATTCGTACTGTGTCAGAAAGAGTGACTGCCATTTGGCTGCGACATATCTTTCATCATTTTCAAAGAAATTGTACAAAATCTTCAAATTTGTGAAGTTAGCGAGTTTCACTTCATACGTTCTTACCAGACACGCACAAATCATCAGTTGCTGCCGTGATATTCATCCCGACCACTGCATCCCCACGGATAGGCGACCTGTCCGTTAAATTTGTATTGATGATATATGCTATAAATCATATGTCACAGTGTTTGTGCACTGATTGCAACGGTTAGATGATACCAAAAATATTTTCATAAATAGATCTTTCCCATTCCGGATCGAACAATCTACCAAAGAAGCTTATAATCATGATATCTAGTAAATTTTCACGAAAAAAATTCAAAACCAGCAAATGTAAAAGATTCATTTCGCACTCTCCACCACGGGACGTGATGGTCGTTAGACTTGGCAACCCTGCGAGTGTCAGATAGGTATCCCCGCCAGTCAAAAAAGAAAAATAGACGAATAATAAACAGTACTAGTTTTTTTGATTTTTGGACTTAAAAGCCATTATCTGTGAAACATTTTTCATAATGTTTTGTCTATGTCCATAGTAATTGCATTACGCATCAGGGAGATGTAGGGATTGACACGTCTTACACATATTATCTGTGTTTTAGGATGGAGAGGACATAATGTTTTTATGGATTTTAAGAAATTCAATAACCCATAAATATATTATCACGTAAAGGAAGATGAGGAATTGGATGGAATGTATTTTATCTTCTATTTTCTTGCAAAATACAGACAAATCCACACTATTCAACAGGTATGTGATGATAACTTTCAGTATATTGAAGTTGGTAAATTCGAGAGTGCCATGCATTAACAAACGTCCAAATTTGCTGCCAAATTTAACAGCTAGAAAATCGACCTATTATTTGCCGTATTCCCATTCGCTGAGGGGGATAACGGATTGTTAAATGTAAACCTATCATATATATCAAAATACATGAAAGTTGTCCTGTTTTTTCTGTACAAAAGCATGATGTTGGAACCAAAAAGTGGTCCTGTTTATAATACAGT